>OX381718.1:47058710-47388353 GCA_947462335.1 Harmothoe impar
ACTCTACAATGGGCATAGCACTATGCGGCCCTTGAAGCTTTTAGTAGGGGGGGTTAAATCCTTCTAGGGGGTCAAAATGGCCGCCCAGACGGGATGATCAGCTACATCGCTATAGGATATACACCCCATGACTGTTTAATAGTCGTGAGAGGGGATAACCCGACGGGTTCCAAGGTGTTTTGACGTAACTTCAGGGATCTGGAAGCACTGCAGATCCTGCCTAGTGGATTGGAGGTTGCACCATTATACTCAGAGGTAAATAACTTATTGTGCAATAATCGGAGTAATTACAACTAGTATGTTCTATTCTCCAAAGTGTTAAAATTCCGGGGGGAAAACAGATAAAACCCCCCATAATCTCTAAGCTAATCGCAAAAAGGTAGGATGTGGACATGTTAATGGTCCTGTTATTCAAAATCACGGACAAGATTTTGATTCAGTATTAATAATATTAATATAAAAAATACTTTTAAATGTATGCCTATGGCAACACTTTTAATGCGAGGAATACTAATGGTGCTCATGGTGTTTTTTCAAGTTTGACTTCTAACCCCTCCCACGCCAAGAAATGTTATTATATTTTTCTATGCTTGTTTTGTGCTGTCTAATTTTTCGACGAACACTTGAACTGCCCTGTTTGCATTGTTGCACTGGCTTAAGTCTAAGGACTCTACTTGTAGAGGATTTATGCCAATAAAAATGATTAAACTCAAACTCAAACTCATAGCTCTAGCAAATAATAACATCATCAATATTGGAATACAATAATCATTATTTTGGAATAATAATTGTAAAGCAATAACAACCTTACCATCATGCTTCTTGTATGAATGTCAGACTCCTAATGTGTATGTGTGTGTGGGGGGGGGGGGTCTAGAAAATGTCAAATTCCCAAACTTTGTGATACTGTTCTTTTCTTGTTTACTGAATAACCTGAATTATATGGGTTCCAATATCCAGATACTCAGACAATATGGTGAGATGGGCAGTGCTGCTGCTGGCCCTGGTGTTCCTGGTTACCATGGATACAGCCCTGGGTGATGAGGACCTGGAGGACGCCGGGCACCAGGAGGAGGAGGCACCAGAGGGGTACGACGGGGACCAGGAGGAAGCCCCGGAGGAACACTGGAGGAGGGGCAGGAGGAACCGCTGGTGGTCCCAGGGCGCCTGGGGGAGGAGGTGTCAAAGGGTAACATGGTGTTTTTGTATTTTAATATGTTTATGAAAATTCTTGATGATCGATTCATGGATTTTTCCCATCAATTATTAGCCAATAGTGCGCCTCCTTGCAGAGAGGATGTGATGTATACCGCGTCTCGAACGTGTTATTTGTCAAATAAAAGAGTTCCTTTCGAGCTCATTGAACCAAAAAATAGGGATAACAGTAAAAGTCTTATAGTTAGTTATATTATACACTATCCATGAATTTATAATCTCAGATTTAATTTATTGCTATGATGCATCAGACCCTTTTCAGTATGATGTGTGAATGCAGCACTGGTAATCTACTCACCAGGGCGGCATTAATGCATAATGCCTGATACACTACTGAATATTCAGTATGATGCTAGACTTGCAAGTGCTGTCTCTCAAAATGCTCTCAAAAGTGGATGATTTTGGTAGCATTGTGAGGGTCAGTCTCACTCCTTTTCTCTTTGTGCTCATTGTCTGTCTTAGTTTTCATGATATTCGACAAAGTTGGATCTCGCTTATAATATAGTACAGCTTTGCTCCGGGTGATCACTTGTATGTAGAATATATAATAATAATAATTCAAAACATGTGTTATCAGATTAGATATCATGCAAAAAAGGTTTTAGTGATTTTAGCGCAACTCCTGTTTTTAAAATTGCATTCCCCCTTTAGTATAGGCCTAGAGTAAGAATATATATATTTCTATCTATAATGTTAAATTATATTTATGCTGAATGCTCAAATACCTGTGTAGGGCACCTATTGCAATCATTGATGTGATGACAATTTCATCAAAATCCCAGGATGATTGACAGGCGGGACCCTGGCTGTCATCATGAGACATGTATGTTGGACTGTTTCAGAGATGTCGCTGCTGTACTGATTGTTCTACAGGGTGTACCACACAAGGTAAGCCTACACTTTAAAGGGCAATCTCACCGCTCACACTTAACCACATAGTAGACTAGAACAGTATTAGAATTGTGAATGACACACGCTCGGTGATCATGCCACTTTAATTCAACTCAATCCTGAATTTCTCAAATATTGTCGGCAAATCTATAACAGATAAACTGATAGTTTTATTCATGTTGAATTTGTTTTAAAGAAACACACTTTTCTTGAATATAAAAGAAACACTTTGTGGGTTGAATAAAATATAATACCGATGATTTGTTTGTTGTTGTTTCTTAGCTCCAAGGTGTAGCCGGGATGACTATTTCAAGGCAAGCTTTATCTTATACACGTTATAGTTGAAGTCCTATACAACTAGAATCAGAAAAATAGTCCATTCATATTCCTACTGCATGTAAATACATGTACACACACCATATCAAACTTGACCTATAACTGTTATCTTATGAGGTTGTTTGTAAGTATTTAGGGGGGGGGGGTAAGAAATGTTTTCATAATCACAATCTTCCTGTATCAAACTCTGATATAATCACTTTTTACATTGTTTAGTACTTATTCATGATTATGTCATACCCTTTCTAGCTCTTCCTCCAGCAGATGACGATTTGTTCCCTACAGCAAGGTCAGTCATTTAACACATAATGTTAGGGATACATTTAGACCTTATTTCTCTGTAAAGAAACTGATTTTAAGGACCTTTCCTATCGTTTATAACATTATCAGCAGATGGTGAAATAGTTAATATCTATAATTTGCATTTGTTTTTACACTCTTTTATGAATTGGTCCTTTCCTATGGTTTCCAGGAATTCGTAACAATGGACAAGTCAATTTCAACGAGCTGATGGCGTGTCTCACCGTGAGTCTGTTTTTTTTCCCTCTTTTTTTGAGATACAAGATTTACTGTGCTCAAGTACAAGATGTGCCGTATTCAATGCCCTCCAATTGAACACAATGTGGCCGTATTCAATGAGCTAGGAACATGACTTAGTTGTCTGTCCTTCAGAAAATGCCAACTGCATTGAAACCCTTCTGATATATTTCACGAGTGGGGGCTAGGGCATGTCCCACTCAGCCTGTGACTTCATGGGATACGGCCCAGCCCCCACTCGCGGCATACAAAAGAGACGATAGATAGAGACATGAGATAGCCCAGCCTCAGTAATTCACGGCCTATTAATTCATCAAATTAAACAGAGTGAATATGATTTGTAATCATTTAATCAAGGTTGAATCAACATTAAATTAACGTTAACAAACAGTTTTTATTGTTGATTCAATGTTCTGTGTCCACTGGAAAGTGCTTCGCCAGCTCACTAAAAGATCACCCTTTAGCTTCACCATGTGTTTCAATAACTATCAGTACTAGCAGACTAGTATGCAACAGTCCTCCTACACTTGTAGAGAAATTAGGCGAACTATTGAGGTATACTTAATTAATGAATTTTCTGTGTGTTTTTTTTAATTTCAGAGGGAGAACATAAGCACCAGCACTCCACGAGGTAAGTATTCCTGAACAGCTTCACAGACAAGGATGCTCCTCTGGTGGAGGGGGGGAACGGATCCTTCTCTCTGCTATAGACCAATGCGTCAAGAAAGGGTGACCTTTTCAAAATAGAGTTGTATTTAAGTTGGTTTCAGCAGAATGCACGTAACATTACAATAGCTATATTTGCAGACATCTGATATCAGGAGATTTACAGGACAATCATCCTTCTAATGATATATACTAGAATGCAGGATTCTGAGTTTAGATTCATGTATTTGTCGGGCACACTTCAGAAATGCTCAAAAGCTTTATCAACAACTTTTCTGAAAAGTCACCCTTTCTTGCTGCATACTATGAAGCACCATTTTTGCACGGCTGCAGGCTAAACCTTTTTTGAGTGAGGAATGCATCAACGATGCGTTTTTATGATGGTTAGATTTTGATCCGACTGCAATAACATCTCTAACCTTTGAACTACTCACTGTTGTATTTATACTTTCATATTGCTGATTAATTTGTTTGTATCAGTACATATTCACAGTCAAAGGGAATATAATGTATATATTTTTGTCAGCATTTCCTGAAAGTATGGTGTATATTTATTGATTCTAAGTAATTTCAGTTGCTTTTTATATTTCAGTTACCTCATATTATACAAGAGGCACAACCCTGTTCTATGACAGACAGACATTTCGTATGTATATCTGGTCTAATAAACGGTGTCCTTCATCTAACCATTATAATTATGCTAGTCTAATATACCTTACAGAATAAATAATTATGTCGATGCTTCACCTTGCCACATGTGAGGCTTTAAAGTGGTCTATAATTTAAACAATATTATATCAAACTATTTTGAACAATATATCTTCTATTTACTCGCATTTATTGACAGACATTACTCTTCTCTAGTTAAATGCAGCCACCGTAGCTGCAATGACCTTTGGCATAAAAATGGAGGTCTGTCCATTAAAACTATACTTCCAGGGTAAATCATCTAAGGTGCTAAGTGCAGGATCGTAAATGTGTCATACTCCTGTTTCAATAAATGTGAATAGGATAGAAAAGAATTATCATTGAGTTTTGGCTTCAATCCTTTGCAGGCACCAACCTAAGAAGAATTCCTTAGAATCAAATGATAATATATCATGATGAGTCTGCGAAAGCTACACTTCAACGAAGGAAATATAAAACGAGAAGACAAGCCACGTGAAGAAAATCATAGACATCTTTTCAAGGTGTTGGGCTGGATTTGAAAATATACATTGTTTGGGCATACCAGTCGTTACCTAGCTCGAGTGAATATAATCATAAGAAGAGGATTTTATCATATCATGTCAATCGACTTGTGTCTCAATAAAGTCATTTGTGAAAAAGCATAACGTTTTGTAGTTTCTGTTGTTACAAGATTGTGTAGGGCCTACTTATTACTTTCATGCACGAGAAATACGATAGGCTTTTCCTATATTCACAGGGAGTAGGTCAAAAAATGATAGATTTCATGTTAAAGTCTTTTTTGAAAGTTGTTTAGGCCTCTTTCAGACTTCACAAGATGGCACAAGTTCGAAATTCTACAACATCAATAACCCTACTTCTCCAACTCGTCACTTCTTGTGTACCCCAGTGGGCACAGAACATTGCATCAACATTGAAAATGGCTGACAATATTGATGAAATATTGATGAAATGTCGATTCAACATTGAACTGAATCTTGTGCCCACTGAATAGTCCCTTACATCACTGCAATTCCACATGAAGTCCTCCCAGGTTCCTTAGACATAGTTTTTAAAGTTTTTGGCGTACCCTTTAAACGGTATTTCATGCCTGCCTAATTCGATTAGGTTTTAAAATGTATTATCAGTGTGTGCATGGCTACTCAATGTGCTTGATATACTGAGCTTGCTAGATTGTGGAAGGGCTGTGGCAGCCCATCCAAAGCTCACTAATCCCCCCCCCCCTTCACTCGCATATCCCTTTCCCCATGCTTGGTTATTATTATATGTCGCCACAAACGAGTGGAAATGAACGTTATGGTTAAGATATTATAGTTCTGAATTGTTTCTTATGAATTGTTTTTATATTTTTCACAGGTATCTTAAATCAATTAATGTAGATCATCTTTGTTTTGTTATATGTAAAATTCTTCTTCAATTTGTATATGTAAAACTATTCTCAATTCTGATTATTATTTTCATATTCTACATTATTGAATAAAAGTGATAACATCATCCATCCTCACAACAACAAACGGTACAGGTGAACCCCCTGGAAGGTGGGTAAATACTACATAGTAGGGTCCGGCACCGATAGCTCTGTCAACATAAGGGTGGTCTATTCCTGTGGTCTTCTCCACACGACCCAAACCAGGAATTTTGTGAATATAGGGCAGCAAAAAACTCCCAGTGTTTAATAGTCGTGAGAAGGTTCGGATATACAACCCTGGGAGAATAATATTGCCTGAAGTAAGCTGTAACTGCCATCAGTGAATGGTAGCTGCAAGAGCTCTGGCCTCGGGAGTAGTTTCACTGATGTAATTGGAAATATAAGCAACACAATTGTCAGTGTAGTTACATCTCTAATATATAGGAGAAGCTGGTCTCAGAGGTTAGTTTTATTTGTGTATTTTATATTTTTCTTACTTTTACTGGTATTGTTTGTGATTGTTAGATGCACGGGAATTCTAAAAGCTGAGTTCCCTCTCTTTATTTACATGACATGACTTGTGTGCAAGTGCTATGCATATCAGTAGACTCATATGTTTGTGTCTTTTAGCACAGCTGGAACCTTTTCATAAGTTTTATAGAATTAACGATAGCAGTAAAAAGTTACGATAGCAGAATTACGATATCGTAACAATGGAAAAGGGAGTGTATTTCATAATGCCACATTTGTTTCAGCTCTCTTAACCTATAGTTACGATAGCAGATGTCATTTTAACGATAGCAGCTTATGAAATACTCTCTATTTTGACCCAATTCGCTATCTTAATTCCATAAATCGATTAAGAATGTAATTTTTAATTTGCACATGATTAAGGACTATATCAGTCTCCCAGAAATGAAACAACTTTATAAATATTCCAACCAGAAGTGCACTTTCATGTCATTTTCATTTAGCACAATAACTCAGATTATCTGATACAAACACATTAGAAAATTAAATTGGGCAGACATATGATGATAAAATATAAAGTTATAAACCAATCTGGAAGTAGTATAATGCAGAGACATCATATTTAAGAAATCTTATTGGACATATTTTGGGAATTACGATAGCAAAAAAAAGACAGAGTCCAAAATCGATGGTAAAACTTTAATAAAATGTTTTCTTTTCGATTTCTTTCCACAATATCTGAGATAGAATATCATTGATACATGTATCATATGATCCCATCATCTATTTTGAAGAAATCAAACATTTTTTCCTTTATCAGCAGGGGTCAGGGTCTGGATAAATATTGGTTTTGAAAGACTAAAAACGCTCTCGTTAAAATAAAATCGCTCTCGTCAAATTCAGTTCGCTCTCGTAAAAATTCCTTATGAAATAAACTCAATTTAGCTTTTAACGATAGCAAATGCATTTAACGATAGCAGAATTAATGATAGCTTTAAAGATAGCAAAAATAACGATAGCACCTTATGAAACAGACAAAATTAACGATATCGTAATTCCATGTTATGAAATGGCTCTCAGGAGAGAATATTACCTACATGTTTCTGACCCCTCATGCTAAACCTTCATATAAATATTGCTGTTAACGACACGAAATGTTTTACATTGGACAGACCATGCACAGAGGCTTTACTATGGGAACATCACTGCTGCTAACGGCGCTCTGTCTGCTCCTAGTGGTTGAACCTGGAACTAGCGATCCCACTCCTACCCCTGGAGCTGGTTCTGCTACTGGTACCCAGGGGGAGGCACCTGAGGAGCATCATGGGAGAGGGTGGGGAGGGAGGTGGGGACGAGGAGGGTGGAGGGGCAGGTGGGATGGAGGAGATTCCAGGCGTGGGTGTGACCAATGTTGTAGGGTAAGTAAACTCTCATTGAGTTTGAGTTTTTGAGTATTTTATTTGCAAAACATCTCCTGTAAGGGAGTATAAATAGTTTTACAAAAGTATATAATGACTCAGATGCAATGCACAAAGTAAGTATGTAAGTTAAACAATCAAGTAAGCGTAGTGTTCTGATGCAAATAAGCATAGTGTTCAGATTCAGGGCATCCTAAATTAGTGGCTTCACTCATGATGGTAAACTCGGGTCGAGGAACTGAGAGTCAATTGAATCTTTAAGCATAGTCAGGGGTTTCAATATACTGACTACATGACAATTAGATTGGGTGAGGTGTGGATTGAGAAGCGGGGTATGAACTAACTTGCATTAGGCAGTTCACACTATCCACAAATAGTCTTTCTTGAAATACTAACATAACCTGCTAAAATACTCGGTGAATAATAAGAATGACTTAATAAGGGTACCATAATCCCTATGAAATGTTCATAAATAATGAGGAGACTTTGTGTAATGAATATGAATGGAAATGGGAAGTAAATTGGAGGAGACTACAATAAGTAGGAAAGTCAATAGACTTGTTTTAACATAAGTTTTAAGTCTATAGAGGTGTACAAACCATCATTATATTAAAATCCATGGGAGGGGTACGTGTCCTGGAGAATCCAAGACGGGGGGGGGGGATTTCCAACAAAATAGTTCTTTAATTACCATCTCAAAATCGTCTTTTTTTACTTTTAATACCCTATAGGAATGCCCCTCATGCCCTACATCAAATACAAGAGGACCATGCCCCACCAAGGCAGGCAGTAAGTAGCCTGTTTGAATACCTTGCACTGCTTTTGTTCCTAGCTTCTCTTTCAGAATTAATTCAGAATTATATTGTAGTTGTGTTCAACTATCTAGTTGGGGACCATGAGACAACAACCGTAAACAAGTAAATAAGTTTTAATATACGTCAAATTTATTCAAAAGTAATATCAATATACCGCACGGTACCCCAAGGATACCGGAGAATGATAGATATGTCTATAATATTATTTGGTATCTGAATCTAAAAGCATAACTTTAATTACAGATTCCAACTGTAACCCAAATGATCCAGTCTACAGAGCCGTAAGACTCCCCTATCTTTTAAAACGTGCACTACTGAGTAAATGTACTGTATGTTATCTGACATTACTTATAGAGTACCACAGGCCTTCCCTTTATTTTAACGTTAAAGAAATTCGGTGATGTTTAATCAATCGCCTCCATGGGGCATTATTGTCTGTTGATTGAACTGGTTCGATCTGTTCTTGCATTAAACCAACACTAGTGATAAGAATATCTAGCCGCTGACAGTAGTGCCGAAGATATAGTTGAGATAAACAGTGAAACCACAGTGATAATAAACTTTTATAATATATATTTGCAGCTGTTTCTGGAGCAGTTGAGACGCTGTGGATATGAACTCACCAGTAAGTCTTACCTATACCCCCTATATTAGAAAGTGGTCTTTTTGTTTGAAGAGGTTAGGGTGTTGGGCTGGATGAAGGAGGCAGCCAAAATAGTTTGGTCTGCTTGGATGACGGAAGAAAGTATTGTGGAGGAGACCAAAATTTGAACCCTGGGTGGACAAAAACTATTTGAACCGCCCCAGCTAAAAAAATACTATAGTAAACACTATAGTTTACTATAGTATACTATAGTTTACTACAGTATACTATAGTTTACTTTAGTTTACTATAGTATAGTGGTGCCCAATCTACTGTAGTTTACTATAGTATACTATAGTTTACTATAGTCTTTCCTGAAATGGCCTTAAATGGTGTTATACTATATTATATGTTACTATAGTTTACTGTAGTAAACTATAGTATACTGTAGTATTCCTTACACACCTTGCCACTGTAGTAAACTATAGTATATTTTACTATAGTTTACTGTAGTTTACTATAGTATACTATAGTGTTTCCCGCACACTTTGCCTTAAAGTAAACTATAGTATATTTTACTATAGTTTACTGTAGTTTACTATAGTATACTATAGTGTTTCCCGCACACCTTTGCCTTAAACTAAACTATAGTAAAATATACTACAGTTTACTGTAGTATACTATAGTATAGTATAGTGTTTCTCACACACCTTGACACTATAGTAAAACTATAGTAAAATATACTACAGTTTACTGTAGTTTACTATAGTATACTATAGTGTTTCCCGCACACTTTGCCTTAAAGTAAACTATAGTATATTTTACTGTAGTTTACTGTAGTTTACTATAGTGTTTCCCGCACGCCTTTGCCTTTAAAGTAAACTATAGTAAAATATACTACAGTTTACTATAGTATAGTATAGTGTTTCTCACACACCTTGACACTATAGTAAAACTATAGTAAAATATACTACAGTTTACTGTAGTTTACTGTAGTATACTATAGTGTTTCCCATACACCTTGACACTATAGTAAACTATAATATAGTTTACTATAGTTTACTGTAGTTACGATAGATTACTATAGTGTTTCCCGCACACCTTGACAATATAGTAGACTGTAGCATATTTCCTGCACACCTTAACACTATAGCAAACTGTAGTATATTTTACTATAGTTTACTGTAGTTTACTATAGTATACTATAGTGTGTCTCGCATACCTTGACACTATAGCAGACTGTAGTATATTTTACTATAGTATTCTATAGTATTTCACGCACACCTTGGCACTATAGTTTACTGTAGTTTGCTATAGTTAAATGTAGTATTTCCGGCACACCTTGACACTATAGTAGACAGAAGTATTAACTAAGTATATTTTACAATAGTATACTATAATAAATACTGTAGTAATCTGCAGTATAGTTTACTATAGTTTACTATAGTATTTCCCACACACCATCACACTATAGTAAACTGTAGTATTTTTTACTATAGTTTACTACAGTATTTTCCGCTCACCTTCACACCATAGAATACTGTAGTATATTTTACTATAGTTTACTAGTACTTTGGTATTTCATGCCCTATACTAACTATACTAGATAATTATCACAGTAAAAAAAAGACACATAATTATGGCCACTCAAAAAAAAAAGTGGTTTCTCATCACCAAGGTCTGAAAATTATGACGAGGGAGGATTTTTTTTGATTTTTTTTTTCTTTTAGTTGCGGACTAAAATGTATAGGATTATATATGTTTTTCATGACCAAAATTCACATTTCAGTAGTCAAGAAATTATTGATCTTTAAAAGTGGGGAAAATGTAAGTTATTTCTATCCCGCTGCATTACTGGCAGTATAAGCTTTAAGGTAGGTCGATACCATTGAAAACGGGACCACTGCGCATGTTTCCGGGCATCTACCTTAAACATGTCAGAATGACTTCATATTTGGTAAGTGTATGGTCATATATACCTTCATTACCCATGTAAAATTTTAGACAATTCTGACCAAAATTAAGCTTTTTTTCTACAATGTATTGTGTACAAGAATTAAAGGTGTTTTTTTTGCATGATTAATTACAAATTAATCCATATTTCCAACCAAACATCGTTTTTTTACCCAGAATGCCACATCACAGAACCATAAAAGTATTTTTGGAATAAAGAGAAATATCTGGGCCCTCATTGTGTGATGTTTCATATTTTTGTGGTTGCAGGTTATGGAAACATAAAATTATGGAACTTGTGATATTTTTTCTATTTTTTAGAGAGAAATCGAAATATGTTAATTTTTCAAAATTCTGTATTTAAAAAAGTAGCGTGGGACCCCCCTATTTTTTCTTCAGATATTTGTTCTACATGATCTATTAAGGCACCTCTGGAAGAAATTTGGAGGAATTCTAAACTTTTTTAGTCAATGGTATCGACCTACCTTAATTTGATACCAAATATGCCAATATTTGTCCATTTTTATCATGTTTTTCATCTAAAATTAGCGAAAAAAATTTAAAAAGTTTTCCTCAAAACCTGGTTTTTATGATGCGCGCGGTGATGAGAAACCATTTTATTTTTTTGAGTGGCCTAACACTGACAAGGTTTTTGACTAGATTCTATTAAATGTCATTGGCAGCTAATTTTGAAAAAAAAAAAATATTTAAATTCAAGTTCGGTACCCTACCCCCCACACACCCTGACACTATAGTATATTATAGTATTTTTCACTATAGTTTACTATAGTATTTCTCGCACACCATCACACTATAGTGATCTGTAGTATATTTTACTATAGTTTACTACAGTATTTCCCGCACATCATCACACTATATATAATAAACTATAGTATATTTTACCATGGGGTATATTTATGTCCCTGATTTTACTATAGTTTTCCCGCACTATACTACACTATATATTAATCCAAAATCATAATGATAATGCATTCTAACTATCACAGGAAAAAAAGAAAAACATGGCCATAATGCTGACAAGGTATACGAGTAGATTCTAATGTCTTTGTTAATAAATTTATAATATTAAACATGTTTTCATATTTAAGTTCGGTACCCCCCCCCCCACTCTACCCCAACCTCTATGTCTGTGTAAACACTACCCCAACTCCGAGGTGCGACCCATGAAACAATAGACCCCTAAGACAATAGCCCTGCCCCCATTTAAACCGGGTCATGCATGTAGTGGTGGTGACCTACATTCATTATAAACGACCAATAGGAATCCAGTAGCAGGATTGGGTGGGCAGTTTGAACTAGGATACCGTTGGTGATGGACATGGACACATGGGTAAGTGAGTACATTTCGGTTGATATCTAAATTCAATCTAGTTGTGGTATTATAGTACAGACAAACTGACAATTCCTGCACATGCCTACTTTGTTGCCCCTACTTTGTTGCCCCTACTTTGTTACAATTCTAGTTAGCTACATGCGGAATATTTGTAATGTATTATAAGATATAACTGCTTGTCCAGCCCACTGTAACTCATTATAAGTCAAAATAGATATTACTTATGAAATCTCTGACCATTTTAACATCGATGCATATGTCACTTGTCATAATTTGAGAAAATTTATAATTAATTTTTCTCCAGGTTTACCTGTTTTCCAACCCGCCATGGTGACTGTCCAGAGCCCTGGACCCGGCCCCAAGGCTCCAGGACCCGGCCCCAAGGCTCCAGGACCCGGCCCCAAGGCTCCTGGACCCGGCCCCAAGGCTCCAGGACCCGGCCCCAAGGCTCCTGGACCCGGCCCCAAGGCTCCTGGACCCGGCCCCAAGGCTCCAGGACCCGGCCCCAAGGCTCCAGGACCCGGCCCCAAGGCTCCAGGACCCGGCCCCAAGGCTCCTGGACCCGGCCCCAAGACTCCAAGACCCGGCCTCAAGGCTCCATGACCCGGCCTCAAGGCTCCAGGACCCGGCCCCAAGGCTCTAGGACCCGGCCTTAATTGATGCTACAGGACCCAGCCTTAATTGATGAAACTGATGGTGATGAAATATCACAGACCCCCAAAATAAAATACCAGCTCCACCCAATGAAAACTAAAGTAAAACTATAATAAATTATATTTTCTACGTTTTACTATAGTATACTGTAGTATACTATAGTAAATTTACTGTAACCTACTGTAGTTTACACTATACTTTACTATAGTATACTGTAGTAAACTACAGTGAATCTACTATAGTATACTATAGTGATTACTATAGTGAGTGAAATTACTATAGTAAATTTACTATAGTTTTACTATAGTAAATACTATAGTTTTACTATAGTAAAAATTACTGCAGTAAATACTATAGTATACTGTAGTAAACTACAGTAAATCTACTATAGTATACTATAGTGATTACTATAGTATGTGAAATTACTATAGTAAATTTACTATAGTTTTACTATAGTAAATACTATAGTTTTACTATAGTATTTTTCTACCTGGGGCTCTCGCTGGGGGGTCTGAAAAATAGTATCTCTGTGCGCTTGCGCATAAATCCACTACCGCCCTTTGTTGTTTAAAAAATTACCACTCAATAATCAGTGCATCAAGATAAATTCCATCATCAAGTCACATGAGCAAAAATCTCCAAGTTTCATGGGAATTATGGCTTATAGACAAACTATGACTATTTGGTAGTTTACTCAATAATAGGTATCGTTATGAATCAACGAACACCCAATTATATGATATAGCTATTAGTTAATGTGTCAATGTCCATAGAAGTATTTTACTTTATCTGAATAGGCTACCCATCGTATGAAGTCAGGTACCAGGCGCTGCTGGAGTGTATGGAAGTGAGTATCGTAGAGGGATGCATTTTCTAATAACTATCATTTAATTCTTACTCTAGAGAATCTTTTTGGTAATCAGTTCTAAGAGGCTCCTTCTCATCGCACTGCAAACTTCTTGACTTGGTGAATATTATTACAGTTGGTTAAAAGAAGTTAAGAGAAGAATCATTTCAATTTGAGTGCTAGATTATGGTTGACCCAAACTGCAAGCACTGCTAAATACTTATACAAGTATGATCTACATAATATAATTATCAGCCTTGGGAGAGATTAACTAACTTTGTTTACAGGGATACAAATATTTGTAAAAATGCAATTCTCATTGCAGCAATAGCCTATTTTATTTATGATTTCTTTATCTGAAAATTTAATCATGTTTTGTGCCCACTGCAGGGATCAGGTTCCACTGGGAGGGCTACAACAAGAAGACCTTAGTCTTGCTGTACTCCTGCAGGAACTCTGATACATCTGGGCTGCAGGGCACATAGCCACCAGCTCCTGATCAGGGAGACAACCCCTCTAACTACAGTGACCCAGGAGGGTCAAATTACTTTTTTTTTAATTTAAATTGAAAATTCATTATAACTTGCAAAAGAACAACTTGACTTGAAATGAAAACTCAACTTCATCCATCAGCTGTCACTTGTCAACTGTCAATTCAAGTAAACCAACTTGTGACGGCTATCTTTCAACATTACATGAAAGCAAAAACAATTCAATTTTACAAAAAAAGATTTGACCCTTCTGGGCCACTGTACCTAACTCCCTATTTACCTTGTGAATGTCCCTGTTGAAATTGGGCTTAAAATTACATGGATCCCAAGTTTTACATTAAAAATCGTCAAAACTGCAACCATACTTTATGTTATTATTATTTGATCACCAATATTGCTAGTAGATAATAAGAACCAGAACACGTGACAACGTATGGTAAATACCCGTATCCTGAAAAATGCACAACGTAAATACCGTTATAGTTGCTCGAGTTAAACCTGAATGGCATAAGTTATACGTGATTACGTACGTGTATAGAGTTGGTGTAGAACGCATGTGAGTAGTTTGTAGACGAGGTGTGGTACAGTGCTCGGGCTCAATATACTAACCGTGAGCAGTATATGGAATTGGTACATTGTTCATGGTTACAATAGATGCTAATAATATTATGTGGTGTGGGCAGGCGGGATTGACCCTGTAAGTACATTTGACCTTATAACATCAACCTGAAAACCTAGCTACATTTTTCCACCAAAAATAGGAATGAAAAAATTAAGGGCTCTACAGGGTCATTCAAAATACATGCTCATATAACTAAATGATGTTTCTTGTCTTGGCAGTATTTTGTACTATACGAAATATCTACCACACGCTCCCTGTCCAGCTCTAATGACTCCTGCAATTCAACAGCACAAGCCACGTTCTTAATTAGTATTAGATTAGTATCAAGGGAATCAATGCAACAGTGCTCAAACTCAAAGTTTCAAGTAAAATGTCCCCTTGTGGTCAATCAGGAGCCTGGCTGCAGAAATAATTCACCAGATCTGTCACTGCAGCGTTGGAATAAAGATGCAAATAACAGCAATTATTGCTCTAGTTATTTCCTATTGTTAACTAATTACGGGCCGCATAATGCTTTAATTCAATATACCCTTTGTCGCCATCGTGCAGTCCTGCATGGCAAGGGCTGCATTTATGCATCATGCAAAAACATCTGGAGAGTATCAACCCTGTATGGTCGGCATGATGCTTCAATGCATCACGTGTAAGTACACTTGCCATTGCTACATCTATATTGTATGACGACACAGGCATACCGTACCATCGTGTTAAAAGCTCCCAGGCGCTCATATATATTTGAAGCTCTATATATATATACCCCCTGTGCTTATACAAGACAGCCCAGCTAACAAAAAAAACACGTTATTTTACGTCAAAATAACGTTCTAAAACTGCATATAGCGTTATGCCATGGTGAGGAGCCGTAGAGAAACGTTATATAACGTTAAATTACAAAATGTTGTATAACGTTGTTTGTTTACTGGAAGACGCTCTTTCGAGATCTTATTATAGTGCTAAAAGAGACTCTTCTGTGTATCCAAAAATGTTTATCCAAGACAGATGCTTATTTAAACTGAAACAAGACCGTACGCTACTGCATCAAACCCACTTGCTTATTGTTACCTAGTAGTTATACGACGAGTACCAAGCTATACGTAAAATACAGTGAAGGGAGCCGTATAGCCCTATACATCTTGGTACAAGACCTATAACTTATTTATACCACTAGCTGTATGCAGTATACAAGAGGTGTGAAATGCTCTGTTCTCCCTGCCCGCTGTGGTATAATTATATAATTACCACCGTAATGACATGTTCATGAAGCAGTGACCAATGGTGTACAGGTTCAATTTATTATACAACTATTGACGTGGAAATCCCCTGTATGATGTAGCGCCATTTGACCCAGTGTAGACCTTGGCACATATCCCCCCCCACCACCCTCACCGTTCCTACTCCCTTCTTATGCCTTGCATACCTCCAGGACCATTGGTTGACGTCACATACCTCTTATACGGTGGCTCCAGTACCCTGAAGGAGAAGGGGGGGGCACTCTATCGGTTTTGTGATAGAACACGATTTCAAGGGAAAAGATCGATTTTAGGTCCAAGGCACGAGCCCTAAATGATATTTAAAGGGGGTGCTTTTCAGGCAAATTCGGGGGAAAAGGACAAATTTTTTTAGATTTTGAAACGGTGATTTTATAGGTATGACCTTTGATATTTTTTGTCATCATATTTCTTTGCTACTCATGATTAGAGAATTTTCGTTGTAGTTAACCGAAATAACATTACATTTGTAAGGATCACCCGTAATTAGGGTATTTTATTTTTGCTAGCTTTCCTGTGAAAGGGGTAGGGCCTATGCACATATGACGTCATCAATAAAGGATACAGGGGTAAATGGGTAATGACGACATGACCATCAAATTTTGGTTCCTATACTGTACTATTGCACCCACAGGGAAGTGATGACAAATGCTAATGGGGGCTGTGGTCTTGAAGAATGCCTAAAGGGTGATGACAACCTACTTGAATGATCCGTATACTAATCTTACCCCTTGAGTAGGGTAACAAAGTGTGGGTGTGGGATGGGGGGGGGGGGTTGGGGATGTGTTCTCATGAGGGGACCACAGAGAATTGATAGAGTGCCCCCCCCCCCACCTTACCCCCTCCTCCAGTGGCTGATCCAGCCTCCCTGTGACTGGGTCCTGGTAGGTGCGGCGGCCCTCCAGCGCCTGTTCCACAGTCTTCCTCCAGTACCTGCGAGCCTCAGACGTGCCTCCATACCACCCACCACCCACCACCCCAGCTTCCCCCACCCCAACCCAGGAGCAGTCACCATGGCTGACGACGTCCGTGAGTATTATGATAACTATTTAGTGCATCATGCCCTTGGTTGTCATGATGTATTCATGAATGCAGATTGATATTTCCCTTTACTGTTTATTCTAACGTACAGAGAATTCTGGTACTCACTGGAATTAATTTAAAATTGCAGCGGTTTCCCAGATTCAGTGGAAGAGCCTTTTTTAGTGTCGGGGACATGCATGAATACAGCCTGGGGAGTAACTCGCCAGTGCTACATTTATGCATCGTGCCGATCCTATGGGCATGAGACACTGTCGAAGGGTCGGCATGATGTACCAATGCAGCACCAGCAAGTTACTCTTCAGGGCTGCATTAGCACATCATGACGACAAATGTCATCTTTTAGAGACATGAAATCCCTTTTACATTAAATTGTCACATTGAGCCCGGATGTGTGATGAGTGTTTTGTATCTTATTTTCTAGATCCTCATTCATAAATAGCAGGATTTCTACATTATATCTAGGTACACTTTTGCCACATTGACGGAGGATATGCGATGGGTCTCTGTTATTACGATACTTATCTATTTTATATCCTACTAAATTAACATCACATAGGGGGATATGAGATGTCTGTAATTTATCTTATTTTGATCTCAAAAACTCTATTTAGTGCTGTGGGGCCTTTTGTGACGTCATGACACAACAGGAATGTCACATTATCAAGCCTTCCGGGCTCTCGGTATTATCGCTCACAGGGTTGAATGGCCGGTGGGACATGGAGAGTTGAGCCTCTTATAGTGCACCTGGTTGTAAGCTGATGTACATGAAGGTATACGTGGATACAACAGGAAAGGAATGGATGACATTTTAGAGAGCTTATAGGTTCCCTATAGTGTATGTCTCTTATCAAAAGGACAACCAAGACATTGTGTATGCATAATTATACACTTCTAACCCTGTGTTGTTTGGAAAAGGGCCACGCTCTTTTGCTGGGATAGTTTAGGCTAAGGACATTTTTTATCTCCCCCCCCCCCCGTCCCATTTACTCTGCAGCTACTTCCTATCCATGTATTGGTCTTTTCTAGAAATACACACTCAGAAGAGTCAGCGTCATTGTCGCTAAAACCAAAAAGTCTGTGTCATTGTCGCTAAAACCAGTGGTTTTAGTGACAATGATGCTGACTTTTCTGAGTGTGTATGTATGCATTGGCTTAATGCTTGCTGCTAAGTCACCATTACTTATTACCTCCATATTTCAGTTCAATACGGACCATAACGATGAGAGGGCATTACCCAGCTAACAAAACTACGTTATTTTACGTCAAAATGACATCTCAATATACAACGTTTGGCCATAATAAGGAGCCATATATAGAAACGTTCTGAAACGTTGTATAACGTTGTTTTATTTTATTTTTACTGATTTGGCACATCCTGGTGAACATAGTAGCACCCTAACCTGCTAAGTAACACGATATCTGATACTTCTTTGGTGAACCATGTCCTTGGACTGGCCAAACACCTTGGCAACTGAGTTTTAGACATCTGAGGTTCAGCGTCTCTCGTTCAATAAATCAGCAGCATAAGCCATCTCCTATCTCCCCTTTCTTCTCAATGTATTACCACTGTGTGGATGAGGAGTCTCGGGTGTCCTCTAACTTCTAAGCCTTTAAGGGTCTCATGGTCCTCCAAAGGTTATTTCCGACAGTTTTCATGATGCATAAAATGCAGCCTTGGCACCTCTACTTAACGCATTAAGGATTGTATCAACCATTTAGGGACAGCTTGATGCATCCATGCAGCCCTGGCGAGTAGTAGACAACCCTGGTGAGTCGACCTGGTAAGTAGACTCACCAGCGATGCATCCATACATCATGGCAACTGAGGGTATGCTGCATTAAAGCGCTATGCATCCCTGAAAGGGTTAAGCCGGCACAGGTGGGCTGAAGGTGACATAACGGTTCAATATGCCGAGCCCTGGTCTTTGTGTGGGGTATTGACCCATGTACACAGGCACTGTGATGACTTTGTACTCACATTGACATTTCCCCTTAAACTTGTTTTCCAACGAAAGCGATTTATTCTCTAATATGCAATCTGCCAACGCGACCGTAATGCATACCTGCTTCGCATGTGGCTCTTAGTGAATGTCATTGAGTCATGGTGAGTCCACATCGCATTAAATTAGCTTCTTAATCCAGTTTTCCAACGAAAGGGGATTTATTCTCTGATAACTATGATCATCTGTTAGAAAACTATATATATATATATACATATATATATATATATATATATATATATATATATATATATATATATATATATATATATATATATATATATACACACATGTGTATGCATCATGTGATAAGGAGAGACTGTTATATATGATATGACCATACCAGGGGTGCACCTGTGGCCCCCTCTTCTGCTGAGGTCAGTCACATTGGTTTATCCAGCTCCAAGGACTGAACTATTGTCTGGACACGATGGGCAAAAAATGTTTGAAAAGAACAGTTGTATTCACCTTGTTCTCAACAAAGAATCAAACTGCAGCCATGATACATCCATTACCTATATTTATCCGAAATACTCATTTATGAATGGTGCACCATCAGGCTTGTCGTATTGGCCCTGTTCAGCGTGTACCATTCATACACTCATCCTATAAATAGAGGTAATTTTTGTACTCTAATGGTGCATTTCTAGCATTACCATTGCCTCTAAAGCCAGTTTCCCAAGGGGTAGCGGTGTATTCTCTGATAAGGTATCATTGTTTAGCTAGCGTGCTACAATGAATAAATGAAAACCATGAGTTCAGATTGCAGCAAAGCCCATAGTCTGTATACTACTTACACATTGTATGTTACTCACACTGTGTACATGCCATGATTGACCCCACTAACTTATTCATGGCTTATGGCATGTCAATGCTAAATCACACAAAGCTGCTGTTGTTCTCATTATATCACAATGTGTAACCAGAGGCTCTGAATATAGGCCATTGTCACCATGATTATGGTGAGAGATGTATTTGATTTGAAGCCAAAGATATTATCCAAAGGATGATTTGCTTTAGGTCTATAGATCTATATAGTTATAACTTGCCTTTACTCACACGGTTCAGCTTTTGAGACAGAGATTATTGCTGGCTGCATTATAACTTAAAGGGTGTGTCGAAGGGGGAACCAGTGTATGGAATGAGTAATCATTAGAAAATATTTTACATAACATTTACACCTACCCAGCTTAGAATAACATGCTACCTGGTAGGCATATTGCTCAATGTAGTAGATGATTGTAAACCCAATTCAGGCATTACACAAGAGTACATAATACACATTGAACTGATGGATGTTTCATCGAAGACAATGTATTGCTTCCCAGAAAAAGGGAAATCGAATGCAGGTAAAATTAAAGGGGAAGTCTTGAGGGCCACAGCTTCGATGTGGTATGCCCATTTGTCATGATAATGAATGAATGTTACATAACACTGGCAAGTAACTCATCAGGCCTGTAGTCATCATTTACGCATATTGGTACAGCAAACACCCAAAGGGTCGCTCTTAAACAATTAAGTATGTCATTTCAGCTATACTTTGGAAACTGTGTGAGCTCAAATTCCCAATTCCCACTAATAGTGAAGTCTTACATCTGAATGCAATGCATCCCAAGCCAAATGGATATGACATCTGATATGATTTAGCCTTTGAAAATGTCCTATCATGTTCAATACATTACCACCAGAACGCCGATATCTAACCCATTCCACTGGCAATTTCTTTCTCCAATAACCACACCAACTCCAACCAACACCAGTATAGTTCACATAGACTCTGTGAAAATCCACCTGGGGAGCCCTGGCATCTCCAGTACTCCAGGTGTATTGTGGTGATGTCTTTGATCTTACCTGTCTACAGTAGTCCCTCTGTGGCTGCAGGTTATTGCCTGTGATTGGCTAAAGTGGCCACATTGGGATACCAGGAATTTCCTGCATTGACTTGGCACAGTGTGCCTGTGCATGGTACTCTGAGTGAGTGTACATCGACAAAAAGGGATATTTTTACTGGGTTTTTTTCAGATAGCCTATCCTAGTCTGTTAGCCGCTATATTAGATACCATTTTACAGAAACGGTTTATAGCCAATCGTCGACTGGTTGATGGAATGTTTCTTTTAATGGTTTATTTTGGGTCAATAATACAATCATTCTGAGAAATGCAATGTACATAATTATACATAAGATTTAACACATTATTTTTGCAACTGTATTATCATTGATAGCTTGTAAAAAAAAGAAAATAAAGGGACTGAAAATTGCGATCAATCAGTCAATGCACTATTGGCTTATATCCGAAAATAAAACTGCTGTATGTAGGTGGAGGTTGACCAATAGCTGGAAGCAGGGGGACCACATCAAGCAGGGTTTGTCCTAGAGGGAATGGCTATAGAAGGCGGTCAAGGTCAGCCTGGCTATATTTAGACACACTGACTGTGGGGTGAGGCCATCTTATTCTGATAACTTGGATTACAGATCCACCGATGAGAATTATGGACACTGCAAAAATTCTCCCAGATTTCTAAATAGAACATTTATTTTAAATTGAGAAATCATATCAAAAGTTGAGTATCAGGGCCCTGATATCATTTTCAACAAGTATTATTCCCATGTCTTTCCCATGTCCATGTTCATGTCAACCTACCTGCCTGTCCTTTTTGCAGGACACCCTCACAATCCTACAGTGTAGAGCAATCATTAAATTCCTTAGTAAATCAGGGACTGAGCTCTTAAAGGATGGCATAGTACTTTCACCATGCTGGCCCTTTAATTATATGTATCAACCCTAAAGGCACTGCATGCATGATACTTGAATGCAGCACAGGGCATACAATCTCCTCAGTCATGCACTGGGCTCTGTGAGTCAAACGGTCAATTGTAGATCTATATTTGCTGATTAAAGCAGTCAATATTTATAAAGAAAACTCGACTAACACCAAACCTCACTTATTTCCATATAGAATACTCTATACTGTCAACTAACAGCTCACGTAGCTCGGTGCACTGAGGTGCTAGCCTCATACCATAATGGGAAGACAAGATGGCAACCTACAGAGGCTACCCAGCAAGTGCCCTATATATGGCAGACTTATGTTGCTCATTGTATTCTGACCTTGGCTTGATACAAGGTCACCACATGTGCCGTGCTGGCAAGGGGAGGTGATTGAACTTAGTCTACTGTGGCGCCGATGGCGATAGGTTATTGTCTATGATTACCTGCGATGGCCAAGGGGGGTATGACATCAAACAGGGTGCATCCTATTTGAATTTAGACATGTGGTAGTGTGGGGTAAGATCGTCTTAGTCTGATAACCTTGCCTACCGGTGGGGTTTTCCTGTTGGGTTTTACTCACCGCCATCTCTGGGGAGATGGGGATGTGTACTTTGATTCAGAATGTCCACATCACATTATACCCACAGCCTTCCATTATGAAGTGTTCATAATATGTAAGGTATACGCAGCCTTACATCAAATAAAGTTTGTCCACACAAGACCAACAATCTGATCAGCTGATTTCCTGGAATTCATTGTTCGGGAATATCTTTATAGCAGAGGGTACGAACTCGGGGGGGGGGGGTCAACCCTTCTGGGGCGGGGGGGGGAGCTGGAGGGGGGAGGGGCAAAAAAATCTCAAACCATTTGGGAGCGGCCACAACTATGTCACCACGTCCAGTGCTAAAGCGTACGCGTTACCATAAAGGAGGGAGGGGGTCTCAATAACTACATGACTTTTAACCGGGTGAGGATTGAGGAGATTCTCACCCCTTCAAAAAATTTCAAACATGGAGAATCACCAACCCTCAACTATTAGATAATGACCACTCCCTTACACAGTTGTATGCTGTCATGCCACATTGCCATGGTGAGTCTGCCGTGGCAGTAACTGCAGCAAAGCCCATAGTCTGTATACTACTCACACATTGTATGCTACTCACACTGTGTACATGGCATGATTGACCCCACTAACTTGTTCATGGCATCAATACAAAAAGCCGAAGCACAAGGAGGTGATTCTCTTTGAATTATATCACAATAGGTAATCTGAGTGGGCAGCTCATCCTTATTAAGAATCATAAAATTAAGTCAAAGCATCTCAAATTAAAGCAATATGCGGCATCTAAGGGGTCAAACCGTCTTATGTCTCCAACTTCTCAATTTGAATCAGGTGATAATCATCTGGCCGCACAGCTTTAAAATTATGACTGACACGAAAGATTTAAACACCAACCCAGAAAGTAATAACATTCTACCTGCATCTAGCTATAGGCCTATTGTTCAATGTAATAGATGATTGTTAGCCCAATGCATGCATTGCCCAAGAGTACATAATACACATTGAACGTTATGACGTACGTTTGATCAAAGACGATGTATTGATTCCCAGAGGCAGGGAAATCAAATACAGTTCAGATCAAGGGGAAGGCCACTGTGTAATCCAGACTTTGTGTTAACCCTTTAAGGGCTGTATAATATTTCAATGTGCTACATCCTTTGTTCCCATGATACATTCATGCAGCTCTGGCGAGTAACCTACAATTGTGTATTCACGCATCAGGCTACCCTATATATATATATGACTACCTGAAAGGCTAGGCATGATGCATGATTGCCAGGCATGTATACATGCATCACGATGACAGGCAGCAGCTTGCAAGAAATCCTGTTATAGCTTTTCCTTTGAATATGGCAGGTTCTCAAATTCCCCGATTCCCAGTAACCTTGAGGCCTTATTTAGTACCTATACATATACATATGCATACACGTAGCCTTTAATCAATATTAGAGTCCCATGGTCACAGTGTTTATGCCTCAGGATACATGATCTACTTCATGGGTATTAAGGTATAAATTGGTTTATACAATTTTCTGAATTAGCCCTTCAAAAAAGGTATTTTTAAGTGACATTGACATTTGCACTACTTTTGTCGCCAACCCTTTTTGTCCTTTTTCCATGATTAATGTATTTTGTCTTCATTTCTGTCCCTGTCTCTTGTATCTGTATATCTGACTCTGACTCTCTTTCTGTCTTTCATTCATCTATGCATCATCTGTTATACCAGCCCCTATATCTTAGTACCTTACTCTCCTTCAACTCATAGATCATATGAGCGCTACATGGTATAATCATCTCTAGATTTGTGTCCAATACACCACAATGCCAATTTGTTGCCCCTTTAACTTGAAATTACCACCTTCAGCCAACACATACCTTAAGACGGACACTTGGTTTTGTGGTTATTCAAGCATTTCAAGCCCTTTATTTGTAAATGATGGCAGTTTAAGTGTTATCCTTTCCAAAAAAGCAAACACTAAGAGTAGTAAAGAATACAAATAACCTCAAATTTCACCGTCTGTCTCAGGGTATGTGTCCGACTCAGGGTATGCTGAATCTACCCTATAGCTTCCATATAATCTGTGACATCCTCTCTGGGGGGCTCTGGCATCTTCACTACAGCAGGTGTTGTGTGGTGTTGTCTTTGATCTCACCTGTATGCAGTGTGTCTATCCGTTGGTGTCTGTGGTTATAGTCTGCGATTCTCTGAGGCGGCCATATTGGAATACACAAAATTCCTGGGGTTGAGTCGCTACAGTGCTCTGTGCATGTGTGCATCATCATAACATGTAAGCAGTCAAGCAGAAAGGATCATCAGTGAGGGAATTGTTGCAACCGGGGATGCCATAATGGCCAAAAATTGGGGAAATATGCCAATTACTGCTCTAGGGTACTCTTCATGTATATGACAGTAGTTTTATATAATATGAAAATATTCTATTTTGGTGTAGAGCTCCCCCAGTCGAAATTAAAATAGAACATTTTAGAGCGTCAATGGGTGCCATTTTGTGTGTGTGTGTGTTTCTGCCCATAACTGGGGACTTGAATTAGAGAAATGACCTTGGAACTGGGGAATCGAGACTTAACTGGGGACTTGACCGGGTCCCCACTTAATTGAGACCTGTTTTGGACAGGAAATAGCTTTGTGATACCTAAAAATCGGTTTCCCCAAACGTCCCCAGTTGCAATGAAAAATCCACCACTCTTCATACTCACACACTGCCACATACTGAAGGCTACTGAGTACCCAGTTCCAGGTGGAATTCCCTATAGAAAAGTGACTTTGGAACCGGGAACTTGAAATTTAACTGGGGACTTGGGTCCCCACTTAATTGAGACCTCACACACTGCCACACACTGAAGGCTGCAGAGTACCCAGTTCCAGGTGGAATACCTGATGCTATGCCAGACATATAAATAACCAATATGGCCATTCATGTGTGTGATATTATGTTTTAGAAGTCAAGACAATGCAATTAGTAGCATTGCAGAGCTCCTTAACCAGTCCCAAGGCAGATCCCTAGTCCCCAGTTCCCGGCATAAACACGTAGTATGTGTGTGTGTGTGTTGCCACGAAAACATGATTTCCATTTCAAATGAAAGAATTTAAAATGCCTATTGTTAGAATGGCTTACAATTAATTTACCATTGATAGATCAAAATCGGTAACACAAAGGATGAAAATAGTTATATTACAGTTTTCTAATGAGATATCTTAAAAATGATGAAACTTGAAGCTCATTAGGATTTTTGATAGGCCAATGTCTATCGATACTCTCAAAGCCATTTCTCAAATATCTGAAGTGATATCCTCTAGCTCATTATATCAACTTTACAGTTGCTTTCATCCGGCGGACCCCTCTCCATTGGCTATACACAAAAGATTTTGCACATTTATTTCCCCCAGTATCTTATCATAGACTTTAAGCATCTACACCCTACTATATATATCTGATAGAACGACTTATGTGGATGCACCCTGAGGTGAAGGTTGACCAATAACTGGAAGCAAGGGGACAGAGCAGGGGAGTGGGGTAGGTAAGCATGGTGAGGGGGAGGGGACATCAAATAGGGTGTAGAGCAGAGGCAGTGGGAGAAAACGGTCAGGATCAGCCTGGTTATATCTAGACACACCCTATTGTGGGGTAAGGCCATTTTAGTGTGATAACTTGGTTCAAGGGTCCATCAATGAGAATTATGGGCAATTGTAACAGGAGCTTAACAGAAATGGCACTTTAATGTATGTGCAGGTTATCAATTTACTCTGCTTGATAACACAAATTGTGATTTAGGGCCTCCCTCATGCCCTCTGAAGAATAAATTATTATCATTCACTGTGCTGTTTTCCAGTGTGATTTAAGAAAAATGACTTTTTTGATGATAATCATGGTCTACATTATGATGATTAATTCTCAATGTCACCTCCTTGCTAATGCACAGGTCTGGTCATGCTCCTGGAGCTATTATTAGAACGGTCTATTTCAGAGCCATAATTAGCGTTTGAGTGCCGCATAGTGCACCCCATAGGCTCCCTGAGTGTTGACATGCAGCACTCGCCACCAAAACCATACAGCCTTCCATATTCCGCTGTAGCAGGATGTCCAGTGGACAGCGCCATGTTTATTGGTACCAGTGACCCCCTCTACCCTACGGCAACCAGCTCAGAGAAATCTCTTGGACGAGATTAGGGTAAACACATAGTCTAAGTAATGTGAGTAGGTTGTAGCTGGTAATAAAGGACATATAACATTAAAGTACTACTAGTATGTACATAAAAAAACGTTTTCTTAACCTATATTGAGGGCAAATTATAAATAATATTATTGTCAAAATTATCTTTTCATTTCAATCTGAACAGCTGTTGCTTCAAACTGTCTGACCATAAGGTGATGCACACACTGGAAAGTTTTCAATATATATATGTTGCCGAAGAAAATCAAGTGCCAGTTTCCAGTGATTGTCGACATTTAGATGGTGAATCGCAGGACTGGTTTCCCTGTAGTTTTAAATTTGGTTTTAGTGTTGCTTCACATTTATTTCAATATCTACAGAATGGGACCCAGTAAGGTTCAGCTATATCTTGATAACAATTATCAACCCCATTAGGCAGTGATAGCATGAACAGTGCAATCAATATAACCGTGGGCCAGCTGATTCCTTGTTGACAGTGTCATGTGAGTGAGCATGCGGTAATATGGAAGCCGACGAGGGCCATAGACATGCACTATGTCTCTTAGAACTTTTGCATATAGGCCCATGTACAATACTATAGAGTAAGAATTGTATGCATGTTTCCATTGCTGTCAACAGTGGAAAATGTGCTGTCAGTCTGTCAACTTTTGCATTTGAGCTTGCTGTCAATGGAGGAAATACACTGTCTATCTGTCAACTACTTTTATTGAAGCTTCTGCCAGGTATATTTTAAGCCTGGGGTTGAGAGTGGTATGGAAGAAGGTATAGATGGGGGGAAGGGCATTGCAGGGTGTGGTAGGGCATGGCAGGGCATGGTGTTATAGGGCAGGGCAGGGTGCAGCATAGCAGGGCAGGGCATAGCAAGGCAGGGGATGCTTGGACATGGTAGGGCCTGGTATCGCAGGGCATGGCATGGCGTAGCATGGCAGGCCAGTCCAGGGCATAACAGGGCAAGGTAGGGCAGGGCAGGGCAAGGTAGGGTGTGGCAGGCCAGGGCAACACAGGGCAGCATAGGGCAGCACAGGGCAAGGAAGAGGATGGTAGGGCATAGCAGAGTATGGGCAGGGACTTGCTAGGCAGGGATGGGCAAGGGACAGGCAGGGGATGGGAATTGCCTGGCAGGGTACAGGCTGCACATACTTATATGCAGGGAGGTGAGGAGGGGAATGTGTTTGCAGGGGAGTGGGTGAGCGGGGAGAAAGGGAGCGGGTGAGCAAGGCAGTGTGTGCATTGGTTGAGGAGTGGTAGAGCAGGGGAGTTGGTGAGTAGGAATTTGGGGGGAGTGAGAGAGGTGGTAGGGGAGGGAGGGAAGTGTGTGAGGGATGGGGGGCCTGGTATCCCTTGCCATGCTCTGGCATACTTCCCTACTCACCCACACTCCTACTTCCCTACTCGCCCATGTCCCTGTACACACTCCCAGCATGATCACTTACCTCACTCTGTATTGCTAATGTTAAAAGATACCTGTCACAAACTGGTTTGCATAAGTTGACAGTTTGACAGGTGAAAAATCCAACTTGACAGTTTGACAGGTGAAAAATTAATGTTGACAGCAACTTTCTTTTCAACTTGACAGTTTGACAGCTGAAAATTCAATGTTGACAGCAACAGTTTTAGGGCCCCAGACGGGGGGTAGCTGTGTCACTTGTCTATCCTAAGAAATGACAATGTCCTTTGTCGATCTGAAGAAATGGGTCTTGTCCCTTGTCTATTTAAAGGACCAGGTTTGTCCCTTGTCGCCAACCCCAAGCATGTCCTTGTCCCTTGTCCATAAGGCTTAAAGCAGGGGCTTGTTGCATTGTCGAATTTACCCGTCAGGAGCCCTAGTTTTTTTCAACTGGACAGTATGAAGTGATAAACATTTTTGTATAGTTGTGGCCCTTGTCGGCTTCCGTAGCGGTAATACCAATACATATATTACTCACACACTGTATGCTAATCACACTGTTTGCCTACTGAAGTTGACCATACTAAATTATTAATGACATGGCTGGTAGAAGCCAAACCACACAAAGGTGATGCTGTTTCAATTATATCACAATGGATTATCAGGGCATAATATACGCCGTTCTCGCCATGAATATGACATCTAATATTAAATCGAAAATATCGCCCAAAGTTTTGGTCTGAGGTATGTGGAAGTATGCCTCCACTTGTCTGAAACTATTTTAGAGGAAACTTCAAACTGTGTTACTATTATCATGCCACTTTCATTGAAGTTTTGGACAATAGTTGTTGGTTTGATCTTTGAAGTGTGTGCTAGTGTACCTTTGTTGCACATGACATGTAATTATATGTTGCCAAAAACTCAACCCAAAATATTCAGGGATTATTGGCATTTAGTTGATGCGTTACAAGCCTTGAATGTGCTAAAGCAAACCTGGATTGATTTCCAGTTTCAGTATTGCATGGGGGTTATATCAGGATTGCCAATGGGAACGCGTTTAGTGTAAGCGACGTTTTGATAATGCATGTATTATCTGCACTATGTTGTGTACTTACTTACCTTGGCAGTTGTTTTCTTGGAATCCATAATCCTCATGCAAATGCTGCCATGACACTTGCCATGGGGAAAGTGTGGATAGAGTGTACCTGAAGCAAACTCATTTATTCATTTCATGGTCAGCCTCCCAACTTGGAATTAGGAGACAATTGGCTGGCCGCAAAATTCGAAAATGTTTATGAAGAGACACTATAGTGTACTAGTAATCAGAAAATAAATAAGTACTGGCAGGAAACCTTCATAGACCTGGTTATTATAACATTCTACCTGTATGTAGCTATAGGCCTATTGCTTAATGTAGAAGATTAACCCATAAGGCTCCCTTCACGGTATTTCGCGTACAGCTAATTGGTACTCGTATCATAACTACTACATTATTCATATTGAATGTTATGGCGTAGGTTTGATCAAAAACAATGTATTGAGTCTCTGAAGCAGGGAAATCAAATATTGTTAAGATCAGGGGAAATACACTGTGCAGCCCTGTCATTGTGTTATGATATGTGACTATTTGTCATCAAGATGCATTATTGAAGCCCATGCTAATTATGCTGCATTTTCCCAGCCCTACGGTGCTGATGCACTCCCAAAGAGTGGCCATGATTACTGTTACTCACTGGGGCTTTATTCATGTTTATAAAGTGTATGCACTAACCAAACACTATATATCTGAAAAGCCCATGAGCAGAGCTTTTGCGGTGGTATATGGCGTACTTTAGTCTTTTTTGGTGATGGGTGTCGCCAGAAATAATGTTCCTAGCTTTCCTATGCTGCAGCACTAATAGTGCTCAGGTAAAAAGGTATCCGTTTATAGCTATCCCTTTGAATAGAGTGTGTTCTCAAATTCCTAGTTCCCGGTAACCTTGAAGCCTTCTTTATTAGCTATGCATGTGCCTACACAAAAACTTGAATCAATTCATTCATGTTTACATTTGCCTTCGCCTTCATGAGTCCAAAGAGGGAATTTGGTAATGATGTCTCCCAAGACGAATGTAAAGGCCATGATATCAGTCCATGGTCACTGTATTTATAGTCTGAGTTTGGGTTTTGAGTTTTTGAAAATTTTGTTCAGTTCAATTCAACGTTTCATACATTTTACATCAATTTATATTGTAATATCCTGATGATATATCCACAATTTTTACACCCTTGACAATTATTCATCTTTTTATGATATCGACTGAAATGGCTGCCGCTTGATCTTCCCAATCATTTTTATTGAGCCACCCTTACCTTTGTATATTTTTTATGTTATAGGTTAGATACATATATACAATATATCTTCAGACAACTAATTTTGTATAATGAAAATACGACCATATATAGTAGTTGTGCTTTTAAAAGGAAAAAAACACAGTATCTACCAATCTGATATTCCTCACTCTGTCTGTGGTTAGGTATATACAACTTTATCTAATGGGATAATACCTCAACAACATAGGCCCTAGTTAGCTAGTTTGCTATTCTGATATATTTCAAGAAAAAAAAAGAAAAAGAAAAAAGAAAAGGGGGGTGCAGGGGTGGAGCCCCCTATTAATACAACAGCAGCACCAACTATACAGCCTTCTTTACATTGTCTAATGGGACATTCCCTCTTCCATATAGGCCCTAGTTAACAGTTTCAAACACATGTGGCTGGGTGGTCCTGCTACTAGCAAACAGGGTACTTCTTGTTAGGATTGGGACCAATTGGGTTCGAACCCCTCAAAGTTTTAAATAACATTACTCATCGAGCTAAAAATGCAGAAGCACTACATATACTATTGGCCCGGTGGAGCAGTCAGTTTGCTGTTGTGCTCAATGTTCTGAGGTTGCTGGTACGGATCCCGCTAGATACCCGGGCTCTCAAAGAAAAAAAGAGCTCTTAAATATAACCACCTGCTTGGGGTGTATATTGAGACACACCCAATGTCGGGCTAGGCTGTTTTATTCTGATAACTTGGATTGTGGATCCATTACAGAGAAATAGTCAAAATCATGCCCCTGCCATTTCTTTCGCAAAAAGGAGTTTTTCCATGTTTTTATTTTTTTTCAGGAAAAAGCGTTATTGATGCGGGTTTCTTTTCTCTCTGCCCTAGATATTGTCAACGAATCCCATGATCTAATCAGAAAAATGTGGCGATAATATCAAAATAATATGAGGTGAAAGGAGGATGGTGTATTGCATCAGAAGGGCAGTACTCATCATTAGGCCAAATACAAGTGTCAACGTAAGTGTAAATGGGTTAACAGTATTGCACTCCCCTAGCACAAAGTGTTCCACTTACAGACCGACTTGCCTGTCCTTCTTGCAGGACACCTACAGTCTATTCAATTTGTAAAGCAATCTATTGTTAGTAAACCAGGTGCTTGACCCTTTAATGTTGGCATAGTGCTTTAATACTGGTAAATGACTCACCCGCACTGCATCAGTGCATTTTGCTGACACTTAAGGAATATATTAACCCTGTAGGGTTAGCATGGTGCTTGAAAGCAGACCAGTTACTGGTCAGCTCTGCATTTATGCATCATGATAACAAAGGTTAAATCATATTAGTTTTACACTATGCCACCCTTGCAGGGTTTGCAAACCAATTATTTTTGCGGCTCGGGAGGTGGCATGACTTGGTATCAAACATTACTTAGAAATATTCCCAATGTCACCTCCCCAGTCTTACACTTGTATTCTGACGTCACCAGTCTACAGGTTGAATGTTCGCTTGCAGATTCACATGTATCTATGTAGGCAGTCAATGTGCACCAAACATCTCATTGACTTCCACGTAAATTCCCAACTGACTAGCAGCTCATGTAGCTACTCTCGGTACCAAGGCACTCGTCTCATACCATAATTGGAACTACTCAAGCCATGATCATGGGGACAAGATGGCAGCCTACAGAGGCTATCCAACAAGTACCCTATATATGGCAGACTTATGTTCCTCATTGTATTCTGACCTTGGCTCGATACAAGGTCACCACATGGGACAGTGCTGGCACCCCTTAGTGATGGCAAGGGGAGGGGGACCTAGTCTGTGATGCAGTCTGTCATTGGCTGAGGCGGCCATCTTGGAATATTGGGAATTGCCAATATTGGTCTGGTACACTACACACAGTGTCCTTTCTATAATACACATTGTCAGAAAATGATGTCACAGGGGTTTTTCCAAGTAGCCATTCCTAGACTGTCAGTGCCAGCCTATCCTCTTCCTTAGATCAATCCTGTTGGATCCAGCTGGTGCTGATCGATTGGCATCTGACCATCTCAGTGTGTGTGTGGGGGGGGGGGGGGGGGGAGGGGGGAGGCAGATACTGATCAGAGATTTCTGGGATGACCTTCAGGTCCCAATGCTCCCCCATTGTCCCCATCACCAGCTGGTGACAATCTGTTATAACAAGTCTGGCTGAAGAAGTAAACCTTATATGCTGAGTTAATCTTATTTCAGATAAACATACTCTTTTATGCCTGAACAGATCACATGGATAATGTCCGATAGATGAAGTAAACTTAATGCTTAAACTAGCAAATGAATAAAATTGATAAATTAATAAATAAATGAAAAATAAATAAATACATAAATAAGATGAGATAGAGGATAAAAGAAACTGGGTTATGCCGACCAACGTGGGTGACATTTGGATTAGCCCCTCAGCAAAGGTACCACATATTATGTATTCCTCAATATAATATACTACATCCCTGTTATCTCTTTACCCTCTAGTTAACCCCCCCCCCCCACCACCCTACCCAACACCCAGTACCCTCTCCCTATCCCCCACCTACCTGCTCTGACCACTACAGGTGCAACACCACACCTGGAGGGGGAACACCTAAATACCCTGTACCATTAAAGCCTATAGTCCTGAAGTAGATTTAGGAACCTTGCTGAATGGGTAAACACACGCAGGAGCTTCCCATACCCTATTCACTGGTGTGTGGCAAACAAGCAGGGTGATCTTTCAGAACATGTTACAAATTAGTGAAAATTCAATGTTCTCTCTGAACCCTACAGAAAAAAACGCCCACAAATTCGTGACATGTTCTGAATGACATCTATGGTGGCTGTTTTGTAATGCACTCGTCACTTATGGAAAAAGAAAGTATTTCATATTTTCACTCGTCCCTGTATGCATCCTCTACTCTGCAATAAATAGCTTAACCCAGGTAGGAAAATACTATAGTAAAACTATATTTAACACTATAGTCTACTATAGTTAATTTACTAGAGTGTTTTCCCGCAACTATAGTAAATTTACTATAGTAAACTACAGTAAAACTACTATACTGTTTACTACATTCACACTATAGTAGATTATAGTTAATTTACTATAGTAAATTACAGTATTTACTGTAGCCTATTGCAGTATACTGTAGTATACCATAGTAAATTACTATAGTGTTTTCGCCATTTAAGCAAAGTCTGTGGATGAGATTAGAGTGCTAAGGCCCAGCTTGGAGAGTGGAACTACTGCACTGCCCGAATGTTAGGACACCTGCACTCTCTTTTGTTGTTGTCCAGGATAGGGTAGTGGTTGGACATCAATTGGACCAATGATCAACAAAACCTTAGTTCAAATCACTCCTGGGCAATGGTGATTGCCATAGCATTCACAAGTAAATCTATTTTATTTATGTTTAAACATAATGGCATTTGAGAAAGGGGACTAGGCATTCATGAATTTACAAATTAAAATGAGGTAGGCCCCACATGATTTTACCAGTCACAAAAGAAGCCGCATTGCTACTCGACTAACCTAAGGCAAAATTTAATAAAAGTTTTGTGTCAGGTAACATCGGAAGAAACTCTCGGGTCGGTAGGTCGGATTTATTTTTATTTTTTTACTTTTTTTACTTCCCCTCTAAAATGGACCCAAAAAAGTGTAATAATGGAGAGAATTTTTTTCTCCAAAATTTTGTAAACCTAAAATTGACCCCAGGAAAGTCCAAAAATATAAAGATTTCTTCAAAATTTCATAACAAAACGTAGGGTCAGCCCTGTTTAGATAGGGTCGGTCGGGTGACCTGAAACAAACCTTCTTTTCTTTGGCCCAACCAAATAAAAAAAAATACTCATACTTTTAATGAAAAAGGAGTGTACTGTTCTGTTACTCTTAAAAGATTGCGCTGACCGGGAATAAATCCCTGGCCCCTGTATCAAAAGTGAGGACCACCCTACACCAGATATTCTGACCTCTAGCTGACCTCAATAATGTCATGCTTTTGAAGTGTATGGTGAAGTAGATTGGAAATAGTGATAATTATATACTTATTTCTCCACTGTAAACACACACTCTGCACTACTACCACTCTGCATCCAGCAAACACTACTGTCGGTCAAATACCCTGGTATAGATATCTTTGCCCCATTGGGCACATTTTCATTACAGTAGAGGCTTGAAACAGGAGGTATGTGTGGGTGACTATATAGGCTTCCAGATTACTTATATAGTTCACTTCGGTTCGCTCCCTCCCGTTTCCTATCCGTAGATCTCTATAAAGTAGCTTTACTGTTTCTGGATTGTATACATTTTAATGAGATAAGCTTGAGAAAAGAATCTATAGATAATTATATGAGAAAAGCAGACCATTGTATACAAAAGGTCACAAAACGCTTTTCCAAACTGAAAGAACCTTTCAAATATTCCAACTTTAACTGAAGTTTGAAGTCCTAGCTTGCACATTAGTATTCTAGGAAAAACAAAGCTTTCATTTTTTGTTATAAATTAGCATATTATCCGAAATATTACGCAAAACTTGGATTTTGGTATTCGGTGTTCCTATGTAGTGTGGTATGTAAAAGAACCATTGCCTCGGTAAAAATGCAAAGCAACCTGGACAACCCTACCCGACCTCTTCCCTCACCCCTTCTCATCCAACATAGGACACTTCAGCTTATGGTAGAGCAACAAACATATCTCTATATATATAGAATTAGAGGAATTACCCAGCTAACGAAAATACGTTACCGTACGTCAAAATAACGTTTTTAACGTTATATAACATTGTGCCACAATAAGGAAACGTTAAATAGCGTTTTTTTGTTCACTGGGTAATAGAACCGAGAATAATCTCACCCAACACAGGACATTTTAGCTTATGACAGAGAAACACACACTTATGTAGAACGAGCTCGAGAGTCACCAATATTGGATTGAGAATAATTAGGCTATGCTATTGCTAGTAGAGTAGACCTTGACTCTGTGTGCACCGCCATGCACTGTACACACGCGACATCATTGGCCGGCTGTGAGGTCCCACGGTGGACGACTCATCAACTACTGATCAATATTCAGTCTACCTGTGGACATGCACCCTCTGTGTACTGGGGCTAACCCTGCAACCCTTTAAGGACAGCATGTTGCGAAAAGATAACATTTGTCATCATGATGCACCAATGCAGGCCCGGTGGGTAACTCGATGTGCTTGAATGCAACACTGGTAAATTACAAAGAGTATGATGCATTTGTGCATTGTCCAGTCTTTAAAGGGTTAAGGGGGCACAGTCCTTCAATGCCCATGGTCGGCATGATGCTTGAATGCAACCCTAGTGAGTTACTTTCCTTTGCTGCATTTAAGCATCATGCTGACCTACGGGGCTGATACACTCCTTATGGGCCAGCATGCTGCATAAATGCAGCCATGGCGTGTTTGGTCCCCCTGAGTTTCATAAAATTAATGCATCAAGAGGACCAAGGGCATAGCACATTTAAGTATTATGCGGCCCTTAAAGTATTAACCTAAAAGCCCCCTCTTACCTTCTGGAACCTGCCCAATAGCTTTCCTGTCAGAATTATTGGACATATTGTGATAGACTCAGTATCATGAGACCATAAGTACCTCAACCTTAAAGGTAACTGATGTAAGCTGCATTAATGAATGATGAATGATTAACAGGCGTTGGTAATTCACCATTAAATTTATAAATGAGGGTATGTTAGTGGATGCATCATGGTTTATCCTAAAGTTTATCTTGTCTTTGTAGGACAGTAGACAAGCTAGATGCAAACTACCCTATCACCACAGGGTAGTGTTTTCTCTATTCCTAGTGTATATTTTGTCATCATTGTATTGGTTGCTCTTCGAATTAGAAGCTCTTCTTTAATCATAATCAAGTACATGTGAGTACTGTACCGGTCAGGTATTGCATGAGTGCCGGCGTTGTATAGGCGCCGGGATTTATGAGGTCTCCAAATCGCTCCGCAGCATTAAAATCAGATGTGGAAAGAGATACTCCTTAGTTAGATGTTAGTAGTACATGGAAAGTTTGGTCATATCCCAGGGGCACAGAATTTGAATCCACATCGAATCAACATTGAAGTAACATTGACAACCACTTATCAATGTGGTGCAATGTTGTGTGCCCACTGGTGTACACTCCCTTTCCTTACTTCAGGGTGATTGGGTCAAATATTGGCATTAGTGTTAGACCCCTACCTCCCTAATATAGGTACCAGAGTTCTCACTCACTCCTACTCTTGTTTGAGACTTGGGCTATAACGCCCATTGTTATGCCAAAAAAAAGGTTTGTTTCAGGCAACATGGGCAGAAAATGTAGGGTCGGTAGGTCGGATTCTTTTAAAAGCTTTTTTTACATGAAAGTACTAGCCAGTATCTCCAAAGACCCTAAAATTGACCAAAAAAAGGTCGAAAAATACTGACATTTCATCAATATTGCATAAGAAAAAGGAGGATCAGTCCTGTTTTGATAGGGTCGGTCGGGTGACATGAAACAAACTTTTTTTTTTCGGACTCATGGTGAAACACCTTTGTGATCCCTGCACTATGAATTGCATGTAACTGTATAGCTGCGGCACCGGTTAATGCCCAGGGGGGTTCTCATATAAGACTGGCTATATTTAGAGATCAAAGGCTGTACCACGTCACCATGCCGTGATGTCATATTGATTGTTCATGTAATGAGAAAGTCAGGGATTTTGGGTATACGAGGCCACTCATAACGCGACTTGTAATCATTTACTGTACACCTTAATGATTTAAAGGGAGAATTTTATCTCTGGATTCCCAGCCATTTCCATTTGGGAAATAACCCAGTCCAGTAGGCACATATTGCCTAAAAGAATTAGATCAATGTTTCCAACAAAATTTATCATGAATATAATATCTTTTGAAAACTGGTTCAATATGTTAGTCGATGATTGTTGAATCAGGAGTGGACATTTAAATTTAGGTTGCTGTTTTTAGACCAGGGTGCTCTTTCCAAACAACTGACGCAATTGTGGGCAAATTTTGATGGGACGAAAATCTGTTTGTCGACCACTAGTAAAAAGTATTTCAAAAGAATTTCTGTTAAATTCTATACAAAATAAATGGAAATACCACACAATTATTGGCTTAAAGAACAACACATCAAATTACACCTGTGACACGTTTTGACAAAAAAAATATACAATTAGGACGACTGACAAGGCTGTTCTGAAAGACCCTCCAGATGCTTTTGTATGTGATATTTGGACAGAGTAAATAGTTGAATTAGAATAAACATAAATGCATCACCATGAACGAAGGAAAGATTCTCAACATAATGACTGTGCGATGGCGATACACAGAACAGCCTTCTCATGAAAACGGTATAATGTGGCGATGATCAAATCAATCATGTGCACAAAGAATTAGTATTCAGCTTGAAAGCCAAACGACATTTGAGGGGTTCTTAAATTTCATTATATTTCATGCAAAGTTCAAAACGACCTTTCCACATCCTTCTCAGGGTATTTAGGTTAACTTAAATATACTTAAATAAGAATTTTCATGCAGTGCAAGCTGTTAAACCAAACAAACTCTAGAATATATAAATATCCAATATGACACACATGAAAGCGTGTGAAGCAGGTAACACAGCAAATACCAGTAGAAGCCGGATACCCGCATGACCACAGCTGTCGTGGGAAGACACAAAAGGGGTAGGGGGGGGGGGGGAGATGGGGGGGGGGGTACAAGGGGATGAGGGGTGCCAACAGGGAAACCTTGCACCTGTGCCGCTCACCCACTTTCACACGCTGTAGCCTTGCTCCTCCACCACGTACCGACCTATATAGAATTCTGTCAGGAATGAGGTGACCAGGGACCTCATGTCATGTGTACTCACTCATATTAAGTAGTGCTTACAGTTATCTTTAGTTTCAACCTAATGAGGGAGCCATGGCATTGTCAGACTTCAGACAGTCCAGACAGTCCAGCATTGCTATTATTATAGACTATCTTGCACTTTGATACTTAAGGATTGACGTTCATACTGAGGGCCTGACTTGTTCAGATGCTAGACCCTTGTCACACTGTCGTATTGGAGACAATGTACTGCATGCATGTTGGCATTTGAGCAATGATTGGACTGCTTAAAGTCACATTTTAAGCATATCTAATTCAAGTAAATGTTACTTTAAGCAGCTTGAATTTCATTGTCACCTTTCCATAAAATTTAAATGGCATTTAATGAACATAAAGCTGCTTAAAGTGTGACTTTAAGCAATAAGAAGTTTGCTTAAATGCCAACCTTCATGCAGTGATGGGGTTGTCGGGTTGGCCTTTACTGTTTCTCCGTGTGTTAGACCATGAAGCAAACATAGCTTGTGTTAGTCCCTGGTGGGCTGGTGCTCAGGTGTGCTGAGGTCTGTGTGTGCCCACCGGATTACCCTTTAAAGACAGCATGTCGCTTTAAGATGACCAATGCAGCCGCCAGTTCTACATTGGTGCACCATGCCTACCCATCGGGAGTGTCTCAATTCCGTGGGGTCGGTATAATGGTTGAATGCAGCACAGGCGAGGTACTCATTCATGCATCATGACGACCAAGAGCATCATGCATTAATGCATCATGTCGTCCTTAAGGGGTTAACCACAGCCTCCTCCGGCACCTGACAGGACTGACGATGTGAGGGACTGGTCATGTCTTACCAACAGAGAGGGGGGGCGGTCATATAAATTTGCGTCGGGGTAGAAAGGGTACCATTTCTGCACGCTAGAACTTTCATGAGTATTTTCTAGTAGAACTTCTAATCATTATAGCAGAAAACTGTCGACCAGAATAGTTTGGACCTGACCAGCTGCCTAGGGGAGAGGGGTGAAGAATTCAGACCCATCTCACGTCTCGACCCAAAAATTGTTGGCACACTCCTGCAGATATCCACCGACCCCCCCCCCCCTCCGCCATCCTCTGTTGTTAAAAATTGACCACTCCCTAAACATCTCCAGCACCTGACAGGGCCACAGGTAAATTCCCCAAATTAACATGTAACTAGATCCCTCCCCACTCAATAAGTCACACGGGGGATGGGTGCATGCAGTGCACTTAAAGAACATGGTGGAGAAGAAATCAGACAGGCAGAGGATTTAAAAGTGAAGGGAGCTGATATTGTAATCACAGAAGTGACTTAAATTCTCTTTCGTTGGAGACATCAGAGAATACTTATTTTTCAATAATTATAGTAGTGGTTGCGGGAGAGGGGTGGAGCATTGGAGTCAGTGTTTAACTATATCTGTGGGTTGTAGTGTTCAGGTGTTAATAACCATATAATTATTAGATGTGAGGAGGGAGCGGCCATTTTTTTACAAAAGGTGTTGCAGCCCTTGAGAGGAGTAATCAAATGACCCCTACGGATTGGGCACCGAAGATACACCACCTAGAGGTTTCTTTGAAAGTCAATAACATGCTATATAAAACACGTGAATTTAATACAGAGGGCTACTTTAAAACCAATAAAAAAGAAGTTCTTGATGCCCAACTCGTGAAGTATGCACATTGTGTCAACCATGGTTTTGAAATAAATCTTGAATTAGTTATTGATATTAACAGCTCCAGGGAGGAAATACTTACATAGATATAGTTAGTTATAGTATACTATTTCTTTATACAAAAGTATTATGGGGTTAGCTAAAAAATAATTTGAATATCCTTGTCTACAGCACTACCTACCATAACAAGCTATAGTATGCCACAAATCAATACATGCCTTACCTTTAATCTTTAAGACCGGGATAATACTTTAATGTGTTCTGCCTTTGATCAGATGTCATAAAACATGAATGCAGCCCTAGCGAGTAACTCACCAGTGTTGCATCTAAGCATTATGCTAGCCCTGCAGGAGTGTATTAACCATGTATGGTCGACATTATGCTTAAATACAGCCCTACCGACTTGCTCACCTGGGCTGAATGCATCCATGCAACATGACGCAAAGTGGCATAGCACATTAAAGCACTCTGCGGCCCCTAAAGGGTTATCTGCATACCTGTGATATCCATAAGGGTGTAAAGGGAGGCAGGGTGACCTTCATGCCTGTGTACCATAAAGAACCTAAAATAACACATCTGAGGTTGACATTTACAACACGTGCCAGTAAGTCCAGTCAACCTTCATCATCAATAAACACATATATTTTCATGACTCGGGCCAAGAGAGGGGAACGTTACCGGTACCCAACTGGCCCATCTAATATATTTATGACCACCGTCCACTGGGGAACCTCGGTCAAATCAGCCCATTCATTTTTTATGTAATTCCGGCCGATTAGAGGCCAGTGAAGGACGGCCATTAGCAGAGGATAGGGGGGTGTATTGAAGTAATTCAAATTATTATAGCACCAAGGCCTGGTATATATATATATATATATATATATATATATGTATGGCCAGGTGAACACCGGGGAAAATTATATCTGAAGCGCAAGTAAGAGTAAAAGGTCACAACAGTACGAAAAGGATAATAGTGTTTGACAATACTATATTGAAGTAATTTTCGTATTTTACAAACCCTTTTCTCCCTTTCATAGTGGAAGCAAGGGATATGTGGCAACATATTTTTGAGTGAAAAATATATAGACAAAATGCCAACGCCCATTGATACCGTCTCTGTTGTATTTCACGAGTGGGGCAGGCCGCAGGCTGAGTGGGATACTGCCTCAGCCCCCATGAGTGAAATACATCAGAGCGGTATCAATGTAGTTGGCATTTCTGTTTATTTTCTTATTTGAAGCCATTTAATGAAGGAAAAACTACTTTTTCTTAGCCCATTGAATGCAACCACAAAGTATTCAATGGGGGCATTGAATACAGCCTTCCAGTGCTTAAGCATGGAAAATCTTGTATTTCCAAAAAATAAAGAGGATTTCATCTCAGATGTCCTTCACATGTTGGACAGAACACACTGTTGCTGTTGACCTGCCATGCAGGCTGGGATCCGAGGGGGTGGATGCCATGTTACCTGTACAGTGTAATATCTGATGTAAGGGTCCCCCCCCCAGCCTGATAATATGTTGTCAAGTCAGACTAGCCAAACAAGTAAAAAGGGGGTAGGTAGACAGACTTTGGCCTGTCTACCCATCTAAGGGCTGCCGATAGAGGGGTTAAACAGGGGGAGGTTGACAGACTTTGGTCTTCTTTTCCCTTTAGTTAACTCGGGGTGGCTTGTCATACCTTAAAACCTTGCACTATGAGGACAACTGGTATGGCGTATTAGAGCATTATGTGGCCCTTTAAAAGTGTTAGATGGGTAAAAAAAAGTAGCACTTAGGCCTACTGTTTATCTAGGATCAATATTGTTTATAAACCAGGCCTTCAGTTTGAGTTTCTCCTATTTCATAGTTGGCGTTTGACTCATAATTATGTCATAAATGATATATTTCCTGATGCACAAAATTACATTTAGGCACACCTTGAACTTGAGACATGAGACCTAGGGGCCACATCCACTCCAACTGAAGTGTAATGTCTGAAGAGTTAGGCAAAGCTGGAGGGTAATATTTTCCTGCCAACTTCTGTGCTAATGTGAGAAGAGTTGGTGCCATAAAAAGTTACATCAAAGGCATCCTTCAACTCTTCCGGGTTGTCATGTTTCTAAAAGTCAACATTCTTTCTTCATGAAGCACCAATGCGGCCTCGGTTAGTAACTCGCCGGGGCTGCATTGGTTTAACATGCTGATATTTAGGGAGTGTGTTAGTTCCATACGGTTGTCATGATGCATGAATAAAGCACTTAGGGTTACTTACCAGGGCAGCATTTATGCATCATGCAATGACCTAGTACATTAAAGCAACATGCTGTCCTTAAAGGGTTGATGTGCAAGCAGCAAAGTGGAACTGTGTGGGCAGGTGCTGCTATGGGTGGGTTGTGTGCTATAAAGTACACCAAAGTCTATTTTTGATGTTGCAAAGCATCGCACAGTGTTAGAGGATCAGGTGACAAATTTATCATTCTGGTGACATTGCATTGCATATGTTTCACCAACATTTGAAGCTGGGATCCTGAATGTGACTAGTTACATAATCACCGAAAAGGTAATGAGACAATGTCAGTTTTGGTATCATATGGGCGTATATGACCTCTTTGGTTGTGCAGTAAACCTGAGAGAGAGATGATCTAGTTACCTGGATTGGTATAGGTATGAGGGGGCACAGTGCTTGCCCTCGGTGACTAAGCTAGGGCTTGGTGATGGAACCTAGCTCTTGACCATATAATTGTGACATGTACTTGGAAAAGGGACCTTAGTGCACCCTGCACTAAGAGCTTTTTTCAAAGATCGTCACATATATGTTCTCCACATTAGTGAAAGCATCAATATCCTCATAGATATATTATTATATTTTTCTATTCTTACAGCTACCGAAGAAGAATTGTTCTTCATCGCAGCTGACCTAACACTCTACAGTAACCCACTAAACAAGGCCCTGGGCCGCGCGTCGGTCAAGAAGGAAGAAGTGAAGAAAGACGATAAGACAATAAAGGAGGAGGACAAGGACCCTGTACCAGCAGATGATGAATTCATAGCATCTGACATGAACAAGTAGGTATTACTTTATATTAAGATCAAAGTTGAGAAAATAGACAGGTCGTTGCTTGGACCTGATTTTCAGAAAATCAAGAAGGTATAGACAGTCTGAATAAGGTCATAATATATTATTGAGAAAATAAATTGTTTCTGAGACAGAGCACAGAGAACTAGTACTGATAGCGGTGTTAACATTTTATAGTCAATAAACATTTTATATATATATCGGACTGATGAGCGTTGGTTTGTAAACTCATTTCTAAAATTTGAGAATTCAATATAAAAAAGAACTCTAAATTATGAATTATATATTAAGAGGGCATTTCTGATGCAATGTACCATTTATAGTATAGCAGAGCTTTTAAGCAGAGCTTTTGCCCTGTACTTTAGCATGCGTCAACGGTTTCTTGCATGTTGTTTGAGGCAGTGTCTCATGAGATCGGGCCAATGTGAACGTCTTTGACTGGGTGCCATCTTTGACTGGGCGCCATCTTTGACTGGGCGCCATCTTTGACCTCCTGACAAAAAACTTGTTTATCTAGGGCAGTTATATTATTATGGAGATTTAACCACCATCATTTTCTTTATTTTATCCCTTACATATCAAAGAAGAAATTAGTTTTTCTTAAATCTCTTTTTTTATGGTGGCCAGTCAAAGATGGCACCTGGTCAGAGATGGCACCTGGTCAAAGATGGCACCTGGTCAAAGATAGCACCTGGTCAAAGACGTTCACATTGGCCCGATATCATGAGACACATCCTTGAGATGTTCGTGTCATCCTTCAGGGTGTATTCTTAACGTATGGTGATCCTACTGTTTCGATCTTGAATGATGATGCTAAACTTAAAGTTAAACCACTAAGTAAGATACACATGTTTCTGATATCCCATTTCAGGTATGACTCACCCTTGGCTGACCTGGACACCAAATACAACGAGAAACATGAAGTTCACCAACAGGCCCAAGAAGACCACCTACATAAAACCAAAACCAATGACGATAACAAATAGGCCATATAGTTCATATAGAGATTGAGTTTCATGGAATCATTTGCTCTGTAAAATAATGGGGCATGGGTATCTGGATATATGTCATCGTGATTAGCCTAAATCATGGGTCATGTTTTACCAGGGTAAGTCAAATAACTGTTTTGGCATCCGATGTATAGATCATTTTAAACTAATCCGTGCTATAACCCTAGGTTCCAGTGGAACATCCCACCAATTGAGCAATAATGCATTGAACAGTTTTATTTATCTAATCAGAAGACATCTCATGAAAACACCAATCACATGTAGGATTATTGTGGTATTATTTGTACTAATGTTGTAGATAACTTCCGTAAACATCAAGGATGGTCTTTATTGGAGTCTATGTTCGTCATGGTTAGTTGATTAAGAATACAAAGTGTCGATGTCTACAACTGGGGGTTGGGATTCTAGTTCTATTGAACATCTTTTTAAACTCGAATGTGTTCAACTACAAAGTAGCTAATCTTCATTTGGTTCTAATACATATAAGTAGGGAGGTTCCTCATAATATTCATGCCGTTCAAAGCATTTCTAGACTTATTGAATGAGAGGGTCTGATACAATTTGAGGTGTTTAATCATTTACATGAATAGATAACATTGGATTATTTCTTAAGACACATCATCGTGCAAATGGTATTTTACAAGATCCGTCCACCAAGAGCTACAATTTGCAGATACATTTTGAGGTCGACATACTTTTGGTAACATTTATTGGCAAATAAATGGTGCTGCATACTCAGTATGATTTACAATGGGCTCATACAACACTTTAAGTCCATGTCAGAAAGTACATTTGTCTATTCAAATCATATTTATCATCCTTGATTGTATAACTATTATATTGATAGAGTTGGTGTCTTTTGTAAGATCACATGGTTTACACTGGACTATGTTTTAGATATGAAATGTGCATGCATGAATGTTAGAGAAAAATGCCAAATAGATAATGTAAAATACAAAACTCATGAATCATGAATTGTATTTTATTGCAATGTGTATTCAATGCAGCTTTCAGTTATAAAACCACTAGGTGTTAGTGATTTGTCTACACTGGAAATGGTAATGATCATGCAATTGAAATAATATTATGTTTTAGATGGCATTTAATTCTTATGCCATCTAAATTGAATTTAAGATTTAAAGCAGTGTCAGTGTCAATGAAGAATACTTTTTGTCATGTATAACCAGCCTTTGCGTAATGTTTTGTTCAAATTCGATTATGATGTCATTTTTATTATTTATATTTATAATTTTAGCATCCCTATAAATATGACGACAACAGCTTCTTGTTCATTTAAAAAGAGCTTCCTCTGTTTTTTTGTTCTTATTTTTACAACGTGCGATGCATTGATATGCCTTTATTACAAACAAAAGTTATGTCAACGTTCAATTCTTATGTTTAAAAACGATTCTGAGATACCTAAAATAAAGCAGTTCTAGTCCTAGAAATAGTTGATATTAGTTACGTTGGTTATTTTGTCCTATCTATAGTTGCACAATAATGATAAGAATATGCTTATAGTTTACATTACAAAGCAGGAAAGTACACAGGAAAAATTACTCCAGTGGACCTTCTGTGATTAATTAATATGGATGGGATGTGCACATTGTTAAAATGCTTATTCACTTCAGTATTGGCACTATAAGCTTTGATCTGATACCAAATCTCCCAATATTTGGCCACAATCTGTCAAAAGTCTCACTACAAGTCGTAACAATACAATTGTCAAAACCAGAATCCAATTTTATTGCAAGGGTATTACAACCTTCTCTATGTTAAACCTATGGGAGCTCTATACTCCATTCACTCATGGAGTACGGCCTGGTTATAATCCATGGCCAAACAGCAATGTTGAAATTCAACTGTTGTGGGACGTGGCGGCATCTACCGAGCTGCTACAGAACTACTGTGTGCTGCCTGAAAAGATAATACGCCCTGCAAGGTCATAAGCCACCAGAGCAGCTACTTATCAGTGGTGGCGTGCCCACTGGGTATGATCTGTTTTTTATATTTGACTTCATAAATGCGTGGAGGGGATTAGGGGCTAACTAGCACTCTTAGATTTCCCATGCAACAATTATGAGTACTGACCATTACTGCATGGAACTCTGCATTCAAGCAAACATGAGATAATCTGCATTACTAGGAGGTTTAGAAGAAGATCAGCCCTTTACACATGGCAACATCTATGAGGACGCCAGTAATAACCCGTTGCCAGTAATACCCCACAGTACTCTTCATGGGAGATGAGTTATATCAGTTGATATTGTTAACATGTGACGGAAGTCATTATTTTGGATTTACACTATTCTCTAATCTGACAGGTATGTGAATTTCCAACTGCTCCCTTGGGTCTAGGTTGTGACCAGCTTGGCATGGTGTTGCATGGTCAGTAATTTGCAACAGGATGACACGTAATTGATGCGGACAGGACCATGGCATCACATATCCCACCCACACAAAAAGAAGTATAGGGTAGATTCACCACTTTTGGACATTCGTTTCCAGTATGAACATGACCCCTTTTCATTTAAGCAATTATATGTGTCTACTTTGTGTGATGACTATCCAAAGGCACTGCTTGAATGCAGGGACTTTGCTCTGCATGTAATTAGAAAAGTTCTTTGTTCTAATCAATAATTATAATCATTTCTTAATTTAGAGGTTCATATATTATAGGATAACCCTCCATGTGTTATACCCTGTTTCTATCGATCTTATAATAGAATAAAGTGTAGATATTGATCATTACACAAGGAAATGTTTAGAATCTAGAGTCTCACTCATAGTGAAATTGAGATCCCACTCTGGGGGGAATCACATGGTCATTTTAAATTGGCTATAGATAGAAATATCTAAACATTTGACCATTCTGTTGTGACTATTTACTTCTCAAAATGTATGGGTTTCATCTGATATCTACATAATTATATAACATATAATTATGTAAGGACACAACAGAGGAGTTTGTAAAACTAGTTTTTCATTTCCTTCCATAATTCTAGGCAAAAATTACAAAATACAACCTAGCTTCACCACACTAAGAAAGACCTAAACATCTACGCTAAATGTATACTACCCTAAAAGAACTATTTATGAAGAGAAACATATGGACTTTAATCGTATACTGAACTTTCTGCCTGGTTTCATCTATTTAATAATGGATTCTGTGGTCAAAAGTGTCTGACTTAGGGTACATGTCCGTAATAGGGTGAATCTACCCTAAAATGTCATACTGCGTCATTATTCTATTACCACCAGAAAAACCCTGATGTTGACTCTGATTTGCCCCCCTTCATCCCAGTGTAGTTTACCAATGAGCAATTTCAATAATTATAATTGCTATTTGATAGTTACATGTTTATTATAGTAGATGCCGTCATTGGTGATCACCTTTTGCCTTCAAGTTGACAAATGTATACCATAAAAGTGCAATAATTGGTATACCATCTATCTTGATTACCTTCCAATGAAGATGCTATATCACTCTTCCCAGACCTCACCTGTCTTGTTATAGATACACCTGCTGACCCTACTTTAGACTAACATAATTCAGCTATCAACCTACACAATTCAGACCGCCTGTGCGGCTTATAGGATCAACCTAAAGTCGGGGTTTTGCGATGTATACTACAGTTCTATATCGGCCATAAAAAGATGCCCTCTGAGGGTTAGAAGCCTTATATGCAAGAATTTACGGAACATGCAATTGTCAAGTTTGAATCTTCCTTTTCTTATATATGTCAACTGCAATTGACTCTCCAGGGAAGGGGGGTCACACTCATTTGACTCGGGTTCATCATATTAGTGGCAGACAACTTCAGACAAAGACTATCGGAGCCATGGTGACTCCTTTACTGTTTTGTTTGCAGGTATTGTTGATTTTTTGTTGGATTGCTTGTGGCACTTGCACAGTGTTGTAGGCCTAGCATACAGTCATCCATGTCTGTTTAAAACAAACCACTTGTGCAGACTGCATTAATCAGCATCATAGGATGAAACATAGATTTAGTACAATCTTCCCAAGTATGTGACGAATAACGCTTTGTTACAGAATGATTTTATACACTAAACAAATTAATTCATGCTTCCTCTGTAAACTTTTAGTTTAAATGGGCCTATAATGAAGTTAATAATAGAGTTATCCCAGAGTATAATTATTAAGGCATGGCATATAAAGGCATATAAAATTTAATGATCATAATTGATTTTATTTCATAGTGTTGATAATGTAAATGTCTGACGGCCTATATAACAGGGTCTAACTGCCGTCGGGTTAGCCTTATTCAGAGACAACAAGAAAACAGCATTTAGAATTAGCAACATACGTTTAATCATATTTTTTAGTCACAGACAGTATAGTCATAGCACTCGGTTGTAATATACCAATAATGGCTTGGAATAATTATGTTTTTCGATCCACTTGATTTTGAGTTAACAAATACAATTGCACAGAGCAGCTCATAAGATCCAATGTTGATCTTGTCTCTAGACACATGAATAAACAAAAAAAAACATTAACTCCCGTACATACATCGTTAGGAAAGTCATGATATCACCACCAATGGGAGGTAACATCCCAGTAAACACAACTTTGTATGTCAGATGTAAATTTAAGTTTATTTGGGGTAGGAACTACATAATTTTGATAGGTTTATGAACGTCAAAACATTAAGGTTTATTTACGTCTACAAACGTCTATTTACGTTTATCTACCTCTTTTAGACGTAGATAAACGTAATATATCTAAGTTTTTCGACCTTATTCAGACATTGATATTTGGGAAATAACACATAATGACCTGATGGAGAATATACCAACTTTTTATTTGGATTTAATACGGGGCTTTAAGCTTAGCCCTGTGTCATTTACATTCACAAATGAGTTTTATATTATTATACCATGATAGAATTTGTTGAGGCCTCATTGAAGCTTTGTATTTTTTTCATTACCAGTGATGTGGTGGTCATACAAAAAAGAGTCATAAAACACATATCACATGCTATTTTCTTATCCCCAATTATGTACAGATGAATATTCATTTGTGTGTGGTTTATTTGTATGATATTACATTCATAATCATTAAGATTTTACTGTAAAAAGGGGTAGATATGCTGGAGTGCCACCTTATTCTTTCCAATCCTGATAGTGCTGCCACCTAATGGGACACTGGGGAGTTATATTCACAAGTCAAGTTCAAAAGCTACGAATTTTAACGTAGATCTACATCTGAATGAAATCTACCTAAAGAAACCTCTGAGCTACGTTGGAATTATGTGGGGTGTTTACTGGGATGTTGACATAGAGTCCAACATTTACACTTTAATGCATATAAGATTGCAGCAATGTGCCTGCTTATAATACAGACATATTCCCTTTAAGATTGTACTGTATTGTATTTTCTAATTTAGTATGCATAGCTCTAGAGTGTCATTTTGCATATTGAGTTCTGTCAACAATATCTTATATTTCTATATTGAGAAAGGCATTATGCTTTCGGGCATTTTCCAGGGCTCTCCTACCATCTATTGCTATATTGTTACCTGATATAACCAACTTTCTGAGAGTGGTATTGTACTGTGTCAGGTCTACCCCAGCACCCTCTCTGCTACTGTATGGTATTATGTCTACCCCAGCATCCTCTGGGGTACTGTACTGTGTTATGTTTACCCCAGCACCCTCTGGGGTACTGTACTGTGTTATGTCTACCCCAGCACCCTCTGGGGTACTGTACTGTGTCGGGTCTACCCCAGCACCCTCTGGGGTACTGCACTGTGTTGGGTATACCCCAGCATCCTCTGTGGTACTGTTCTGTGTCGGGTCTACCCCAGCACCCTCTGGGGTACTGTACTGTGTTATGTTTACCCCAGCACCCTCTGGGGTACTGTACTGTGTCGGGTCTACCCCAGCACCCTCTGGGGTACTGTACTGTGCCGGGTCTACCCCAGCACCCTCTGTGGTACTGCACTGTGTTGGGTATACCCCAGCATCCTCTGTGGTACTGTTCTGTGTCGGGTCTACCCCAGCACCCTCTGAGGCACTGTACGGTGTCAGGCCTACCCCAGCACCTTCTGCGGTACTGTACTGCCTCGGGTTTACCCCTGTAGCCTTCATACAGAGAGTTGGTAAACATCCACACCAAGTCCACCTTCTGACCTCTACATCAGTTTCTACTACCTCTGCTACAGTAGGAATCTGGACTTGTGCCTGTACCTGGTCTACCGAAGTACTAGAGTTACAGAAGGCGCCAGCAATCAAAATTGCGCCATCATTACCTATGCCGTTATCTGAAATGTCTAGTTCTACCAGACCGGTGTTCAGATGCAGCATATTTGCCAAAGCAATAATGCCAACATGACCTAAACACCAGCTTTGCACATTCTTATTAGTAATACGCTGCTTTGATATATCCAATACCCGGAGGCAGGTGTTAGAGATCAGGCTGTCCGCTATAGCCTGTGCCCCTTCATACCCTATCTGGTTGTGGGAGATATCTAATATTTGTAGACCTGTGTTTTGGTCCAGCAGAGTAGCTAGCGATGCGGCACCTTTGTCGCCAATACCATTGCATTCCAGGATCAAGACCCCAAGAGTCTGGTTTTGAAGTGTACACAGGTTGCCTGCCAGAGCTGCAGCACCAGCAGCAGAAATATTGTTACGCCCCAGGTATAACGACCGTAGAGTGTGGTTGTTGCGTGTGCATAGACTCTGCGCTACAGCTTTAGCTCCTCCAATACCAATGCCATTCCCTGTAAGGTCCAAAACCTGTAGTGTATTATTTTTGTGTTGACGCAGACTCTTTACTAGTGCTCTAGTACCAGCAGCACTTATACTGTTACAAGCCAGGTTCAAAACCTGTAGAATGTGGTTATCATGGTTATGCAGACTCGCTGCGATAGCTGCAGCTCCAGAATAGCCAATAGAATTGCGTTCCAGGTTTAGTTCTTGTAATGTTTCCCAGTGGTGTTCATAGAGGGAGGAGAGCAGCACATCCACGAATGTGGAATCTGCATGGACCTTCACTAGAGAGATACTTCTTAATGCCTCCACCTCACATACAAAGGCAACCGCCCGTAGATCTATAGCGGTCATCATAGTCCCGTGGATCTCAATTTTCCTACCAGGTGCAATGTAACTTACTACTTCTTTGGCCTTTTCCCTCCATTGACCTTCATGAAGTAATTCACACACCTTCAACCTCTGTGAAGCTGTGTAATCCTCAGAATTTTGTGTCACAATTCTATCTATAAATGAGGACAATTCTGGTTCAATAGCTTGACTATGGAAGTTGGTGTTAACTGCTGTGCATATCCTCCTGATGTGGCTACTCTCTCTATCAAAATGTAAGCCAAACATGAATTGAAGGGCAAGGTTAAACTGGCCACTTTGGAACAACTGATCTAATTTATGGATGGGATATGGGGGATGTGACACAAAGTAGGCAACTGCTAGTAGCTCCTGAGCAGACAGATGGAAGAATTCTGCTGTCCATGATTCTTGTCTCCCTACTTTCCTACTTGTGAATTGCATTATGCCTGACTTCTTAATGTCATCAATGTCTTTCCCTTTTATTTTAGATTTGATAAAGTCTTCCTCATTGAAAACCATCTTTGCTAATCCTTTGTTTTCTTCTAGTTCAAAAATGCCAGAATGGGCTAAGTGAGACAGTTTAGACAAGTAAGAACTAGCATCCAGTAGAAAATGTGGGTCTTTTCGTGAGCAGTAGTTGATAACAATGAAAGCCATCAGTCTAGAGTAGGTTTCTACATCTGTGTCCACTATGGTTACTCCCGCACTCAGCAGTTTTGTTATCAACATACAATAAAATGTTATTGAACACACTGATGACAAGATTGGATTTTTACTCAAGACAGACATGATATCCTTCACATGATCAGGATGCCTGTGGTTGACAAATTCAGTCACTTTTTCTGTTGTAAGGCCGAGAATCTCAGCTCTAGTATCAGCAGGAAGTTGACTGAGCCCAGCAAACGGTCGGGATGCTGATATTACAGTGCATCCTGGAAGTAGATCTCCTCTGAGAATGTTTATACAAAGATCTACCGGATGGGCCTTCTGAAGGACATCATGTATGTGTGGTGCATTTCTCAGTCTCTCTGCAAATCCAGGAATCTCATCCAGCCCATCAATTAGGATGAGAATCCTGGATGTACAGTTCTTCAGCCAGGAACTGAAAGCGGTGGAATCAGAGTGATCAGGGAAGTCGTACAATGCATACAGCTGGAGGAGCTCAACAATGTTCATAGCTGAAGAGCTGATAGCCCGGAGCTGCAGCAGAAACAGCATGGTGAAACGTGCAGCCCACTTACCCTGTGCCCACTGTTTTGCCCAACGCTGCATGGTTGTAGACTTCCCTATCCCTGCTCTACCATATAAGGATACCTTTTTATGGGGCTTATCCTCACTTCCCAGAATATCAGAGGCTGAGATCTTTTTATCACTATTTTGAACTTTGTCCAGATGGAGACTGTACTCATGAGGAAGCCCCCCTCCCTGACTGGCCAACTCTGGCTCTTCTGCTGACTCATCTACTATTGACAGCTCAACATACTCATCCTGGAGGTCAATCTCCTCATCCTGTACTGAGTCTGTTCTGTGTTTTGAGTCGTTTATCTTTGTTTTCATTGCCTGTGACACCTCTTTGATACAAAAGTCTGACTCAGTAACTGTAGGTGCTCTTCCACAAAGAGCCTTGAACAGCTCTGGCTGTGTGCCAGCCAATGCCTGGATAACTGCATTAAATGCCTCATATTGGCTACCATTTACCAGCAACTGGATTTTATCTAGAAGTGTGCGTACTTTGTCCGCCCTAGTCTTACCACCATCGACCTCATCTAACTCAGTGTATGACAGTAAGGGTTTAACACTGGAAATGACATTTTCCAGTACCACCTCTTCAACAAGTAGTACTCTCTTTGTCTTTAGTATTGTTGTATCACATATAGGCCTAATAGTTCTCTGTCTGTAAGACATGACGTGTTAGAATATTTCGGAAATTGTTTTCTATTTAGATAACTGATGCCTTGCAGAAAGCAAAGACTCAAAAAAAATTATCACCCTTATTGAAAACATAAACTCCCTCTTACAAAACGATCAGCAATGCTTCATTAACAGTCAGAGACAACAACTGTTCTCAAATTATTAATAGACAGTACCATAAGACTTTAAGCAGTCATAACCTAGGAAGTACTGTAAATTATTATTTCACCATACACACATTGAATTGTTTATTCTTGAACTATGTTCATTAGATCTCTTTCCTGTTTACTTCTCTCGGTAAATCTATCTTTCAATTCTTCCTCCCTTTCATTCTTCCCACCTTGCTTACTTCTATTATTCTAAACTTGACATCCAGAAGTGACAGTCCTTCTGACGGCTGGGTGGCTGGTAGGAAGAGTTGACACCCTGTAGTGACGGTCCTTCTTGCGGTTGGGTGGCTGCTGGTAGGAAGAGTTGACACCCGGTAGTGACAGTCCTTCTGACGGCTTGGTAGCTGCTGGTAGGAAGAGTTGACACCCGGTAGTGACAGTCCTTCTTACGGCTGGGGAGCTGCTGGTAGGAAGAATTGACACCCGGTAGTGACAGTCCTTCTGACGGCTGGGGAGCTGCTGGTAGGAAGAATTGACACCCGGTAGTGACAGTCCTTCTGATGGCTGGGTGGCTGCTGGTAGGAAGAGTTGACACCCGGTAGTGACAGTCCTTCTGATGGGTGGCTACATGGAGAAAGTTGGCTTCCCACTAGGCTGTTGGTAGGAAGAGAGGATAAGGCAGACATGTGTCTAATATTAATGATATTTCTTCTCACCATCATAATCATAAACCACTGTATTATCCCAGCTGTTTTTTTGCCAAATGGAAGGGCATTCAAGAGTTTGTGGTCGATTTATCTTTAGATGCATTATTAAAATATTATTCTTTTAAATAAAATGCATGGTGTCCGTTTGGATTCATGTTATTAAAAAAAAGGATTATCCAAATTGCTTTGAAGGAGGTTTAGTGGCCTCCTACATAGTTTATATATTATATGATTCATGTACGACAAATCCCTATTCTATTCTATATACTATAGAAGACGGTCATCATTCATCTATTTTGGCACAATACTTACCAGCTTAATGTGCTGTCAAAGCCTCTAGTTAGGGACTGTAGGTTGTCTTTGTAGTGCAGCAGATGCCTATGGTGGTAGGTCTTCTATGCAGTGACTGTTTATATGAAAAAAAGTAGACAAAATTGAATATACTTTTGTAATAAAACAAAAGCCCAGTAATAAGCGATAAATTACAATCAATATGAAATAATGGTACGGCATATAACAGCGTATCACGAAGCTGAAGTAGAGGTGTCTAAGAACTGCTAGATAATATTTCCTGCCCTAGACAATATTTCCTGCCCAATATAATCATGTCTTAGTTGAGTAAAAATCTTGTATTAAATGAGTTATTCTTGTTGGCAAACTTTAAATGTGGCCTAACTAATCCCGCTTAACTAGCTATTCCCTGGAAACAAATTCCCGTGAATATATTCCCCCTGAATAACACGGGTTGAACTGGGGTCAGTCCCGGGAATAACCCGGGTTCTATTCTGTGAGCGGGTTCTATTTTGTGAGCAAAAATTCCCGTTATATCCCGGGATTTTGTTAGAGAGGGGTGCATGGGTTCGAATCCCATACTAGTAGACCTGAATGGTTCTAGTGAACTTGTCTAGTGTGATTTATCTAAATATTCTTACAAAAACATCCACATACATTCCTTTTGACCACTAACAATCTTACATATGCTTGTCATGTTCGGGAACGGAACCTGCTGCCCTTAGACCCATAGTCCTGTGCTCTTGCGACTGACCTAATGGGACATGTAATGGGAGAGGTACATGATCTGTGACCAGTGGTGACTGTACCATAATATTGTGTATACATAGAGTTGTTGTTGACAAAGAGAGAAGCAGGATAGAGATGAGGGACCTTTAGCAAACCCAATGTAGCCAATTTAATGTAAACATATCCTATACTTTTAACACTGAGCTACGTCTGCGTACATAGTAAGCTTAAATGTACATGAATGTAGACTTTCCCATTATTTCATTCATGCGGAAAAAAACGATCACTAGGGATTGAACTATCCACCTTCAGATCTACAGCGCCAGGCTCTACCGACTGAGCTAACCGGGCTTGGTGAGTGGTTGATGCTTAGAGTGATAGAATTTCATTCTGCACCCTCTCTCTCTGATACAAATAGGGACCTTTAGCAAACCTGATGTAGCTCCTTAAACGCTGATGTAGCAATGGCAAAATTGTAGGCTACATCTGAGTCTAATGAACTACCTTAGCTTTGCTAAAGGTCCCTATTTTTCCCATCATAGCTCATTAGGGATTCGACCTCTCGACCTTCAGATCTAAAATGCTAGGCTCTACAGACTGAGCTAACCGGGCTTGCTGAATGGTTTATGCATGGAAAGGTAATAGGGATGTGTAGCAATGTCGATGCATCCCATTTAGAGATGATGTAGCCTATGCCTGAAGCATTGCTATGTTTGTGTTTAATGATATATGTCAGGTTGCTAAAGGTCTCTAATGTTTCATTTTGCACCCTCTCTCTCTCCAATAAAAGTCAGGAGATTCATTGTCTTGGCTTATTTCTAATTCTAAAGTAATTAGTAATAGAAACCAAGCTTTCCAACTACAAATACCAATAGCAACCACGTAAAAGCTCATTAAACGCAGACGTAGCCTATCCCTTTAGCACCACTACGTCTGCTTTTAATAGGAACCTTTAGCGACCACGTAAAAGCTCATTAAACGCAGACGTATCCTATCCTTTCAGCACTGCTACGTCTGCGTTTAGTGAGCTTTTACGTGGGTTGCTAAAGGTCCCTAATGAGCTATGTCGGGTTTTGCTTTTGTCCCATGCACTAGCATGTGGCCCATTGAGACAGGGAGAGGGTGCAGATTAAACACTACCACTCCATGCATCAACCACTCAGCAAGCCCGGTTAGCTCAGGCTGTAGAGCCTAGCACTCTATATCTGAAGGTATAGAGGCTGAATCTCTTCTTTTTTGTATCTGTCATTTAGAAAACATTTCTTTCACACCACCATGTAGAAGATACATTTTTAATGTTTTTTTATCATCAACTCATGCTTGAGTAAAGTAGAAATACGCCTATGCTATGGTGTGCACACTTCTACCCCAGCGGTTCAATGAGTCAACTGACACAGGGGTTCGAACCCACATCATGCTGATTTGCTAAGGTAAATCCTGTGATTTCACAAGATTCTACATGTAAAATCACTTCTTTTAATCCTGTGATATCACGGGAAATTTTGCTCACAGAATCCCCAAAACTTCCCGGGAATATCACGTGACTTGTTACCAGGGTTGCATATGAACATTTGAAAGCATAAATTGGGCATTTCATTATATTCATTAGGCTCAGGTTTTTCGCCTGAAAATGACATGGGCCTATGGCCGAATAAACATTTTATACATGATAATATGCCTAATATATTCCATGGAACTGAACGTACTCTTTCATCATAAAGTATTTGGGAAGGATGTGTACCCGGTAGACGAGAGGACATAAAAAGCATAGGTCTTCATAAAACAGCCCTCCATATGGTCTATATCATATGGTCCATTTTAGCACTTTACGGCAGAGTACTTTAACGGGCCATCTCCTGTTGCCATGATGCAAAAGTATCATGTTGGCCTTGATACACTCCCAAATAGTTGTCCTTATGCCTGTCTACTCACAAGGGCTGTATTCAAGCATCGTGGCTAAAATAGTCATGTGCCCCTTAAAAGATAAACCATATATATATACTCCTGATACAGCAAGGAAGTAAAAGGGCACGACCAAAGATCTATGTCAAAAACTCCTATAATGCTTCTAGCCAGTGGTATTAGTTGTTGACATTATTAAGCTACTGATAAAAACCTGCACGTCTACATAGCAGTGTATCTAGAGCATGTATGGAGGAGGGGACACCGGTAGGGTAGGGAGTCTCACCTGTAAACAGAAGTGGGGTGATCAAAGTTGTTTTAGTTAGGGAATTGACATTTATTACCAAAAGTAACCAGTCCCTTAGATGTTGTAATACGGCGATAGACAAATAATTTTAATAGAATAAGCAAAGCACCTTCAAGTATGATTATTAATAAACTCAGGCTTTACAATAATTACACGGGTTGGGAGAATTATACTTATTCTTGGCAAAGAAGTCTATAGATATTATATGTTAATATACTTCAAATGGTGTGCGTGGGTGGTATAATTTTTGGCCCTGCAAAGTAGAAGGGAAGATATTTTACACCATCCCATCCTCCCTTTTGTTAAAACATGACTAATCTCTAAAAAGTGACTAATCTTTATCAGTTTAATGCTGGGTTGTTCATCGAACTGGCCACAGCTAGTTACATTTAGATGAATGTATCATAACCCATCTGAAATGTGAAATAATCACCCACCTTGGTGTGTTGAGGGGAATGGGCAGGCCTGGTTAAGTACTACCCGGTAGTCTTGTTGGGGCAGTTTCAGGTGTGTGTCTTCCCCTGCTGCTGTCCGGCTATACAGTGAAGTCTCCTGGCTCAGCCGGCTCCCTGTCTGGATACTACACCCACAGGCTTCAACGGGACAGCACAGAGAGAGAGGGAGAGAGAGAGAGAGAGAGAGAGAGAGAGAGAGAGAGAGAGAGAAAGTGACAGGGAGAAAATGAGAGAGAGAGAGAGAGAGAGAGAGAGAGAGCGAGAGTAGAGAGAGAGAGAGCGAGAGAGAGAGAGAGAGTTGACCAATAATTCAATCTGTGGCTTAAGACAACCTTTGTACATTAAAAACATACAAACATACAAAGGAATCTACTGTCCGGTTAAGATGGAAAAGAGACCAGACTTTCCTCATCCCATCCTTCTCTACAGTGAGGCTGGTAGATATACACATATGCTATGAGCATCCTAGCTAACGTTATCTTACGTCAAAATAACTACAAACGTTAGATAACGTTTTGCCATAGTAAGGAGCCTTCGAGAAACGTTATATTACGTTATAAAATGTTGTATAGCGTTTTTGTTTTTAGTATGTGAGAGCAAACCATAATTTTGAATCATGGTCTTTGATTACACAGTCATCAGTAACATAAACCATAGTAAATCATAGTTTCATAGAAACCCTGGAGATCTCTTTTATATGATAGTAAACTAGGACTAGGGTTTGCAATAGTATCATGGACTGTGATATACTACAGGAAATGAAATCCCATACATTAACAAGTCAAATGTTAATAATATCAACATTACCACTTATTACCTCTTATATTATAATGATATCCCGCATAATATCACGGTTAACTATAGTGCAAATCAAATGCTTTGTCATTACATCTATATCATAATAAACTGTGGTTTAAGATATCATGATACAATCTGGTATACAAGGATAACCATGGTATATCATGATATGCTATGATAGATTAGGATCATAAAATCAAGGGTGTGTCTTTAGAAACCATTGCATTTGTTTTCATGGCTATTATCTGGGCGTACCCAGTCCACTCTGGCTAATGATATTAAATTAAGTGAACGTCAAATTAATTGTGGAGTTCCGCAAGGCTCTGTTCTGGGTCCTTTAATATTCATTATTTACATTAATGATGTTATATCCGGTCACAGCCTATAGCTCAATAGAAATTACGAGCTCAAAATTATCATGGCAGCATGTACGGAAAACCCCGATTTATAGCTATACACAGACCAGGGGCCCTTGATGGGGGGAGGGGGGGGGGGGTCCCCATGTCCCATGTCAATCTTAAGAAATGCTCGTGTCGATCTCAAGAAATGATCATGTTGCCATGTCGAAATTATAATTTGTCCCATGCTCAATGTCACTATCTATTTATTCATCATGTCCCATGTCACTAAGCCCTAAAACGGGCCATGCCGCAGTGTCGAATGTAGGGGTCTAGGGCCATAGACCACCGACCAGCCTACCATGCTGTCATGTTAGAGCCTGTGATTACACCTCACTGCACCTCACTGCACCTCATGTCGTGCGTCAATGCTCGGTTCTCATTGGTCGGCTGTGTGCCTGACTGTATCTGAAGGAGACTTGCACTACACAGGTATTTTTTGATAAGATTTATTTGTAATAAGAATATGTTTTGGTAACGACTAATATTAACATGGTCAACATCTAAGTAATGCGGAATATCTTGTTGGGAATGTCTAACTTTGATTCTGAGTAGGGAGAAGGAAGTAGTCGGTAAGGGGTGGTGGGGTGTGTCACAGTATATCAGAGTGACATTGAGTAGGAGAGGCAGTATCAGTCGTTGACTCATCTCAATCCAATAAAACGAAACTACCGTAAGCCTATCAGAAACCAGTATTGTACTCTTGGGGAATCCCACAAGGAAGCCTTAAAGGGAAACACAGTACTTTTTTGCATCATGCTGTTTGTTGTCATGGTGCTTGGAATGCAGCACTGGCGAATGAATCGCCAGAGCTACCTTCAAGCGTCATGCCGACCCTGCATCGTTCATGAAACTTTGAAGCGAGATATAACTCTCGTGTACACCTGCATTATATATAACAAGGCGGCGGACGGACAATGTTCCCGAGCTGAGGTTTCATCTCTGACAATAAACCACTTAAAAAATGAAAGGACACCTACTTCGTAAGTCCTACTTCCAGTAGACAGCTGAGTACAGTTAGATGCCATCGGTCTATTTAATCAATATGTATAAGATGCGATTGGATTGAATATATGAACTTGTCAAGCTTATTAGTTCTTGTTCTGGTATACTATCCCGACTGTTTGTTCCAAAATGTTTACTTACATGGTACGTGTGGTCTTCAGGACTTCAGTGAATATACAGAGGGAACCATCATGATGAATGAGTTCTACTTTTTAACCCTTTATGGATGCATACTGCTTTGCTGAGCTATGCCATTTGTTATCATGGCACATCAATTCAATCCCTGCTAGTAACTATCTAGGGCTGTATTCAAGAGGACCCTGAGGGGGTGTAATAAATTATGTTTATTCCCTTTAAATACCCTGTCTACTATTAATCAGAATTCTGATTTGAAACCGTGTATAATTCCCATTCTCGACATCTACATCTAAATAGACACTTAAAGCATTGAGCGGTGGATGTAGATATGTATCCAGAGGAACCACACTTACAAGCTCAGATTGTAATACAAACACCAAATTCTGCTTCCTATTTGTCCTTTATAGCCTACATTATGGCATATTCATGTAGAGTGATGCCTGCTGATGCAAATTCAATGGAACAGTATCCATATTTAGTGAGGCATTTTAGATTTCTAGCCGTAAGATGGCAGGACTACATAATGTAATGTATGTGCACACGGACTTGAGTTGACAAGGTGACCCGGATGCAGAGGAACTACATTTCAAATCAGTTATAACTGACTACCAGTACTGTACAGTATTGCATCTCTCAGTTCATGAGCAGTGGACCATGCTGAGAGAGAGGCGTGAGAAGACGGTCGTGAGAATACACCAAGCTCCACACACAGTGAGACAGGAGAGTGGGGAAGACGTTAACCAGACGGTTGAAGAACTAGTGTGTTGTTAGGTATGGCCACGGTCCTTCATATATCTGACACAGTCTAACTAAAAATGGTGGGTGATCATATCATATTTCTTACATGTATCATAGTCAAGGGGAGCAACGTTAACTGACTTATAAATCGCTGTATATAATAAGGGAGTGCTCATATTTTAACAACAGGGGGGGGGGTTCCGCGCGGAGCAACAGGTCGAATTTTTTAACCCCCCCTAAGGGTCGGAAATCGGCGTGCGAGCAGGCCCTTTGAAGCATAGTACCGCGCAGCCTTTTTGGCCCAAAACAGGTTAAATTTTTTTGACCCCCCCCCCCCCAAGAGGGGTCCAAATTTTTTACACCCCCCCGGTCAAGGGGTCCAAATTTTTTTGCCCCCCCCCCAAACCAACCCCCCCCCCCCCCCCCGTTGATAAAAAAATCATCACTCCCTAAAACAGGTATATACGTGATAAAAGAGAAACGTTTCTGATTTTATGTCTATGTAAAGATTAGCTTCATCCCAACCTTACTATGCGTTTAAATGTCAGATGTCCGGCTGAACGTTTTTGTAATAGTCACTGGGTCATAGGAACTAATTCAGGCTGTGGTATTTGGCTGTGTATGACCACAAGCTTCCCCCCCCCCTAGCAGATCTCCCTACAATGGTCCGGTTCCTCCATATCCTCCCTTCTATATGTATACAGTTGTGTCCATGCCCTAGATACTTTCCGCTGTGTGGATGTGCAGGTTTTTATCAGTAGTTTAGTAATGTTGACACCCTGGGGGGTCACTCTACCATGTATTGGATAACCACTGCAGCACAACTCTAAAAAGCGGTAGCAGTGAATTTCCATTAGATCCTGAAAAGGGGGGCGGTCAGATGTTGGCAAGGCCCTGATAAGTAGGGCAGTTAAAATCATATCATTACATTGAACAAGTTTTCTTGCTGAATGAGATAGATAAAATTGAATTTGTACAATATTCAGAGAGACCTAAACTTGTAATAGCTCATAGAATCTCCCAGCCGCTGAAAAGTGGGGCAATTAATGCCAATTAAATCTCCCAACCTCTGAAAAGTAGGGAGGTCAAATCTCCCAACCTCTGAAGAGTAGGGCGGTCAAATCTCCCAACCTCTGAGAAGAGGGGCGGTAGGGCGGCAGTTGTTATCTACCCTCACAGACTCAGTGACCCCCCGGGGTTTTGACACCCTGTACGCTGGGAGTAGGCACAGAGAGTGATATAGGTATCTGGTTTTGTTGGTAGTGGTGACCATCTAGATTATTAAAGTATCCAACAAATATGGCTATATTATCTTACACTGAAGCACTACACCTTCAGAAAAGTGAGCGTCACTGTCCCCAAAAGTACCCTCACATGAAAGTCAGGCACTGTCTGACTTTCAGGTGAGAGTGCGTGCGGCGACAATGACGCTCCCTTTTCTGAGGGTGTAAGTTAAGCCCACAGGATTGACCCTACGTTTTTAGATGTCTTTTTGAGATGCAGTTAACTTTGAATTGTGTTGATGAACGTGTTGATGAGGGTAATTCACATTTTACCAAGGCTTTATCAGACATATGCCAACTATACTCTAAATTATAATTTCTGTAAATTATGAATCTAATCCTTTCCTGGAGTATACATGTTTAACTGAAGACACCTTGTTTTTCAATGAAAAAGAGTACTAAGCCTGCTTAGAACTTGGAAGGGACTGGATTTTCTTGAGAGAGCATTAGAAAATAACTTAGGCAGACAAATGATAATAATTATATGAAGTTATAAACCAATTATGAATTATTATGATGCAGAAAAATAATAATTTGATTCATCCTATTAGGCTAATTTGGGGTTCATGATACATGTAGCAAAAAAATAGAGAGTCCAAGATCAGTGGTAAAACTTAAATGAAATGTGTTTTTTTTTTCCAGTTTTTTTTCCAAAATATTTGAGATAAAATCTCATTGATACATGTATGTTTCATATGATCCCATTTTCTTTTTCGAAGAAATAAAATACTTTTTCCTTTATCAGCAGGGGTTAAGGTCTTGATGAATATCGGTTATGAAAGACTAAAAACGCTCTCGTTAAAATAAAATCGCTCTCGTTAAATTCAGTTCACTCTTGTAAAATTCCTCATGAAATACACTCAATTTAGCTTTTTAACAATGGCAAATGCATTTATCGATAGCAAAATTAATGATAGCCTTAAAGATAGCAAAAATAACGATAGCCCCTTATTGAACACGTGAAACTAACAATATCATAATTCCTTGTTATGAAATGACTCTCTGAATTAATAAAGTTATAGTAGTGTATATCAGTGAGTGAGCGAGTAATATCTATTGAGTAATGGATGTTTAATGTCATTTCGACAACTACGGTCATATTCATACCAAGCATATCATGTTTTAGGTACAGTCCATCGTTCAGAGGAAGAAGGCACGCCCACTACATCACACGTGTTGCACAACCCATGGCAAACCTCAGCAAGCTGTGCCATTCACTCACCGTGTGTAGTTAATGAGTCGTGAGAACAGGTAAGGCCCATCATAATATTTTCACAAAGTTTCACATATGATTGATAATTTCTGAAAGTTTGACTATGGGCATACATATGCAGACCCAAAACGTGTAGTATATATGCATACACAATGGATAATAGATTGATTGTGAAAGAGTGGATCTTTGTTTTGGATGCATTTAACAAATACATATATCAGATTATCAATTATATATTCAAGAATTCAAAATGAGAGTTTGGTAAACAAGAAGGGCATAGAGAATAGTAGAGTAGTCTACTGGACACCATTGATTATGATGAATTCAGGGAATTGACTGTGGAAGGCTAGATGATATGCCGTCATTTTCAAAGTACATTTGAATTGTATTTTTCAGTTCTGATCAAAAGTAGAGCAGAACGTGGAGCGACGTGAGATAAGGCGTATATTACATCTACCTACTCGGACGAGTGACTGGCAGTTTCCCCCATCTTTAGCATGAGCAACAGATTCTCTGTAGTGGTACACTGAAAACCCAGAGCAAGGAGCCTATAGTCATTATGACGACCTAGGTAGTCATAATGAATAATGGCAGATGGAGTGGAGAATGGTGTATGAATATAGTCTCTAATTAGTTCACTTCTTAATGAGAGGCATCCTTTTCACATATTTGGTGTAGTCTTGACTGAACTAAGTAGCATTACTTGTTATAAATTAGTTGCCAATGGGTGAGAATGATTGCCCCAAAGGTATAGAGACCACTCTGCTCCCTGTCACCAGTGTATATCTCATGACAGATATAGTTATGCAGATATTAAAACCAGGTGGCAGTAGCGTGCCATAGGTAGCAAGTGAGGAATATAATTATGTGGAATAGGATAGTCATTGGGACAACCTAGGACTTGAGAGTTGTCATTACTGATGACTTTAGGTCTTCAAATGGACAATACCTAAATTAACAACCTTAAGGTAGTCATTCTGACTACCCAATTATTGTGACTACCTAAGGTCGTCATTATGACAACTTTGGTCTGAATGGCTCAGATGGGTAGTCACAATGACGACCTAAGGTGGTCACTTTGACTACCTAAAGTTGTCAGTTTTGGCATTGTCAAAATGACAACCCTGTGATTTTCAGTGTACATAGCTGGTAAAAAAAAATGTTTGTACAGTGCATGATATACTAGATCAAATAACAAACTACAGCCTTAGACTACTGGATTCGATTTTTAGATATTTCTTTGCAGTTCAAGGACATCCGTGTCCTTTAAGAGCAATGATGGATTTGCCTCAGAAAAAGCTTGAACCATTGTGTGACGTCAGTGTTCTGAAGACTAAACGTGTTCTTCTAGTTCAGGAGGTCATCTTTGAGAATGTAATGCCAAGTGTAGAGCCACTCCTGTTATACCGCCAAGCTGATGTGATCCGTAGTGAGAAGGCAAAATGTGATAGGATAGGCAAACTTCTTGATATTCTAGAGAGGCTCACATCAAGCAACCAATATGAGGCATTTAATGCGTTTATTAAGAGTCTTGCAGGGACTCAACCAGGCCTGTTTGAAACTCTCTGTAAAAGGCCACCTACAGACACTGAGAGTGACTTCTGTGTAAAAGAGGCTGGTCTGAGTATAAGACAGGCTGTAGAGAAAACTGGACACCGAACTGACTCACAGTTAGATGAGCAGATTGATTTTCAATATGAGTATGTCGAGCTGGCCACTGACAGAGGGTGGAAACAGGGCGGGGAACTTCCCCATCAATACAATTGTCATCTTGATGATATTCACAAAAGAGGGCAAAATGTCTCAGCATATGACTGGCTGTTGGGCAATGAGGAGAAAGATTACGAGAATGTATCTATCTATGGTAGAGCAGGTATTGGTAAATCTACCACGTTTCAGTTCTTTGCAAAACTGTGGGCACAGGGTAAGTGGGCTACGGGCTTTACTATGATGTTCCTTCTGCAGCTGCGCTTTATCACAACTCAAGTCATAACTATATCCACTGTTGAGCTACTGCAGTTCTACGGCCTCTACGCCTTCCCTGAGCACTGTGAATCAACTCCCTTCACTTCATGGCTGAAGAACTCTGCATCCAGGATTCTCATTCTTTTAGATGGGTTGGATGAGATCCCTGGTTTTGCGAAGAGGATGGTGAATACACCAAAGATACATGATGTCCTTCAGAAGGCCCATCCAGTAGATCTCTGTATAAATATTTTGAGAGGCGATCTACTGCCAGGATGCACTGTGATATCAGCATCCCGACCATTTGCTGGACTTGATTGTCTACCTGCTGATGCTAAGGCTGAGATTCTTGGCCTTACAACAGCAAAGGTGAATGAGTACGTCGAGCGCAGGCATCCTGGTCATGTGGAGGCCATCATGTCAGTCCTAAGGAAGAACCCAATCTTGTTGTCAGTGTGTGGTATAACATTTTATTGTATGCTAATAACAAGATTGTTGAGTGAAGGTGTAACAGTGTTAGATGAAGACATTAAGACATACACACGACTTATGTCTTTTATAATAATTCAATACTGTTCACGTAAGATGCATGACTCTGCCTTCCCTATTGAAGTTTCCTCCTACTTCTCAAAACTCTCCCAGTTAGCATATTCTGGGATATTCCAGCTAGAGGATAATAAGGGACTAGCAAAGCTTGTGTTTGATGAGGTTGATTTGGCAAAAGCAAACATCAATCGACAAGATCTTGAAAACATAAAAAAAGCAGGAATACTTCAAATCATGAGACGAAAAATAGGCAGACATGAATCGTGGACGGCAGAATTTTTCCATCTCTCGGCACAAGAATTACTCTCAGTGGCATACCTCCTGTCACACCCCCAAATTCCTGACCAAACATTAACAGCATTGTTCGAAAGTGGACAATTTAATCTTGCCCTTCGATTTTTGCTAGGCCTGCACTTTGACAAGGAGAACGTCTGGATTAGGCAAATATCAACAGCTGTTGGTTCCTCATGCGATAGTGATCAGATTGATTCTACACTGTCTACATTGTTAGATAGCCGAGTTAGTTCTGGCAAAGTTGGAGATAAGATGGAAATGTGCCAGTTGCTTTTTGAAGGGCAATGTGATGAAAAAGCCGAAAACATGGCCAAACACATTGCCCCAGATAGAGAACTGGACATTGGATACAAAGCGATGACAGCCATAGATCTACTAGCAGTGGACTATGTCTGCCAGAATCTACGCAGCATCACTCTCAGAAGTGTGAATGCAGATGACACCTTTGTCGATGTGCTCGTTTCTTCCCTTTGTAAACACCACAAGGAAACACTGCAGGTGTTAAACCTGCCGAACAACAAAATCGGGAAAGCTGGAGCTGCATCGTTAGCTACAATGCTGTCGGAGAACAGCAGTCTGCATACATTAGATGTCTATGCTAACCAGATAGGGGATGAAGGTGCACAGACAATAGCTCAAAGTTTGGTCTCTAACACCTCTCTCAGAGAGCTGAATATATCAGAACAGGGGGGACTTCAAGACGAACACTTGGGAGATGCTGGGGCAATTGCAATGGCAGATATGCTTCTCAAGAAAACCAGTCTGAAAGCATTAGTGGCTCATGCGAATTCTATAGGTAATGCTGGAGCATTTCGATTGGCAGAGATGCTTCTTCAGAACTCCAGTCTGGAAATTCTAAATATATCATGCAATCTCATTAATGATGTTGGTGCAATGACTATTGCGAATGCATTTTGCAACACTGATGATAGTAGGGTTGGGGTAGAGAAAAGGGAATCCCATGTTCCTGTACAAAGTAGGGAGGAAGCTGGGGAGAACACACCCCTTTTACCACAGAGAAGAGAGTGTGATGTGGAGGTCAGAAGGCGGACTTTGTGTGGATGTTTGTCCTGTCTCTGCACAGAGGAAACTGTGAGGGTCAGAAGGTGGAGACTGTGTGGGTGCTTGCCATGTCTCTGTACAGAGGACGCCGAGGGTGACCTGCAACAGTGCAGTAACTCTGACTGGACAGAGTGTAGTACCACAGACCTGATGCAGTTCAGTACTACCACAGTGGGATCTGGGGTAGATCAGACGCAGTACAGTACCACAGGGGGTCCTGGGGTAGACGTAACATTGAACAATACAAGAGAGGCGGCAGGGCTAGACCCTAACCATTACAATACAACTCTCAGAAAACTCCATATACATGGGAGGCATATCGGCCATGCCTGTGCCAAAGTCTTAATTAACATCCGACAGCATGATACCAACCTAGATATCTATGTATAGACTCCACACTAAAAATCTAGACCTGGATGAAGGTGTGCATCGCTGATGACTTTGGGTGTTCATAAGCAGTTCACCACTTGAGGTGATCATCCCCACTGGGCACAGAACATTGAATCAACATTGATGAACGGTTATCAACATTGATTCAATGTTGATTCAACGTTGATTCAACATTGAACAGAATTTTCTGCCCACTGGGTCATGATGACCGCAAGTGATTACTTTGAGGACATAATTGTGCCACTAGGGAGCCCTACTATAAGTATAAAAAGCCGATATATAACACCTACTGCAGGTGATCCACTGATTGATACCTATACTAATCTTAACCATAGGGTGGTTAGGAAATGTCATTTGTCTCTAAAACCATATATGCATAAGTGTGAAGGGTGGCCATTAGTAGTTGTACACACATAACCTTAACAATCTGGACTCCCTTTTGATGCTGTTTCTTTTCTTTGTGAAGAGTTGTATGTCTCTTCAGCTTTAGTGGACAGTTGCCTTGAAATGACAGTGGCCAGTTTCCTCCATTATATCTCAGGGACTCATTATGTTAGATAATATCTAAAATCTGATCTCTGGCTGTATATTATATTGTCTCTCAGATTCCTAGCAAAGTCCGGGTCACAAAAATGGTATCATAATTGTAATATAATGTATTATTTAAACTCTGTGTCACAGTAACTACTATAATAGTGCACTGTATACCATAATGCATTTTGTAATAGCATTGGCTTATTTGCTGTAATTTACTCTGCGTCATGATAACTGAAGAAATGATTCTTCATGACATCACATGTTAATTTGAACACGAAAAATGGTTCATGTTGTAATAGTATTCATTTATGCATGTTGTTTATGCATATTCACTTCCATGAGATTAGTAGACTAAATGCTAATGGGAAATATTTGTTTAGTATCCACATAATCAGTCTATGTAATAAATGAGAGGCTATTCTTATTCATTATAGATATAGAGTTAGTTCATTTCATTTGCATGAGAAGAAAGTTGTCCGTCTTTATAACGATTATATTGGGACGATAGATGTTGATGTGAACCGGAAATGTTTTATGATTTGTTGCACACTGAGAAATGTTAAGCTAATGAGTGTAACATTAATACTTGTTGTAAATCAATGTATAGATTCAATAAACTCCTGTTCTTCTTGTTAATTTGTATTCATTTTATAATTGACATTTTATGCTTGTTGGCTAAATTAAATGATTTTAAGTAAATCCATAGTTATATTTCATTAAAATAGCAAACTCATTCAAGGTATTAAATAGTGACTTTCATAGGAGGCACTGAGAGTTCAAAATGGATATGAATCGATTTTAAGCAAAATGCATATTGACCAGAAACAAATCTGTTCTTTCCTTGTACATATCAAATTGACAGTAAAATTAATACTGTGGTATCAATACACAATGATGGCTTAAAGGGGTATGATACTCTTTACTTCCCACCAATAGATTTTACTTCTCACATGTATTAATACTGTAAAAAACCTGAAAAAAATAGGACCTTGCGGTTGAAATAACCAGAGTAGGGCATTCGCTCTTTAGTCACACTGATATTCCTAGGCTCCCTATACGACCAATATCTCAGTCACTAGTGACTAACTTAGTTAGTCATTTTTTGGCTCACTATACGACTAACCTAGGTAAGTTATTAATGGCAGGTTGGTCAGTACTGACCAACCCACCTTAGTCTTTTAAATTCCAGGGGGAGCCACCGAGTGGTGATCATAGGGTCTTACAGGTGGCCCCAACTAGTGGTTTACAAATACAACACACCAATGACCCAGTAAACAAAAAACGTTGTACAACATTTTGTAACGTTATATAATGTTAAATAACGTTTCCCTCAGGCTCTTTACTATGGCATAACGTTATATGAAATTTTATAACGTTATTTTAACGTAAAATAATGTTTTTTTGTTAGCTGGGGATGAACCTAGGTTAGCCACTTCTGACTGACCCCTCAGTCATTTTTTGATATAACTTTGCCATTATGACTAACACATAATGACGAACCTAGGATAGTCTGTACTGACTAACCCTTTCAATCTATGGATTTTCAGTGCACTTGTGTGAAATTATTGAAATGAATATAACTTAAAGATTCATGATCTAAACAGCTAGTTCTAACCTTGATTTTTTTCAAATCACATAATACATGTGGATCAACAAGGGAAAAGGGCCCTCCGTGCTGGACTTTTTAGTACCAACTTTGGCCACCAGGGGGCTCCCTATAGCGAAAAAGGAACAAAATATAGCAAAAACTTATCTATAATACTATACATCTATAATGTAGAATATGTTAGGCCAAGTTAGAAGATTCCATCTTTGGTAAGAACATTCCATATTTGGAATGGAAAAGAATGTTTTTGGGCCTAAATTGGTGTTTTTGCACATGTTGGTTGCCATGGAAACATACTTTTCATTCTAAATCAAAAACATAAAAAGATCTTTTGATAGAGGCACGTGACAATGGTGACGTTGTAGCTGCCTGTTTCCTGGACGTACGGAAGGCTTTTGATTCAATAAATCATGGGGAACTAATACATAGATTAAGGGATATTATAGGAATACCTGAAGTTTATACAAACTGGATAATAGCCTACTTAGCTCATCGCAGACAGAGAGTAGTCTGAAATAATCATTTTAGGGGACCTTCACTTTAATATAATGAGTCATTTTAAAGGGATATTGGATGTCAGGGATTCTCAGACCTACGATTAAACCTGGGCTCATTTGAGACCCTTGCACATACAGAGAAACCTGAATCATCACTGTAGAACTCTTGGATGTTAGGCCATAGGCGCGGCCATGTCTGACCCCTGCAGCCTCCTGTGATTCTCTCTAGGTGGCTCTTAAGTTAGGCCATATTGCAAACCAGCAGGAGAGTAAATGCTTCTGTCTCAGCAGTCCTTGGAATGCTGTACTGGCCCCTTGAGCCCCTTGTACCTCACAGCGTGTTCATTATTTTGCTTGAAGATGGCGCTACAGTTGTATTTCCCCCTCCCAGCCTCCCCATTCGATCCCATACTCCTGCTGGTTTGGATGTTAACTAGAGCATACATTTGTGTCATACTCCTAGTCTTCACCTATACCTGTTCCAGTTAGCATGTCATAAGCATACCTACATCACACACCTTCCTAACATATTAATCCATGTGTTACTATCACATCACTATGAAGTCTGTGCTACAGGCAAGATGAAGTGGTCATCCTAAGGTTGTATGTATAGGCAAGGTGATGGATTACCCATGGAAAAGGAGACTTGTGATACTAATCACACTACTTGCTGCATCCACCCTATTTCACATACCTCCCGGTAGGTTCTCTATCTGGTTTCCTACTTGTACACTTACCCCCATCATGTGACATTAACCTAATAAGTAACTCCAGTGACGTACACCAAATTGATCTTCTAAAATGTGTATAATGATATCAGAGCAACTATCTTAATGTACATGTATGTACAAAACAACTGTTAAGATTGTTATGTTTGCCATAGATATATAGTGTAGCATATATATAATCATACATATAATGCTTGTATATATATATATGTGACATGATCTGCGAAAAAGGCCCTTAGTGCAGGGTGCACTAAGGTCCCTTTTCCCAGTATATGTCACATATATATATATATATATATATATATATATATATATATATATATATATATATATATATATATATATATATATATATATATATATATAATATATATATATATATATATATATATATATATATATATATATATATATATATATATATATATATATATATATATAAATCGTCAGCACTGTTCATCTCATAATACGCTTGTCATAATATAATACATGATCATAGAAGGCAAGTCAGTTCATATTAGTTTTGGCGAATGTTTGGGCTTAATTCAGACCCTATTTATTGTTTTAAAAGAAATTGCAAACAATTTTTTGAAGAGTGAATACCCGTTGAGTTGGTATGAGAAGTAGAACCTACATATGGGCTGTGGCTAATATGCAAGTATGTAGTATGCAAGTCATATCACCAGTGCGGCTTATAGGATCGGGACAAAGTCAAGGTGCGGCTTATATGTGGGATTTTAGATGTGCTCTATAGCACTAAAGAAGCCATAGTCAGATCCCCTGTTAGGATCATATGGTTTTCCAAAGTAAGAGGGCTTATATGCGAATTACTGTAAACCCCCGCCTTTAAGACGATCCCACTTTTAACACGACCCCCTAGTTTTAGAAAAAAAAATCGTCTCAAAAAATAGCGTTTAAAATCGATTTCTCTTTAAGTTATTGTATTTAGACCCCGCCTTTAAGACGACCCCCTAACTTCTGGGAAAAAATCTGTCTTATAGGAAAATAAACCCCAAATAAAATATGTCTTAAAGACAGGGTTTACAGTAGGCTTAAATGCGAGGCTTTACGGTAGGTTGGATTAACAATATGGTCTAAATGTATGACACCACTCTCTGCCCTCAGGTCTAGTTGTGGCAGCAGCAGGTGCAGTGGTAGTGGGAACCCTGAGATACCTATATCATACAAGGTAAAAGGGTGTTTTATATAAACCTTTATATGGTAGATATGGTACAAGTGAGTTGCTGTATAGGTATTATAAGCCAAGGACAGGGTCCAAAGCTTTAACCGAGGACAGTTACCATAATCCAAGAGTTATGACCCTTATGCAGCTACTCACGTGTATCCATATCTGACTTACACTCACAGTAAGAGAATGTGCTCAATGGACTGCATCAACATACAGCCCTGTATGAGATGTATGCATAGTAGTTAAACAACTGCCAGACCACTGTACGGAGGATAATGCGACAGTCTAGGCTGATCAGGAGTCGGCAGACAAGTGTGTTCAGCCGTGACTGTCGCATTATCCTCAGTACAGGGGTCTGGAGTGGTTTAACTAACTTATGCCTCACCACTCTGTCACCAGCGTTGATTGCTTGGTACGTAAAATACAGAGAGGCCATTTTCCTTTGTCTTTCCACCCAGATGTGGTATAAAATCAGGTATTTTTTGTTGTTCTCTCAGCCAGCTGTGGTGTAAATAATTATGATTTTTTTTGGGAAATACAAGATCTCCTATGAGTAGTATAGTATGTATCGGAACGGGACTATAGTTAACTACTGTTTATTACTCAATCGACCTGCAGCCAATCAGAGGCCTCCATTTGGTCACGTGACCCCCTCATTTGCATAATTACGTAATAGGCCACGCCCCCTCATTTGCATAATTACGTAATAGGCCACGCCCCCTTGATCACCAGCCAATCAGGGGCCGCCATTTGGTCACGTGACCCCCTCATTTGCATAATAAGCCACGCCCCCTTGATCACGTGACCCCCTCATTTGCATAGTAGACTACGCCCCTTTGATCACCAGCCAATCAGAGGTCGCCATTTGGTCACCTGACCCCCTCATTTGCATAATAGGCCGCGCCCCCTTGATCACGTGACCCCTTCATTGGCATGATAGGCCACAACAACATCACGTGGCTATCTTTGTTTGTAAACAACACCACGTGGCTCTCTTTGTTTGTAAACAACACCACGTGGCTCTCTTGTTTGTAAATAACACCTACTAAGTTTAGTCATAGGTAGCAGTAGTGTTTGTAAATAACGCTTACTAAGTTTTCAGTCATAGGTGTCTAGAGCAGCAGCAGCAGCAGCATCTTCAGCAGCAGCAGCAGCAGCAGCCGCGTCATAAGTGTCTAGAGCAGCAGCCACGTCATAGATGACTAGTGCAGCAGCAGCAGCAGCATCTTCAGCAGCAGCAGCAGCGTCATAGGTGTCTAGAGCAGCAGCTGCAGTAGCAGCAGCGTCATAGGTGTCTAGAGCAGCGGCAGCAGCATCTTCAGCAGCAGCAGTAGCAGCAGCGGCAGCAGCAGTAGCAGCAGTAGCATCTTCAGCAGCAGCAGCGGCAGCAGCAGTAGCAGCATCAACAGCATCTTCAGCAAAAGCAGCAGCAGCCGCGTCATAGGTGTCTAGAGCAGCGGCAGCAGCATCTTCAGCAGCAGCAGTAGCAGCAGCGGCATCTTCAGCAGCAGCAGCAGCGTCATAGGTGTCTAGAGCAGCAGCGTCATAGGTGTCTAGAGCAGCAGCCGCAGCAGCAGCAGCATCTTCAGCAGCAGCAGCGGCAGCAGCAGTAGCATCTTCAGCAGCAGTAGCAGCAGCAGCAGCAACATCTTCAGCATCAACAGCATCTTCAGCAAAAGCAAAAGCCCGTAACTTAGCATCATGTGCATCAGCCATAGCCGTAACAGCGACACTGCGACTAGCATAAGCAAAACAGGCTATTTTTTTAGCAGCTGTACAAGCATTTATAGCATTAGCCCTAGCAGCAGCCGCAACAGCGACACTTTTAGCAGACGTTGCAGCATCAGTAGCAGCAGCATCGGTAGCAAGAGCGGAAACAGTAGCAAAAACATTAGCAGCACGAGCAGCAGGGGCGAGAGTAACAGCAGCGTTGTTAGCAGCATTGGCAACTTCGTATGCAGCATGTGTAGCACGAACAGCGATACGAGCTTCACGTTTTGCACGAGCAGCAGCAATAGCTGCAGAAGTAGCCATCACACTTTCCAGCCACCCGTACGAATCTTGATAAAAACCAACCTCCACCTTGCTACTTGTTAACTCATCAGTAAACATGGGCGTCTCCTCGTGTGGTGTTGTCGCGGCTCTGTAGTAGTGTTGGGATTGCTCACATTCGGTAGAACGTAGAGTGATTCCTGATGACGCCATGCTGAAGGTGGTAGAAGAAGTGTGTGGGACTCATGTTTCACTCTCGCTTATGTACTAGGCTCCGAGATAAGCTTCTTAACTCAAGAGGAAAACTCTCACTAGGAAGGCGACCAGCTGTCTACCTGTGTAGGTGCGGGTTCGTTACATCTTTAATCCTGTTCGACCCCCCGAGGAAATAGATGAAAAAAACAAAAGACCATCTTTCAAGCACTCGAATCCGCAGTCAGTAGGAAGCTATAAGGAGCTTAACTTGTGTTTGATTTAAGCTGTCTACCACACGCACGCGCTTGTAGTCACAGCTAGAGTGGCAGACTTCCGTCCGCCCGCTGGCGCATGACAATCGACTTTAGACACCCCCTGTAGTTTTTTTTTTGCATACACAGTTGACTAGCATCTTAATCTCTTACCCAGCTATAAGCCCATATACATGTAACGCGCATTACTCCTCTTTATGGTAATTATCAGATCGATTTAAGGGTGGAAAAGGCTTAGGTGATTTAGGTCCCTCTCTAGCTGAAAACAGGCTTAGACCATAGCATGTAGGCAGCCGGCCGCGTTAAACACCCCCTGTAGGTTTTTTTTGTTTTTTGTATACACTCTCGATCCCCTCTCTAGGTGAAAACAAAGCTTAGAAGATGCGGTGATCCGGCCACCGGCTGGCGCGTCACACCTGTCGTTAATCACCCCCTGTAGGCTTTGTATACACTCTCTAGGTGAAAACAAAAGCTCCCTCCACGGGCTGGCGCGTCACACCTGTCGTTAAAACGCCCCCTGTAGTGTTAGTATACACAGTTGCCCCGCCTTATCTATTCACCAGCTATAAGCCCATATACGTGTACATGTGATTTTTGATACCCTCTCTGGAATAGGGTGGGGCTCAAGGTGAAAACAAGATTAGACCATTCGCTCTCTCAGCTATATAGAGAGCCTCAATTGTTCTTGCAACCGCACTTCACCACCGGTACACTATCAGTCACGAGGCAGATGTTTGCGGTATGGGTCATACAGGTTACCTACTAATAGCGGTTTGGTGAGTAGATCACTTTTTTTCCCCTAAAAAAAACAACAAAAACTCCTCACTTATGACTCAGGTATGTATATGTAGCACTGTTAGTGTAAGTACACAGTAGAATCTACTGTACTATAGACTCAACCCTCTGAAGACGGTGGAGCGCGTTAATGCGCAGGTCTGTGTCGGCGTCACTTGTTTTTTATTCTAACTAAAAAAGAAAAAAAGTCAGAAGTCAATCTACGACCTATCAAAGACAAATTTGTGATAAGTTCAAACTAAATAAGAGACAGTTTGAGCGTCTCTTAGTCGCTGTCAAAGATGCGAATAACGAACGCGCTGAGGGCGGGGTTCAGGTCACGTATAGTTCCCCGCTCTTTCGTCAGATGGCGCCACAATAGGGGTTTTGTACATTCCTACGATGCTCGCGAACATTTCAACGCATAATGAGCTATATAGGCAACAAAGTGCGCTTCTGAATATATTAAAATATAAAAAACAATTCAATATTGTGTATTTCTGATAGAAATGAGGCAGTTTCTTTGAATACCAACTAAACTATAGGGAGATGAAAAATACCACACCATATCTAAGGCTTTATAAAAGATACATAGTCAGAAACTCTCGCCGAGTCGGTAATCTGAAAAACGGATCAACTCGTTTTGACTCGTTGTGCCACAAGGGCCCCCATCCAACGGGGGCCCTTTGAGGTCAGTCTGTCAAACCACAGTGATCCATGCTGCTTAACACTAGGCGTAATTAATTACGCCCATGTTGTGCAGCATCTAACCAACTGACAGTGTCAGTTGGTTGGCCCCTCTTTAGGGGCCACACAATAAAATAAAGAATAGAGGCCTAAGGGAACGTTCACAAGCGTCTCCCCTTCCTACGGGGTGGGTGGGTCTTTGGGTTTAGTGACAAAACAGCGACATGTGAGTAGGAGTTTGCGTGTCAGCTCTCTTTTTTTTCTTTTTTTTTCCAAGTCTACATATTATTTATGATTAAAAAATTTTAAAAAAAAAACCACGATAATATAGTGCGCTGATCAAAAACTGAATAGAAAAATAACCAAAAATAGGTTGGGGAAATCTCTGCTATGTAGCTGATCGGTCGTTGTCACACGGTGCAGAAAATTTACTTTTTTTTTTTTTTTTTTTAGAAAATCTATATTAGGACCACAGACGGGGCACATGTGTCACTTGTCGAATATAAGAGATACCAATGGGCCTTGTCGAATTTAAGAACTAGGTCTTGGCCATTGGCATTGTCTATTTTGAGAAGTAGTCTTGCTCGTCTTGCCCCTTGTCGCCAACTCGCAGCACCCCCTGTGTCTCTTTGTCCATATTGGCTAAAAACAGGACATTGTTGCCTTGGCTATTTTACCCCCCGTCTGGGTATCTTATTACTTAATCACTTCGTCTTGACCCTGTGGGGCAGTGGGTATATGGAATAATCGTGTCCAGGTGTACTCTATCTGACACATAACCGAAGGTTACTGAGTTATGTAATAATACCTGACCTATGAGGCCACCAGTCAGTTTGCCGTGATTATTTTGACACACTCTCAGTTACTCGTAGGACATCTAATACATAATTAGACTCAGCATCATATAAGACAGTCTCGGCCACGCCGGCTGCATATCGGACCAGGGAGATAGTCTGGCAGCGACTCGCCACCCCGTCCACAAGCTGTGTACAGCACCCCGTTTCTCTTTGTCCATATTGGCTAAAAAACAGGGCATTGTTGACTTGGCTATTTTACCCGTCTGGGTCTTATTATTTAATCACCTCGTCTTGACCCTGTGGGGCAGCGGGTATATGGAATAACCGTGTCCAAGCGTACTCTATCTAACACATAACCGAAAGTTACTGAGTTATGTAATAATAACTGACCTATGAGGTCGCCAGTCAGTTTGCCGTGATTATTTTGACACACTCTCAGTTACTCGTAGGGAATCTAATACATAATTAGACTCAGCATCATATAAGACAGTCTCGGCCACGCCGGCTGCATATCGGACCAGGGAGATAGTCTGGCAGCGACCCGCCAGCCCGTCCACAACCTGTGTACAGCACCCCGTGTCTCTTTGTCCATATTGGCTAAAAAAACAGGTCATTGTTGACTTTGGCTATTTTACCCGTCTGGGTCTTATTATTTAAATCACCTCGTCTTGACCCTGTGGGGCAGTGGGTATATGGAATAACCGTGTCCAAGTGTACTCTATCTAACACATAACCAAAGGTTACTGAGTTATGTAATAATAACCGCCCTATAATCCTATGAAGTCGCCAGTCAGTTTGCCGTGATTATTTTGACATACTCTCAGTTACTCGTAGGGTATCTAATACATAATTCGACTCAGCATCATATAAGACAGTCTCGGCCACGCCAGCCGCATATCGTACCAGAGGGATAGTCTGGCAGCAACCCGCCATCCCGTCCACAATCTGTGTACAGCAGTCTGGACCAGACCACCAACTCTGGGTATAGCATTCGGGATGACTGGAGCAAGACTGGATCTAACCCTTTAATAGTCGCATAGCGCTTTAATGTGCAGTGCCCGTTGTCGTCATAAGCCATGAATGCAGCACTCAGAGTTCCTCACCAGGGCTGCATGCATGCATACACTGGCATATCGACAAAGAGCGTAGCGCATTAAAGCACTATGCTACCTTTAGCATTAAAGCGCTGAGGGGTTATTTTTTGATAGTGTAGAACCAATATCTGTCTAATTAAACCCCTTATCAGTGCTGGTTTTTTTTCACATACAAAAGAATTAGGTAATGGCGCTCCGCCATGTATTGGATAACCACTGCAGCGCGACTCTGAAAAGCGGCGGCGGTGAATTTCCATTTAGATCCTGAAAAGGGGGGCGGTCAGATGTCGTCAAGGCTCTGATAAGTAGGGCAGTTCAAATCATATGATTACATTGAGCTAATTTTCTTGCTGAAAGGAATGAATAATTGTATTTGTATAAAATTCACACACACACACACACACACACACACACCCGCCCACCCACACACACACACACACACACACACACACACACACACACACACACACACACACACACACACACACACACAGGACACCTGATGATCTCCACACGATGACCTGATTGCCCTTCCTAAAAAAAAAAAACACAAAAAGCCCTACTCAACAGGGTTTCAGTGTAGAGCGTATTCGGGGTTTTTCTGATGCGTATATTATATTGAGATTGATTTTCAACTTTTGTGATCAGTGGTTGGTCCTTAAAAGGACCGTTTGGTAGAGAGAGAGGGTCGCAGGGACCTTGCTGCTGAAGCGGAGGGCGTGGTCATAACGCGTGGTGGTCCTTCAGCAGCTCCTCCAGCACGGCGGGCGGTAGTCCTTCCTCCATGCAGACTTGCTGCTTGACTCGCTCCACGCACTGGCGGATGAGTTGATCAGCGACGTTCGCGATCAGCTCATCCACCACACCCTCTGCTTCAGCAGCAGTCCGCTGTCTCTCCTCTCTCTGTAGCGAGGCTACGAACTGCTTCTCCACGGCCGCATCGATCATAGATCGAGAAACGGCCACGAAGTTCTGTCTCTCCGCCTCCTCTCTCTGTAGCACGGCTACGAATTCCTTCTCCACGGCCGCATCGATCATAGATCGAGAAACGGCCACGAAGTTCACTCCGTGAGCCATTTTGTCGAACTGACTTCCTAGCCGCCTGAGAGATGCTGACGTCACACTATTTTCGACGACGCTATGACGCGCACGAGGTAGACAGACGACGTCGTTTCACTTCCTTATTTGGAGTTTGGGACCTTGTGACACCGAAGTCATACCGTACGGTCGCGATAAAGCAACTAGTGTTGAAAAGCGCGCCGGTCTTGTATAAGCGCCGGAGTATAAGAGCCTCCAAATGTTTTTTCTCAAGCACTAAAATCGCGACTTTGAATAAGCGCCAGCGCCTGGCTTGTATATAGCTCCTGAGTAAGAACTTCACCGAATTGAAAAGCGCTCCCTCAGAGCCCTTAATCGCGACAGTACGGTACAAATCTGATGTCAACCCGCGCCAAAACCAAAAAGGGTGTTCCGGTCACACGTACCTACGACGAGCGACCTTCAGCTATCACCACGTGAAGAGTTGGAAATAAATTTTGTACGGCAAGAAAACTGAAAACTGATAACGATTCCATTAGATAAGTATTTGGTTCCAATCTATGGCGAGATATTTCCACCAGAGCGATTGATTTATATGTCTGTAAGGTTCAGCTCTCCAACACTCTCCAATATCCGCCGGTGCACGACGGTCGCCGCCCATCATTAGTGACAACTAAACTTCTGCTGGAGAGTGAAAGTTACGTTGAGTCTTGAGGTGCGCAGAGATACTATCTGCCGCAGCCTGATTTTAGTTCCACGCTATTTAGATAACCGCCCCATTTAAAATCTCTCTCTCGATCCTAGAAAAGGAAAAAAAGGCTAGAGTTTATCATGGACGCGTCTCAGTTTTAGTCAAGCCGTAAAGTGAAGAACCCGAGCTTGTACATATACCACGTGAGGAGTGACATAGCGGGGCGTTCAGTTAGTACTGAGTCTATAGTCAAGGTCAAGTTCCACTCTCTAAACAGAGCTTTAGCGACTCCGTCATCTAGACTAGACCGCGCGCGCGATTTTTTTTGCTGAAGCAGCTAATCGATGGAAACGTAGAGAAGACGTACTCGATCAAAAACTGCTTCAGAGGCTTGTTATCAGGTATTAACAGTTAAATCAAAATATTTCAAAACATCCAGAAAAGCAGAATGACATGTCCTACGGGCTACAGCCGGGCACTGACGAGCAGACGCCGCTGACGTCATTTCAATCAGGTCGCAGCGCTTTTTAGACACCTTTTCTGTAGGACCCGTCTCATACCTTAGTATATAATACCGTAAACGCCGGGTGATTAGTATATGATCACATTGACAGTCGCGGATCCACGAAGAGGCTGGATAAGCCACGAGCGGACCCGCGACTGCAATGTGACATAATCTTACCATGCGCTTTGTTTTGTTTTTGTTTCTATTTACAACAGCAAACATTTCAACAGCCTATTGTTTTTTTAAAATGATGAAAAATCGGCCCAAAAAAAAGTAAACATTTTAGAGCTAAATTTGTGGAGGATAGCCGGACATGCTGATGTCACTAGACCCCTAAATTCGATATGGTGACATGGTCATTTTCTTAAAAATCGATACGACGACACGGACACGGACATCTAAGTGACATGGGCCATGGGGCATTTCTTGAGTCCGACATGTGACATGGACCATAGTGACATGAGGAAAAAAAAATGTTCGAAGAGTGCATCAGAAAAAGCACCATTTCAAACCTAAGCATTTCGCCAAATTATTATTTTTTTTTTTTTTTCTTGGATGGTACCCGGCTTTGCGGTGTCTGGGTCCTTAAAAATGTACCAGAATGCTCAAATTCGGGTTCTAAATATTTTCAAAAAACGCTTTCTCCCTTAGTGACGTGTGACACGGGCATTTCTTAAATTCGACATACGGCTGCATGGGGAGGACCCACCCGTCAAGGGCCCCATGATGACTCATACCCGCCGCGTTCAGTCAATCAACCGAGATCTTTTTCTGTGGTGGTGTAGAAGGATCTCCCCCCTGAGGTTACAAAGTCACCTCTTTATTTAAGGGGCTACGAGCCGCAAAGGCGCTTTCGCAAAGTCGCAAGAAATATTCAAGTCAAAAAGTCAAATTCATCAACTATCAGTACAGTCGTTTGAAAGTCATCAAGTCACCGAAAAACTCCTCTACAGTCACCTCCGACTCGCCTCCTCCCTACCCCCCTAAAGGGGGGTAGGGAGGAAGCGATTCTCTAGAGATCAGATAATTTTTTTTTTTTTCTCCCGAGCAGACCCCAAAAGCCCCCTCTCCCCCCCAAGTGCCCGCCCACCCCATAAATAGTGCCCCCCTCCCCCCCTCTCCCCTCCCCATGCATCTTAAAGTGCCCCCCTCCCCCCCTCCCCTCCCCTCCCCCCTTATAGAAGCCTCCCATTAGCTAGTCCAAGTCATGTGACCAAAAGAGAGGCGTAGTCTGTCTATTGTCTATATTATGCAAATGAGGGAGGGGGTCAGGTCACGTGACCAAGGGGGTGTGGCCTATTTTCCAAATAAAGAGCGCTTCCGGTCACGTGACCAAAGGGGTGTGGTCCTATTATGCAAATGAGGGAGTCACGTGACCCATTATTATGCAAATGAGGGAGTCACGTGACCAAATGGAAGCCACTGATTGGCTGGTGATCAAAGGGGCGTAGTCTACTATGCAAATGAGGGGGTCACGTGATCAAGGGTGTGTGGCCTATTATGCAAATGAGGGGGTCACGTGACCAAATGGTGGCCCCTGATTGGCTGGTGATCAAGGGGGCGTGGCCTATTACGTAATTATGCAAATGAGGGGGCGTGGCCTATTACGTAATTATGCAAATGAGGGGGTCACGTGACCAAATGGAGGCCTCTGATTGGCTGCAGGTCGATTGAGTAATAAACAGTAGTTAACTATAGTCCCGTTCCGATACATACTATACTACTCCTATGCTTAAGCACTGGAAGGCCGCATTCAATGCCCCCCATTGAATACAATGTGGCCGTATTCAATGGGCTAGGAAAGAGTTGTTTTTCCTTTATTAAATGACTTCAAATTTTTTTTTAAACACAAACGCCACACAAACGCCACTCAGCCTGCAGCTTCTTGGCATACTGCCCCAGCCCCCACTCGTGAAATACAACAGAGACCGTATCAATGGGTGTTGGCATTTGTCTATATATCCCACTGTATTATGTAATGTATATATGTATTGTATGATTGTATTTACATTTGACCACAATGGTACCATCTTTTATGACAGATCATTAGCGTAGCCGGTCAGACATATCTTTTTTTGGTTTCAACAGGTATTACAAACCGAAATGTCAGAGACAGAGATCAAGACCTATATCATATCTGCGCGATCTCCCGGACATACCAGAAGAACAGCTACCATTGAACGCAGAATAGACATTGCTTCGTACTGCTGTAGATTTGAGCGGTATCATATCCTTCGGTATTTATCTATAAACATATGTCAATAAATATAATTAACTGTGATTTATTATTTTTGTAATGAAAATAAATTATATCCATACAAAATTGGTGTATTTGTTTAACTTGCCTTTGTGTTATAATGTATTAAAACATGTTGTGTGGAACATTATGTGGAAAAATGAGGGGAGGCAATAGGCCAGCATAGCACTCAACACGGAAGACCTTAAGATCAAAATTGTTAAAAGGCGAGCCGAATCTGCACTTTTGTCAGATTTTTGTCCTTATTTTTAGAATGGCGCCTATGTCGACCGTTTTGCATCCAAACTCTTCAATTGTTCTTGTTAATTGTATTAATTTCTATTACCGTGAGAACATCATTATCTGTGATAGACAGCTGGGAATCACATTTGTTAACATAATCTACACTGTAAGAAGTGTCTGTATTTTAAACAGCACGATGTGCTGTATATTTACAGCATTATGTACTGTATATTGGGTCTACATCAATGTTGCTGTACATCTACAGCACATTGTGCTGTAGACTGTTGCCACTAGGTGGCAGCAGTATACCATTTATGTAGCAATTATTCCACCTAACCCTTTCCTGAGTCAAATATAGCCTCACAAAGTCAATAATCTATATGATGCACGTGACAATGGCGAGACAGTGGCGGCCTGTTTCCTGGACGTGCGGAAGGCTTTTGATTCAATAAATCATGGTGAGCTGATACACAGACTAAAAGACATGGGTATTCCCGCTGTCTACACAAACTGGGTAATAGCTTATCTAGCGAGACGCAGGCAGCGAGTGGTCTGTAATGACAATACATCCTCTGTGGAACCTGTTGATTTCGGGGTTCCACAGGGGTCCATTTTAGGCCCCCTCCTCTTTATTTGTTATATAAATAATCTTCCTGGTGTCCTCAAAAACTGCATAGTCTCCATGTATGCGGATGATGTAGTCTTTTATGTACGGCATAAGTCTGGGTGCATCGCTGAGAGGTTGCTTCAAAGTGATGCCACCCGAGTATATGAATGGTTTACAAAAAGCGGCTTATGCATAAACACAGATAAAACCCAAGTAATGATGTTCAATCCTAGGCCTCATGACACCCCGTTGTCAATTAGCATGGGTGGTCACCGTCTAACAGTCTGTGATGAATACGAATATCTTGGCGTAATAATAGACAAGGGTCTCAACTTTAACAAAAGTGTCAATAAAACAATCAGTACTGTCTGTCATAGATTACATATGCTTTGTAGAACGAGGAAAATGATGCCCACTAACACGGCCTGTCTTGTATATAAGCAAACTATACTGCCAGTAATCGACTATTGTGGCTATATTTACAATGGCCTGACCAGTGCAATACAGAAAAGATTACAGCGTGTTCAGAACAGATGTTTAAGGGTTTGTCTGAAAACCAACCTGAGACACCCGGTAGCGGGTCTCCATATTGACTGTAATGTAGACTATATTGATGTGCGTTTTGACATGCAGCTTATCCTCCTAGTACACAGGTACCTATACTCAGAGGTACACGCTAGTGAAGACTTTGGCATAAATCTTAAAATGGCCAATCAAGCTGCATTGCCAACACGCTCAGCCAATACGGCTGAACTAATTTACCCACGTGATATTAAAATGAGCTATAGAAAATGTCCTCTCTACCGTGCAGTGGATTTGTGGAACAGACTACCACCTGCATGCAGACTACAAAGCAAGCGGGCTAGTTTTGTCACCATGGCTAAACCACTTATAAGAGCCTGGTCAAATCTAAGATGGCAGAGAGCGACCCCTATAGCGGTCAGGCCTGTATGAAATAATATAGCTAAGTCCAGCTGACAATACACGTACAACCTTTGGTAGCTGCCCTACTGCCATACATCGTGTTGGTATTTACTATAAAATCCAGCTATGGGTTGCATGCACCCACTTTAATACTATGTCTTAATATATCACTCGATGGTAGTCTGGGATGACTCTAATTATGATTATATAACTATTGTACATTATCTTTATTATGTCAATGAACTAAGTCCGTCCATGGATGCATCTGTATACATTATAACAAGCAACATGAAACATTTATATGATGAATTATCTACCTTTACAATGTAGCCTATCCGCATAAGAAGTAAACTGCGCTTGGTTATACTATACTATTGTCATTATTAAGCGCCAATAACAGTATATATGTGACCTTGAGTTTACGCTATCATAACATGTAAACCTGGCACAGATATTTTTGATATCGTTGTATTTTGAAAATCATTTATGAAATAAATACACGTCACAAACTCAAAAAAAAAGTCTCAAGACAAAAAAAAATAGAAGGGACAAGGGAAACTGAATGCGGTTACCGTAAAGTGTAGCAGTACTTGCAGAATTGTGTTGAATTTGAGTTTGTACCCAGTGGGCACAGAACAGTGAATCAACGTTCAAAACTGGTTGTCAATGTTGAGTCAATGTTGATTCAACATTGATTCAACGTGAAACTGAATTATGTGCCCACTGGGTAAGAGTATTTATTTTCACAAATGATTTTCATAAATACAATTATAAGACCTCAAATGTACAATAGGGATTTGCTGTGCATTTCAGTATTTAACATTAAATAATGCAAACACAAGCAAAAGTATAGAAAAGACGGCTTAGTCTTACCAGTCTGGTGAAGTTGCGTTTCTGCTCGGTTCCTGCTCGGCACCAAAAATGTGTATTTAGACCCAATATTTGCCTTGGCTAGGAAAAGTCAATTACCTCCCCCTAGAAGTCCCTAAAGGTTTCTCCCAAATTTGTCCATTCATGTTTCTGCTCGGCTATACTTAGTTTATACTATAGTTTTTCTTTTTTTCAAATTCTTCATTTTTCATTCGGAGGGTACCCCAGTTTACTAGCATACCTAGAAGTATTCATAGTAACATACAATCATTTCTTGTACCTTGGGCTCCTGGGAATTTACATGTTTTTCATTAATCTGGTAACTTTTAACCAAAAAATAATAAACTTTGATTATGGGCCCCCCTTGCACAGGGTATATTTCAAGCCACTCCCTACCTCTTCTACCATCTCCTGCCTACCAAAATTATTTTTTATTATAGTTTCTTTGATAGAATTCAAACTAGAGCCCAAAAAAAACAATCTGTATCGGTCATTTTCATGTTTCTGGTCGAGCAGAAACTTGAATTTCCTATATTAAACATATTACTAGAGCAGAAACGTGAAAGAAATGGCCAGGAGAATTTTAAAAGGATCAAAAGCTAGGAATAATTACATATTGAAAAAATCATTGGCACTTGTAAAGAGAAATAGTGAAAAAAGGTAAAAACTCTGCCCTTCACAAAAGGGTTTATTGTTGCCAAGCAAAAATATAAAAGGACAATTTGGCAAAAACTGTAGGGTCTTCTAGGGGGGGAGGAACAGAATTTTTTCAAGGTGGATCGCTACCCTTTGATTTCTTCAAATTCCTAAATCTATCAGAATGGGCTAATATTGCATAGCCAGATACATATACCATACTCGACGTAATAAGCGTCCTGGGCGCTTATAAAATTATTTTTATAAAATAACCAACCCCAAACCTTTTGATTGGACAACTACCTAGAGAAACCTCTGAACTATATTGGAACTGCGTAGGGTGTTTACTGGGACATAGGCGTTTCACATGTGATGTTTTACATTTATGTGTATTATGGTTAATATGTGTAACGGGTTGACTATAAAGTCTAACTGTTATTGTTGTATATCTATTGTATGTTGTATGATGTAAGACAACACGGTTCTATTGTGTTTAATAACTGTTTTATTCATCTAACTAGTGTCGTCGGTTCGTTACATACACCGACTCCTCTAGTTCGGTTATCTATACGGTAGTGTACCGGTACCACCTTCGGTTACCGTCGGTAGTTGTTACATAAGCATTTTACATAACTAAACCTAACAGGTGGCGCTGCTAGTACGGTCACGTGGCTAGGCAGCGCTGTATATAAGACGGCTACTTCTCCATTGGAAGTCAGTCAGGTTTGGGACTGTCGTGACATGACCACCCTGTGCTCACGGGCTCAACTCTATGCTATAGGGTTGCCCCACTGTATTATATATCTGTTCTGATCTTGTATATCCGCTGGTTATACTTGTACTATAATACCCAAGAGTTACCTTTACAATAAAGTCGCCGTATATTAAAGTCTAATTTACCTTGTCTGGTTTTTGTACTCAAGTGTTACATACGTAGTAAGAGACCAACTACATTGGTGCCGTGACCACTTGATCGAACCGACCATTGATAGGGTATTAAATAGACTCACAGTATATGGATTACCTATACGATTTTGTCAGCTCGTTCAGCGGCAGGACTAAAACCCCTGCTGAGGAACGTGAAGAAGCCGTACAGAATGTACGCTTCTTCACAGGCAAATCCAATAGGCGGGAGAGCCGGGCAGCCTTGGAGGTGCCCGGTGACGACCTCTCCCAAGAAGCAATAGGTGATCCTATTGTGGAAGCCTTTACCAAAGGAGAGGATGGGGAGCAATCTCCAATCCCGGGACCCTTTGATATAAGCTCCAGGAGATCATTGGACTCCCTTTCCACGAATCTTTTCTGTCCTGAGGGTCAGAAAATACCGGGTAGAGAGCCTAAAACTCTCGGCCCAGCTGCCTTCGGTTCTACACCGACGGTGGCAGATCCTTCATTGGATCCAGACACGTCGGTTTTCACTGATGGTGCCACTCCTACACCGAACGGTATGGGGGGTGGCGGGCTATCAAAGAAGACTAATGTGGCAACAGAAGCTCCTGGTAAGGGGTACCCGCCAGCAGTAGATGAGCCATCCAGTTTACCACTGGATGGGGACCTACTAGCTGCCATGGGTATCCCCACCAGGAAAACTGAGTTGCATGAGCTCGCGGAAGCCCGGAGGGAACTTGCTTCCATCAATCAAACTAGGAAGTTATTCCTAAGGGAGGTTGATGAGAAGAAAAAGTTCCTACTGGAACTCCAGAACGAGATGGCTTCCCACAAGGTGGAGGTTGACAAACTTTTGCACCAGAGGGTGTCTGGCAAATGTGAGGTTGCAAGCTTAACTTCCTTGGGAAAGGATTTGAGCACGCAGCTCCACTTAGCCAGACAAGACCTCGCAAGCTTAAGGCAAGTCAATCAGGACCTGAAGACGAAGTCGGAGCAAGTACCACCACCTACCACGGTGGTACCTCCAGTCATACCCGCACCCAGTGTGTACACGACAGTGACACCTTCAAGTGTCCCGCCGCTAGTACACACCACGGTAACAGGTATGACACCTCAGATGGGGGCTAGCTATCTACAGACTCCGGTCTGTGGTGGCGCCTTTGGAGGCACGGCAACACCTCCAGGGTACACCCACCCATCTACTGGTTCAACGATGTTGAACCAACAGCAGACCATGGTCTCAGTTCCAGTACCGAAACCCAGAGCTAGACAGGGCTTAACTCCTGTCCAGCGGGCTAAGTATGACCGGAACCCGGCTATTGAGAAGCTGGGGACAGACATCGTCCCGCGGGACATCGATGAACTGGATGAACGGTATGCTCCTTTCAACTTTGGGGAGATCAAACATCCTGATGCAGCCCGTCAAAAGGCCATCGATATTCCGCCTTTCACAGGGTCGCCACCCTGGAGAAAGTACAAAGTTCGGTTCAAGGCTATTGTGGAGAGCAATCGCTGGAACAATCAGCAAGCGCTGGTTGCTCTGAAGCAGGCACTCTGCAACGGGCCAGGTGAACCAGCCCTTTTGGCGTTCGAGAGAGTGAAGATCAAGACATTGAGCTCACTTGAAGAAACAGCTGAATGGGCGATTGGGAAGATTGGTGAGCATGACCCAAGGACTCAGCTGCTCAAACGTGTCCAACGCAAGGACGAGCATCTGAGATCCTACGGATTTGCTCTACAAGAACTGATTTCCGAGTGTTATCAGGGATGTAGACCTGACACCCCCACTGTCATCCAGGAGTTAACCTCCAGGTTTGTCAATGGAGTCAGGGACACCAATCTCCAGGCATATCTGCGGGAGAAATGGCAGCCGGACTTATCTCTAGCTGACCTTTTCGACCATGCAGATGTGTATGACACCAAACAGGCTGTTTTTCCTAGTGGAGGAGTGTCGGCAGCTCCATCTGTGGCCCCGAAAGGAGCTCAGGTGGTAGAGGCCGCCACAAAACCACCTAAGAAAAAACAGCCCGCCTCCGAGGAGGTGGCGGCAGTAATGCCTGACAGGGACATGGAAAAGATGATTGAGGGTTTGTTGCGGAAGCACTTAGAAAAGAGCTCTGCGTCCACTTCTGATTCTGGATCTGGAAAGAGAAGGAAAAAGAAGAAAAAGGACACGAAACCTCAGCCATGTAGACGCTGTCAAAAGATGGGTCATTGGGCTAGCGAATGCAAAGCCCCTGCACCCGTCGCTGCTAAAACCGAAAAGGAGACGGAAAACTGAATGGGGCCCATCCTCTTGGCAAGGATGGCGCCCCCACAGTTAGCCATGCCTGTAAGGGATTGGTAGACGGAGTTAACTCTTCCATGAACCAAGGCCGCGCAGAGGCAGAAGGGTCTGTACAACCTGTAAGCGTCTGGCAAGGCGGGGCTGGCAAGGACGAACGGAATCCGGAGGATTCTGTAGTCGCTGGCTTAGAGGAGTCTTGGTTAGAATCGATTGCCCAGAGCAGTGTGATTCAAGACTCCCCGAGCGACCCGTGTTGGGATTATCTCCTGACAAAAGGGGTTGCTATGGATGGAGGGGGAAGCCCGATGCTGACCTCTGAGTGTGTCCCTTTACGGGGACAGCGTTGGTACCTGAGTCTGGTTATTTCCGGGACGGGTGGTGAATTTTTGGTCGACACGGGTGCATCCCACACCTTGGTCGATCGTAAATTCATGGCTCGTCTTTGCAACCAGCCCGAAGCTCCGCTACTAGGAGTAAAGGCTCGGACTGCTACGGGAGATAGTATGCAGACTTATGGCAGAACTGTAAAACCTATGTTGGTTGATGGCAAGACATACTGGATATGTCCAACCATCACCGACATCACTGATGATGGCATACTGGGGATGGACTTTGCTGCTCTTTACGGGGTAACAATGAACACCGCAACGGGCCGACTTCAGATTAAACATCCTTATAAACAATCTGTACAGTGCGTTTTGAGGAATGGTTCTTCTGTGGCGTCAGTGGCACAAGACACAAAGTTGGCAGCAGGACATGTATCTGATGTCCTAGTCAGCTGCGTGGGAGTGCAGGCCAAACGGCCGGGAATGTTTGAACCAGAAGATCAAAAGCTCTCTGAGCTAGGTCTTGCTGGCTATCATACTTACCTGGCCAACGCTCGTTGGGGGGTGATACCGATTTGTAACTCGAGTAGTAGAGAAATTACTCTACGAAAAGGGACGCCTATTGGTAACACCACGCGAGCATATGGGGTAGACTCACTAACTACGGACTTTGTGGAAGTAGGTGTGGTGGCGGGAGACTCTTTCCACGAAGAGGCTCTAGCTAAATCCAACCTACCGAAACATTTAAGGTCCCTGTTGTGTGAGTCACACCTCACAACCCTAGAGAGCGAAATGGTGGCAAATGAGCTGTCGGAGTTATCTGACGCCTTTGCGCAACCAGGAGATCCTCTAGGGTGTACCAATACGGTACAACACCGGGTTGACACTGGGGACGCGCTTCCCAGTAGAATCCCCTACCGTCGGTTACCCATGGCTAAAAAAAGTGCTATGGAGGCTGAGGTAGAAAAGATGTTGGATGAAGATGTGATTCAACCTAGTGAGAGTCCATGGTCAAGTCCTGTGGTGATGGTCACCAAGAAGGATGGTTCCTGTCGATTTTGCATCGACTATAGGAAGTTGAACGGACTCACTAGGAAGAATGCATATCCTCTACCTCGGATAGATGAATGTGTGGAATCTCTGGGTGGGGCGAAATGGTTCTGTACACTAGATTTACAATCTGGTTATTGACAGATCGGCATGGACCCCCGGGACCGAGAAAAAACCGCATTTTCTACCCATATGGGACTATTTGAGTTCAACGTCATGCCATTTGGGCTATGCAATGCCCCGGCAACCTTCGAGGCAATGATGGAAACCATGTTACGGGGTTTACTTTGGAAAAAGTGCCTAGTATACTTGGACGACATCATCGTCTTCGGTGGTTCTGTGGAGGAAACTCTACAGAACCTCCAAGCTGTGCTGAAACGCATCTTATCATATGGTCTGAAATTGAAACCTTCAAAGTGCAAGCTTTTTAGGAAGTCAGTTGAATACCTAGGTAGAATTGTTTCTGAACATGGCATCATGGCTGATCCTCATAAGATCGAAGTGGTACAGAACTGGCCTTGTCCGATGGACACGAAGGAGATACGCTCTTTCATCGGGTTTTGTTCATACTACAGAGATTTTATACCTGGATTCTCGAGAGTCGCAGCTCCCTTACAAGAGCTGATGATTGGAGAGAAGAAGGCTAAGGCTAAGATAGTCTGGTCTCCAGCCGCAGAACAGTCTTTCAGTGAGTTAAAGAGACTCTTCTTAGAAACACCTGTTTTGCACTACCCTGCACCTGTTGGTAAGTTCATCTTGGACACTGATGCTTCTAATACAAGTATTGGTGCTGCCTTGTCGCAGATCCAGGATGGGCGAGAAGTGCCGCTGGCATTTTCGTCCAACAGTCTAAGCAAAACACAACGTAACTACTGCACAACCAAGCGTGAACTCTTGGCAGTGGTGGTTTACACAAAAAAGTACAGACATTTCCTATATGGTGGGAATTATCTCGTACGGACGGATCATTCATCTCTGCAGTGGCTCCTTAACTTCAAGGACGCTGAGGGGATGATGGGTAGATGGTTGAACCACCTCTCTGAGTTTGGCATGACGAATGAGCATATCATACACAGGAGTGGAGTAGATCATGTGAATGCGGACAGCTTGTCCCGCTATCCTATCCGGAACTGTCACCGTGTAGACTGCCGAGACTGTGGGTCTCACAATGCAGTGATTGCGTCTGTGGGTGCGAAAGTTCCTAACTGGACGTTAAATCACTTGAAGGATGAGCAGCTTGCAGATCCAGCTATTTCGAGGGTGTACTCCTTGAAGTTGTTGGGCCTGTCCAAGCCTGTTCGCCCCGCACTTTCGCTGGAATGTAAAGAAGTTAGACAACTGTTAGCTCAGTGGGATAATCTTTTTATACGGAACAGTGTATTGTGCCGCTGGAGGGTGCAACCTGGCAGGAAGAGAACAGCTCAGTCTGTAGTGCCTTTGTCACTCAGACTACAGTTGCTCAATTACTGTCATGGCCACCGAACTTCAGCACACTTTGGCAGACAACGGACTGAGGCAAAGATTAAGAGTAGATATTACTGGCCTGGTATGACTTTGGACATACGGCGTTGGGTGAAACAATGTCCCCAATGCTGTTTATCAAAGCCTGGACCTGGTATTGGTAAACTACCTCTAAGTCAAGAGCTATTCGGTGTTCGATTTGCCCGGATCGCTGTTGATATCATTAGTGGTTTCAACACGACCCCCCGTGGGAATACCTGTATGATGGTGGTACAGGACTACTATACCAAGTATGTCCAAGTATATCCGTTGGTAAATCATACAGCTGTTACCTGCGCAGAAGCACTTTTCGAGAATTGGATCCTCACGTGGGGAGGTCCTTTAATGCTTCACTCCGACCAGGGTCGTGAGTTTGAATCTCGACTGTGGGCAGAACTGTGTAGTAAAATACACATCTGCAAGACGCATACGAACCCCTACCGACCTCAATCGGATGGTATGGTGGAACGTTTCAATCGGACGTTGATCCAATGTCTCACGACAATGGTTAATGAGCACCGGGATGATTGGGATGAGCACGCTCGCTATATCTCCCATGCTTACAATGCTACCGAACATGCGTCGACGGGCTGTACGCCTAATATGCTCGTAATGGGTGAAGACATAGTCATGCCTAGTGACATGGTCCATGGAGTGCAGGGACACCAGCTCGAGCAACCCTGCACAGTGATGTTTGTTGAATCACTTCGACAATCATTACGCGAGTCCTATGGAGTAGTAAGGGACAACTTGGAAAAATCTGCTAGTTTGCAGAAGGTGGGCTATGACACGGGCCTTAAACTCCGCCAATTCAAGGTGGGGGATAAGGTCGCGAGATTTAGCACACCAAATTCCAAAGTCAAGACCCTGTACTCCTGGGATGGTCCGCATACGGTTACTATGGTGGTTAGTGAAACTACTGTAGTAATACGGTTGCAAAAAGGGACTCTCACTAAATCACATGTGGCTAGACTCCGACCTTGGTATGGAGTTCCATATATAGATGACGGTGAAGATTCCCTCGGTGCTGGTCGAGTACCAGCACCAACCGACCCTGCGCTACCGAAAATACCGAAGGCAGGACCAACGGTCATACCGTCGGTACCGACGGTAGCGCGCCGAAGGGGTCGTCCTAGGAAATTACCGATTGAACCACAGTCGTGTGTTACCAAGCCCAAGCGCGGTAGGCCTCGTAAAAAAGGGTCAGCTGTGCGTAAAGGACTAACCGTAGACACCGGTAAACAAAGCAAGGTGATACCTCCGGTGTCACCATTGCTGGACATACCGGTACAAGGTCTACGGAGGAGCACACGTGTCAGAGAGCGAGATAAAATTGTGTAAACATTTTTTTCTTACCTTGTTGACGACATTTAGCTGCTGGCTTGATTAAATTTCCATGGACAGTTCCGTACTGGGCCGGTGGTCATTGGCCCGGTGCTCGATCACCAAAACACAACGAGAAGAGACGGGTTATCCGGTGTGGTTATCCGTTGGAGGTAGAAATGCACGTGTCCGGGGCGGGTGGCTGGCTTTGCCGATTAATTCTAAGTATGGGATTAGTTTTGACCACATATTGCTTAGTGACACGCTGCTGTGTATATCCTCTAACGCCGGTATATCATTCCCGGGTTTTCCGGTGGCTACGCCACGAAAATGGTAAACAACAGTGAGAGTTCCCACCGTCGGATATGCCAGGCGTGGGAAGGGCGCTGCCCGCGTCACCTGATCGATTTCTCCCGCCAAATGAGCCGTGAGAAATTGGGTCACCTCGGCGCGTCTTGGAGACGCGACCCCTGATTGGCTGAGAAGCCGGTCAAGGGGCGGGGTCACGGGGGACGGGTGGGGTATATAAGCCCCACAGGCAGCCAGGCTTCTTCAGATCAGCACGTTTGCCCGTAGGGTAACGTGTTGATCAGTGGTGCCTAGGTCTGCCCGGCAGTACCTACACTATTGTTTACTTGCTGTGCTACTAAAAGCTCGGGTGAGTGAACCGTGAGGTTCACCTACGCCTGAGCTAACAGTATGGCAGCCCGTGTAGATGGCACATGCACGGCCCCGGAGAAGGCTGAGGCCTCCGACGGGGAAGACCGAGTTCTCGAGTCTGACACGGAAATGGACACTACCGGTGCTCCAACCGTCGGTCAATGCTCGGCTTCGGTACCAACTGAACCTAACCCTGAGGGGTCGGGTGATGTTGTTCCGAAAAAAGAACCTGGTCTGGGTGGTAGTAATACCAACCAGGAGGAGAACCCTGCAGGGGGATCTTCTCCGAAACCCGCCGGTGTAGTGGCACAAGAACCGACGGTCCCTGATGGTGATTCATCAGACGGGTCCACGGTTCGTGTCAAGACCAAACGGAAGCGGAAGCGTAAGAGGAGGATAGCATCTTCCCCTGAAACTCCTGCTACCGAAGAGGTCGCACCGACTGAGGCAGATAGGCTCAAAGCTGTTGCTGATAGACTGTCCAAGGCGGAAGCCGAGGGATGGTCTGTCGCAGAGAGCAGGGCCAATCGCCGCCTCCGCGCCAAGGCAGCGCATGTTCGTCTGAACCTGTGTCTCCGTGATGATGACCGGAAGAACCTGAGCCTTTTTGACTTAGTTCAGGAAAATGGCAAAATGGCTCTTCCTGCACCTCACACGACCGAGGGTTCTGACGACGAAGACTGGTTGACAGGTGATTCCCACCCCATTGACTGGTACCTCGTGTACCTCAGGGCAGTGTTGGAAGGGAATAAACCTAACATCCATAGGTCATGCCGCCCCAAGCTGAAATATGCTTGGAAGAACTACGTGCCAGGGGATCCCTGCCCGTATGTTCGCTGTCAGCGCCTGAAAGGGGCTTCGACAGCTGCAAAACGGTGGCCGAACCTGTTCAAGTTCGCCCGTCATTTAGTAGAGAAGCACATGAATGTGCGTCCCTACTTGTACTGTGTGAGTGGGAGTACCTCAACTTCCTGCCCTGAGTACAGTGACGGGGAGCTATTCCGTTGCCAACGGAGGGCTGGTTTGGTAAGGCATCTTTGCGACAATAAGGGCGTTCACAAGCGCACTATTAGTCGTGGAGTTGAGGCTGCACTGAAGGTTTGGGGGTGCCACAAACGTGTAGGGAATCTACAGTATAAGTGGCGAACCAACAAACTTAAACAGTGGAATTACCTCACGGAGGCTGACTGGGAGAGATTGTGTAAGGGCGCCAAGTGCGAACAAACCGATCTCGGGCCAGATACAGAAACTCCGATGCCCACTGTCAGAAAGGATACCCCTCCTAAGAAGAAAGATCTGAAAAGGGGCCGCCAGTCATCCAAAGATGATACCAAAGGTGGACGTGACCGTTCCCGCAGTGAACCTGCGAAGAAACGTGTCGCCACCGCCACGGTAACATCTGAGGTCGACCGTAGCCAAACCGTCGGTACCGTCACGGTATCTTCGGTTGCATTGCCCCCGGTTGCTGATCAACTGCCCAGGCAGGAGAGACAGAAACTGGGTGATGCACTGGCTATTGTTCAGAACTCTTTGGGTGACGAGCAGGCGGGTCAGGTTGCTGCTGACTATGTCAAGCAGTACAAGTGGAGCCAGAAGCAAAAGAAAGCTTCAGCTCCACAGGAGAGTATCTCACCTATCAGTGACGCTGAACAGGTAGAGGTACAACAGCCGGATGGGGCGTCAGCCCAGCCGACTGCTCCACCCCAGCACGGAGCAACCTCTGACCCCGCAAGGGATGACAAGGTGACTCCAGTACCTGAGCACAGGGCTGTTGACGAAGGGCTAGCAGGGTTACCTGTGTTGCCTGGAGACGGTCCTGCTTATGACACTGGATTCTCTGACACTCTAGTCCCCGGATTTGAGTGCTACAGAGCTAAGATGGCTGAAAACGCAAGTAAGCTACTCCAGTTTCAGGTTTCTTTCTTGGAGAAGTCCTACTTTGAGCAGTACAAGTTGCTCAGAGAACAGGCTATCCGGGAAGGGAAAGCTTGGGTTGCTGAACGCACCAGAGTCCTTGCCGAGCGTGAGGCGAATCTGGAGCAAGATCATGCCCTCTGGAGGGCTACGATCGATCAGCTTGAATCAAGGTTGACAACTTGTGACGCCAAGTTCTTCCGGCAGTTCGGGCTAAAGCTGACAGAGTGGGAGAGAACTGGTTTTCCAGATCTCCAGTCCAGGTTGGGGCTTGCCGCAAGGCCTGCTCCTCCTGTGACCCCGGTACTGTCAGTACACCCACCTAGGTATGAGATGCCATTCTCTTTCATGGCACACTCTACCCGGGTGGTCAGTGGCGGGGAGCCTACTGCGGCGCCGAGTACCCTCTCGGTAGCCCCAGGTGGAGCCCTTCCTCTCCAGGTGGAGGCTGCTGTGGTTTACACCACGGAGGCCCCTCCTGGAGGAAGTCCTGATGGGGAAGGAAAGCCATCCGGCGGTGTCCCTATGGACACCTAAGGATGGTCCCCTGTCAGGCCCTCTGGGGTGCACTGTTCCGCCCCTCGGAGGTAAAACTAAACCATCGACGCAGCTACACGCCCCTGGACAACCGAAGCAGACCGACGGTGCTGTCGTGACTTAACCTAGTCACTACTGCCACCACACTGGAAGCAGCCTGATGTCTTCAAACCGTGGTTTACTACTAAGCCACAACCGTCGGTTCTCTACTACTGTCCAGGGCTCCTGATCCTGTGGTCGCATTCTACTATTGTGACCTATGAACTATTATGGATCATCCTCCTGTGATAATTATTTATAGGGAGGCACGGACCTACCTTTTTATATTTATATTTCACAAGAGATGGAAGTACTATACCGGTACTGGACTCTATCCATCTCTACCACCATAAACTGCTAGGTACTGGAGTACCGCCCCTAATAAGGATGACGATCTATCCCACCTTATTTAGGATACGCTACTATGGATTTTTATATATAAACTTTTCTACGCCAAAGGAAGTGGGAACTGCTATAGTTCCAATTATAAAACTTTTCTTCGCCAAAGGAAGTGAGAGCTATTATAGTTCTATTATTTATATATAAGGACACTAACTCCACACGGATTCGCACCATTGCTGAATGTAGTAGGTGATGTGTTGAGTTTCCAAGGTGGTTATTTGGTGCCTTTTACTTTTAACTGATACTAGTCTAGGACTATCAGTTGGACAGTTTTTATATCATGTGCCTACGGGACTATGGTTTGATACCAAAGACTATATTGTTGATATAAACTGTTATATACATGTTAACCTGGTTGTTCATGTATGTATATGCCTGTTGTTACTATGAGTAGAAATGTTACTTGTTGATAAATAGATATACGTGGTATATAATGTATCCAAGAGGTATTATTATTATAAAACCAACCCTTCCTACATTCTTAAGGGGGGTAGTGTAACGGGTTGACTATAAAGTCTAACTGTTATTGTTGTATATCTATTGTATGTTGTATGATGTAAGACAACACGGTTCTATTGTGTTTAATAACTGTTTTATTCATCTAACTAGTGTCGTCGGTTCGTTACATACACCGACTCCTCTAGTTCGGTTATCTATACGGTAGTGTACCGGTACCACCTTCGGTTACCGTCGGTAGTTGTTACATAAGCATTTTACATAACTAAACCTAACAGGTGGCGCTGCTAGTACGGTCACGTGGCTAGGCAGCGCTGTATATAAGACGGCTACTTCTCCATTGGAAGTCAGTCAGGTTTGGGACTGTCGTAACATGACCACCCTGTGCTCACGGGCTCAACTCTATGCTATAGGGTTGCCCCACTGTATTATATATCTGTTCTGATCTTGTATATCCGCTGGTTATACTTGTACTATAATACCCAAGAGTTACCTTTACAATAAAGTCGCCGTATATTAAAGTCTAATTTACCTTGTCTGGTTTTTGTACTCAAGTGTTACATACGTAGTAAGAGACCAACTACATATGGAAAAGAAAATCATGGAAGTTTTCACGTTTTTTCCTCATTTTCAGAAAAAAATCTAAATACTTAAATTTTCAAAATTCCATATTTAAAAAAGTATTTCGGTACCCCCTATTTCCTTGCATTTTTCGATTTTATATGATTAAAACTGCATGTAAAAGAAAATTTGCGAGATTCTGTTAACATATAGTGACTTTGACCCAAGGGTAGCGACCCACCTACTTTAACCGAGCCAAATCGCAGGTAATGTTACTATATGCCTGTAGAACCTTCCTGAGATCTATTCCACTCGTGGGGGCTGGGGTACATCCCTTTCAGCCTGCGGCTTCGGGGGATACTGCCCCAGCCCCGACTTGTGAAATACAACAGAGATAGTACCAATGGGCGGTGAGCATTTGTCGTTTTATCTCATGTCTATCAAGAAGAAAAGTAGGCCTGTGTATTACAGCCTACGCTTGACCTACCTCAGACTTTTGCTTTTTACTAAGAAACAACAATAAAAAGCAAAAAAAAACAAAAATCGTGTGGATACTGCTGATGTAGCCTATTACACCTTCACGCCGGTTATTTACGTTTTAACTTCTGAACGAACGATACACCTCCCAGGAGGAGAGGAATATAGCTCAGAGTGGTGAGTACAACACTAATAGTTTACTAAATATTTCTACAAAGTGTAGCAGAAGAGTGTACAATGGAATCGATGGGGTCTAGGGGATCTGGAGGAGGCTGCAGGGTGAGATACAGGGAGAGGGAGAATTAGCCATAAACATTTTCTCTTTCAATAGAGCATGCTCGGCTTCGATAAGGATGTCAGTTTCAACAACAGGGGTGTTTGGTAGAGTTGGGAGAAGCAGAACACAAATTCTGACCCCTTCCTTAAGCGTGTATTCCACCAAAGTAGGTCAACCGAAATTTTAAGTTAAACTTGTGGATGAAACTGGTCTGATGGACAGAATTACGACCGATTCCATCAGTGGAATACTCGCTTAAGGCAGTATTCCACTGAGACAAATCGGCCAAGATTCCGTCATCGGACTAGATTTGTTCATAATTTAAACATTACAGACTTTCATCGGACGACGGAATTACGGCCGACCGACGTCAGTGGAATACTCCCTTTACCAGTTTACAGAGAGTTTCCACTGCCAGAATTAGCCATGGTTTCGTTGATCAGACAGGATTCGTCCATAAGTTTAGCATTGTAAACTTTCATCCAATAATGGAATCACGGGGACTGATGTGGTGGAATGCTTCTTTTAGAGATGCTTTCCTAAAAGTGGCTATGTCCGATTTTTACCAACACAGATAGAAGAATCCGAGTCATAAAGGGAGTCCAGGCTATATAAAGAGAGCCAGACTTTCCATACCTTCTGACTCCCCTTTCTAATGGCCCTGACTACTTTTCAATCAGATCAAACAGAGTCCAGGACAGCTGAGGTGAGTAAATTGTTGCCTGGACTCCCTAAGGGAGTCACAAAAGTAAATATACAAGACAGAAATAGGAAACACACTAGTTTGCACAACTGTACAAAGACTGTAATGCCATCTAGCACAGAATTAGATTTCATAAAATAATTGCAGTGAACTTTAAACTGTACCAAATTTGTAGACACATGAGAAAGTTAACTCCACAAGAGCTCAGATGTTCCTTTATATAATAACTAATGTGCACTGGGGGATCTTTCTGAGATCATCCCCTCCTTGGGAGACATTACACCAAAATGATGTAGAAAGAGCAGCTAGGGAGACTATTGGAATGGTTATATAGAGGGGTAAGGGATAGAATTTACCAATGTGATCCTTTAATGACCCTCTCTACGAAGGGAGTTGTGGTTCAATGAATCCCTGTGCCTAGGCTCCCTTTCTGAATGGTTTTGCAGCATGGACCTGGACTCTGTGGTGGGGAGTAATAAAAGGGAGTCATTTTTTAGACAAAACCTGGGCTCTCATAGGAGAGTCGCATGACTCCCTTTTAGGGTACTGACTCCTTTCATCAAGAGAGTCAAAAAGCGAATCAGAAAAGGGAGTCATTCTTGAGGCAGACCTAGACTCCCTTTTGACTCTGTTTCCTTTCGCTGTGAAGTTGTTATTCCTACCTGACTGTGAAAGTCAAATATAAAGGGGGCCATTTAAATGTTGTCTATGGCTAGTTAAAGCTCAAAGAGGGTCCCATGGGACCTACACGGATATTCTTTGGCTCCCTATGCGACTAATCTCTCAGTCACTAAAGCGCCCAACTACAGCTCCCTATATAAGGGAGTGATCATTTTTTAACAACCGGGGGGGTGGTGGTTTTTTACCCCCCCCCCGGTCAAGGGGTCAAATTTTTTTACCCCCCCCCCCTTAGGGTCGAAAATCGGCTCGCGCGCGGGCCCTTTGAAGCATAGTAACGCGCGGGCTTTTTGGCTCAAAACTGGTTAAATTTTTTTGCCCCCCCCAAGAGGGGTCCAAATTTTTTCGCCCCCCCCGGTCAAGGGGTCCAAATTTTTTTGCCCCACCCTCCCCTGTTGATAATAAATGATCACTCCCTAACCAACCTAGGTTAGTTACGCTGGTCAGTACTGACCAACTCATCTTAATCTTTCAATTTCCTTTGGAGTAAGGCATTAGTAATATATGTTGTTTTGCCTCAGTCATTCTTGAATAGCATTTGGTGATGACTGATCAATGACCAACCTGGGATAGCCACTACAGACTAAGGGCCCGGGCTTTTAGATTACCTGTGTAGCTTTCACAGTATAATCTGGGGCATGCTTTCAGTCCACCCCTTGGCCATAAGTGGCCATTGAGATCAAATTTGAATAAACTGATATCTTACTGAGCATGAATGAAATAGGCAGGAATGGAAATATTATGGTCTTGGACGACATCCTGGATCATTTTTAACCATCGTTTTAGTGGTTATAAAACAGAAATAGAAGAAACTATCTTACCATGCTAAAATGAAAGAAATCACTAAATATTAGCTTTTAAAGAAGAGGGGTCAAAATGTTTTAGCCCTTCTTAGGGAAAACAAACCAATAGGAGTTGATCATGAAAATGTGATCCCCTCTGGGGAGAGGATGATGCTGGCGCCTTTCCATTCAGGGGGGGGGAGGGCTATTTTTAGTGTGTTCATTCGGAATTTACCCCTCCACCCTCCCTCAGAGTTATTGGAGATGATTTCAAGGTGGCTCTCACACCGAATTCTTTGTCGTCCCTCAACAAAATGGCGGGCAATTCTGGTCAAAAAGTCCAGGGCCGACTCAGATAGTAAACAAGCTTGACATTTGATTGAGTATGTCACGATTAACTGCGGCGATTATACCAATATGTGTTGTATTCTACTTCCTTGTGAGTTAACCCTTTAAGGGCCCTGTACCGTTTAGATGTTTTATGTGATTTGTCTTCTATTTGCATTGATGCGGCTCTGGTAAGTTTACCTCCATGGCTGCATTTATGCATCATGCCGATTCTTAGGGAGTGTATCACCCCCATAAGGTCAGCATTGTGAGTGAATGCAGCCCTGCCGAGTAGAATCGACAGGGCTGCATTTATACATGATGACAACCATGGGCACATTGCATTAAAAGCAGTATACGTCCCTCAAAGTGTGAATTAACGTTTACCACTATGGAGACCGTGTATATTTATAGTCAGACATAGTAATCCATACAATTTATAGATAAGCCACAGAATTTAGGATCTAATGGAGTGCTCATTATCTAGCTTAGTGCACCCACTGGCTATCTTCGTGTGCACATCCATCTCTCCCCCATTGATAAAAGGACACTTCATATATAAATTCATTTATTGAATATGGGTAGGGTGTTCCATCAGAAATTAATATATCGTCTAACATAATATGTTAATGATGGACTTGATAGAAAAGACATGTAGTAATTCAATGTAAGAAACAGAATAATGATTTCTCTAACGGGAGATGTTTAAGAGCCATTGGAAGTTAAGAATACTCCTATATTTACCCCTGCTGGTGTGTATGGAGGCTAGTAGGCTAGAGGCACCTATCAGCTGCCTATAATCAGGTACAGTGGGGCCGCAGCGTGGTGAGTAACCACTCATGCATGCAGCTATAGACACTGGGAGTTGGTAATATATAAAACCCAAATTCCAATATATCAGTGTGTAAATGAAGTTTGAAGTTTTGAAGTTTGGTATATTTTTATTGGCTTATTAATCATTACAAAGATGCTCTTCCTTAAAGAAGCCAAGTATGATAACATCTTTTCAATCCATGGTCAACAAAATGAATCAAAAAAGTTCACAATAAGAAAATGACATCATATCGGGTAATACATAATGTGCCAGGTACAGTACATATGCATTAAGGCCTCTCACATAGAGTATAGAATAACAAGAAGAGGTTTCCACGAGCATTAAGTAAAACATGTTCGGTTAACCGGGGTACAACTCATGGTTTATAACAAGTAGTCATATGAATTTCACAGCAATTCACAGGAATAATATAATATAAAGTCCATAGGGTCACAAAAATATATCACTTTCAATACCGTTCAAGTTTTACTCTTGAATATAGTCACAGTGTTGGCGTGATGCACAGCCGAGTCTAACATATTCCAGTATAACATTCCTCTATAGAGGGGGCTATACCTATAAGTCTCCAAATAAGGTCTATTTACTTTCAATTTAATTTTATCGAATCCCCTCAACCGTCTTGGTGGGACAACCACATTTTCTGGATTTTTAGACAGGCGATACATTAACATCAATAGATGTTTTCGGCGTCTCAATTTTAACCTTGGCAGGTCACATAATGTATGTAGGTCATCAGTGCTAATATCCCTAGGGTCCCTTATGCCCACACAAAGACGTAGACATTTATTTTGAACCACCTGGTGTTTCCTGATTGCTAATACAGGGCCAGATTCCACAATGAAATCACAATAATCGAACATGGGGAGAATCATGGTTTTATATATATTTAAGGCAGTATGTTGCTCAATGGCCTTGATAATATTACATAGTTGATAGTACCGTGAATTGGACATAGACGTGACCTTTTTAAATTGCGCATTGAAATTGAGATCAGAATCTATTATTACTCCCAGGTAATTAAAATGTTTCACCGACTTTAATTTTTTTTTTTTTGATAATAAAGTTTATTGACTGATCCACTGCAGAAGCTGTGATAATAAATACAGTCAATTAAGGTGGTCACTGGTTTATGAATGCTTGATATGAAATACATGTCGTTCATTTCAAAATGGTGATGATATTTACAGATGCGATGAGGGGGTAAAGGTTGTACACGAAGGTACAGGTTTTAGTCTTATCGACTTATTGTCGGTGGACTATTGCCACTCTGGCGCATGCCAGCTACACATAATTAATTAGTTTAGGTACATTTTGGTGATACTGCAATACCTCACCACCCAAGACTACATCACAATCCTCCAAATCAGGTGGGTATCTCATGGGAAAGCACCACAGAACCTGGGTTTTCTTTACGTTTACTGTTAACACGTTTGCATAACACCAAGCATTGATTACATCTAGATCCTCTTGAATAAGTCTGACAATAATCTCTGGGGAGTTACCGCTGACCACTATGGCTAAATCATCAGCATAAAGAAAACTTACTGCATTTTTAATATTTTTTACAATATCATTTATGTAAACAATAAACAAGAGCGGCCCCAGAACGGAGCCTTGAGGCACACCACAAGTTACCGGTAGCTTATTAGATAATACATCATTAGCAAAAGTAGTTTGTAGACGCCCGCTTAGATAGTCCCTGAACCAGTTAATGCATACATCACTACAGCCAAGTTTCCTAAGTTTATCTAACAAAATTACATGGTTTACGGTATCGAAGGCCTTTTTCAGGTCTAAAAACACTATGGCGGAGTACTCTCTTCTATTTCTAGCCTCAAACAGGGTTTGTATAATAGCATAAGTTGCATCAGTGGTGGATCTATTTGGCATAAAACCAAACTGCTTATTGTCTATAATATTATGAACAATCAAATAGTTGAGCAATTGTTTATGAACAAATTTCTCTATGAGTTTACTGAACATGTTTAATAAACATACAGGTCTCCAATTAGAAACATCCGAAGGGGCCCCTGATTTAGGCAGAGGCACCACACATCCTGTTTTGAGTGCAAGGGGAAGGACAGATCCATTGACAGAGGTATTAATTATATGCATCAGTAAATTTGGCTGGCTTACCAACAAATCCTTGACAACATTTGCCCTCAGGTTCTCTATACCGGAACTCTTACCAATCTTAATGGTCTTACTCAGCCGAGTGGCTTCAACAAAAGTACACTCAGAAAAGTTGAACTCAGTGACCGCCTCTGGTAGTCCAAAATTATGCGGCCTGTTAACATCAAATTTAGAAGCCAATATTTCCCCCACAGTCACATAATATTTGTTAATGAAATTTGCTGTCTCACTGTGTGGCACTTCATGTAACCCCTCATCCAATAAATGGATTTCATTTCTGATACTCTCGCCTTTCCAAATCTTGTTTATTATTTGCCAGAATTTCCGAGGATCATTTTTATGTTTTTCCAAAAGTTCAGAAACAACAGCCCTTTTTTTTAAAACTAAAAGGTGTTTAATTCTACCCATAAGACGCTTTGAAAGTATCAGATAATTATTTAGAACCCCTCGCCGGACTTTTCTGGATTTTTTAAGCAATTTGTTTTTCCTGGTAATTAAATTTACTATTTCCTGATCATAAAAGGGATCATTAATATTAACCTTAAAGGTTTTGACAGGATGTCTTTCATCTAAATATTAATTTTGGTTATATTCCCCACTAAAATATCAAGACTCATGGTAAGACTATTGCACACTATCAGATCATTCCAATCCGTATTCAACATGAAATTACTAAAGTGATCGCTATCAAAGTTCTTATAGGATCTACCGGTAATTTCTTTTTTAATTTTCCGGCAAGCCCTGGCCTGTTTTACCACCACATAGACGGGCACGTGGTCCCCGATCATCTCATTAATGAGGCCTACCGACGATATTTTTTTACAATTAGTGTAGATATGGTCGAGGGTTGATTTACCATATTTGTGATAGTAAGTGGGGCCAGTTTCTAATCTGGTTAGGCGTGTTCTACGAAGAAAGGAAGTCATTCTACGGAATTTTATACAATTGCGACTCCGGCTGTTGACATTAAAGTCACCAGAGATCCAAACCTCCCTGTCACTAATAATATCAGATTTCAGGCAGTCACTCAAAAAACTATAGCATGACTTTACATTACCACGAGGAGGTCTATAAACTATAAAAACATATCTATATTTATGATTCGGGAACTTTGTGAGCAAGCACAGACATTCAATGTCCACATTGCTCACTGTAAATTCCTTACAAATTTCAGTATAAGGTACCAAGGTCTCATTTACATAGCAGGCCACCCCACCGCGCTTACCGGTAGGGCGGTCATTCCTAAAGATTTTATAGCCAGCTATAGACATATGTGCATCGGGTACAGGTTCCTTTAACCATGACTCGGTAATACCGACGTAATCAAATCCCAGGGCAGCAACTTGTAAGTAGTTGTGCTTATCCTTCAGGCTTTGGACATTCATAGTAATTAATTTCATACCCTTGACATTTCTCAGATCCCTGAAGCTCTTATACATGTAGATTTACTCTAATGCCCCACTTCTCACCACTCCGCCCTTGGTTACCCAACATCATGACGTCACAAATAGCAGTAGAACAAAAATGTGCAAACATGGCTCCAGCACTTATAATTAAGGGCTAGAGTTAAGAGTAGCGGTAAGGCGGTTGTTACTCTAAATTGGTCTACAGCTAGCTACTGATTATTCAGCATCTAACTGCTTCTTGACCGGTGCAGTTTCAATCAAACTAATCCCTAACTTAACTAATTGGTGGACAAAATAACAGAGCCCACAACACACGCTTCCGCCTAGTATAGGCAGGGCTTTTAACCTTAAATTAGACTACTAACTTAGTTGGAGTATGCTACCCCCCTTTTTCTATATAGTGGGACGACTTGGTCCATAAATCATATTAGTAAAGCTACCTTACACCAGTTCAAACAAAAACTGTGTTAACGGTGGGCCCCATCACAAAATACATGAAATATCCTCACAGATGCACATGAATTATGAATTTCTAGGCTACACCTTAATGTATGGGTGATTAATTATCATCCAGGCCCACCTTGATAATAGTAAGGTGACACGCGGTACACAAAAGATGTACTTAACTCGTGATATAATCACACAACTAAGTGGAAAATTAGCTGTAACAGGATGAATCACAGTTGGTTCCAATTTTCACATTTTTTCCATACAAATACATACGGTATTCATCCATTCCAGCATAGATGAGGGGTTTATACATAAATCACTATATCACCATGGTCACTACTCTATGTCAATATAGATTATAAACGAGACTCACATCAGGATTCAATGGTTTTGTGCTCTTGTCAAAGAAAATAGTTTAAAGTTCATTTTAAATTCAATCTTGCTATCGATTACGGTATATGAAAAGATCACAGGTTGACACAGTAACAGCCTTAATAGGTTATATAGTGTACAGCGGTATGACGTAGGCATGAGTGAAAAATGTAAATGTCAATAACTTATAGATGTTGATACACCTTGAACCAAATGTTTTATAGATAATTAATCAGTACATTATAGTGGAAGACTAGGTCAATATAGTAATATTATGATTACGGCAATACCGCAGGTTGTCAGCATCCATAATGTAACAGTGTGGGAGTAGAAAATACCGGTCAGTTAATATCAGTGTTAATTATTAATGTACATAGTGCAACTATCAGATTCAGTTGACAAGGAAATAGAAACAGCATTCAAAATTAAATGATTCAAGTAAATAAAGATTTCAAATTCAGTTTCAATTTCAATTAATATTCAGTTAATTTTCATGGAGATTGATGGGCAGTGCCAGGCAGTGTTCCATTAATGGATTATTTGGTCACTTCAAAGATTGTTCAATTTAAATCAGATTCATACGCTCATTTTCTTCAAGGCAGCTCGAGATGGTTTTGGCGATGAAATTCACAGCAGCAGCGTCGGGGTGACATCCGTCCCATAAGTGACTGTAGTTGCCCTTGTCATCACCAACCATAAATAGGTCATGACAGACGTAGCCGGTCTCAGGTGTCAGAACGCCATATTGTTCATTTAGTTGTGACAGCCGCTGGTTGACACCAAGAATTGTGCCGTCACAGACATGGTGTTGGTGATGAACATGTGACAGCCCATTGGTGACGCGAAGATCCACGCCGTACATCTCACAAATAATGATTTTAACATCCGGGTTTCGTCCATGCGCATTAATCATGAGGCTTCTGAATCGCTCCATAATATCAAGTGTAGCATGGTGGGGACAGGATATACGTAATTCCAACTTGCCATTGGCATGGTTTCGTCGAGTGACACTGCATATCCCGCCCGCTACCACAATTGCATCTGGGGGGAATAGTGACTCCACACGCGTAGCTACGACAGTTGACAGCTGGTCAATGTCAGCACCAGGAATGAATGTCACATCCCTGACACCGGGATATTGGTGTGACAGCGGTGCCAGCAGAAACCTGGCACGGGAATCACCAATGATATCTACGATCCTCATAGTGGACTAGTTGTTGACAGTAGGCTGACCACTGTCAATATGGCAACGGTACTCCAGAATTTACAATATTGACACACTTTCCGTTGACGTGTTGTTATCCTCTAGACCCGACGTATCTGGTGGCTCGTCCACTTCTCCGTTCTCACCCTCCACACGTGAATTTTGCCGAAAATGAAGGTCATCGGCGTTTTCAGGTCGGAAGGCTTCCGCTTTGTGTCGGTATTCGGCTTGGAACTGCGACCGCAACTCACCGAGCAAAATCCCGATCATGTTCTCGCCCGGGTAGTAGTCACTGTGCCAACAGTTATCACCGTAACTGGCATTACCAGACCAATATGGGTCTAGCTCGCTCTCAACTAGCGGAGTGTCGCCAGTCAGTCTCAACAACTCACGTAGCCTCTTGTTTTGTCTAAATTTCTTGGACAGCACCATTTTCATGGTAGGGATTCTGTGGCGCTTCCATTTGGTGGTGTCCTTGCATTTCCTGGATAGGGTTAACACAGTAGCCAAGTCTTTGGCATCCATGATTTTTTGCGCTAGTGCCTCATTGCCAATCTCTTTACAGCGCAGCCACTGAAACAGCTGTTCAGCACAAAAGAAAATGATACCATCGTGGGATATATTGGACGCAAAGAGATTTGACAGGTAACATTTCTCCCCACAGAAAATCACACCTGCTTCAGTCTCCTTCATATAGAGTAGCTTTGGGGGATTCTCCGTGGTCTTTGCTCTGGCCCCTTTATGGTGTGTGCTGGGGCCATGGTCTTCTTCATTTCCAGAAGTTGGACTAAGGTCCAGGTGGGATATTTTGGCTGTGGGATTGTCATGGCCTTTGGGAGACATCACTTTTCCCAGGGCTTTTGGTGACTTGGCCTTGGTTAGAGTGGTTAATTTACCTGTGTATTCACCACCAACTAATTTCTGCAATCTGCTGGTGATGTGGTGCTTAGGGCTAAGCGGTGAGGCATGGTTAGGAACAGCCCCATTCCCAGGCTCTTTCTGCTCGCGTTGGTCTTCACTCCTAGGCCTATAGCCTCGGCTTGGTGTATAGTTACTTTGATGATGATGGTGTGATCCATTACGGTGGTCGTCGCGCCGATAGTTAGGGCGGGCTTGGCGCGCACCACGGCCTCGCTCACGGTTGTCATGGCTACGCTCCGCCTAGTTACTGTGGTGGTCTCGATGCCTGTGGTGCATATTACGATGATCACCACTATAATCAGGCCGCTCATGCGTTCTTCTCCCCTCCTCATCAGCAGGCCTATATTTGGACGGGATAAGGTCGGGATTATGACCATCATACAGTTCACCATCAATTATGATACAGGTACCGCGCATTACAACTTCAGCAATCCTATTGTCGCGACAGTACCTTGCTACACCTCTGAGGAATCCCTTGACCTTTCTGGTTGATGTGTCCTCATCAGGATTGATGAAGATGTGGTCATGGTTCCTAACAGTTGCCAGTTTTGATTTGGCACGAAGGCAGGAGTCACGTCGCCACGCCGTGCTGAAACATACCAGTAGAGGGCGAGGATCCTCCTTGGTTTGGTCTCGGCGAGTTATTCTCTTTGTCAGCTTAATCTCAGTGCGATCAGGTCTTACACCCACCTTGGCGAGGATGGCGAGTGCCAGATCTAGGTCATCTTGATCACTCTCTTCTAGACCCTCAAACACTAGATTAAAACGCTTAGGTGATCTGTATTCTGCATTTTCATCATGTTGAACACTGGATGAGTAGCTAGGGATGTACTTCACATTGGTGGCGGCGGTTGCAGCCTTAGAGGCAGTGTCTCTAGCTTCCTCTGCAATGGTTCTGATCACCTTTAGTTCTCTCTCAGTGTTGGTTGATTGTTTCCTACTCTTAGACTCCAGGGTGGCCAGTCTACTACTGAAGACCTCGTTAGACTGTTCAACCGCGGCCTTCAACTCAGACATTTCACCACGGATGTCTTTGTTGGCCTCGGTTATGAATCTTTTAAGGTCCTCAAAGCCAGATTTAGCATTAAATCTTGACGGCTTCTTTTTCAGTTTGGATCTAGACTGACTATGTGTTGGCTGACTCTCAGTCTCACTGTTTGTTCTCCAGGAGTCGCCATCTTCCGTGTCAGTTTCATCCCCAGTTTCCGAGCAGGGTAGATCATCAGTATGAGTAGGAGCTTTTTTAGTGTAAAATTCATTTATAGCACCCAGTTCTGAAATCCTAGCTCGACGTTTGGCTTGCTGATGACGTGTCACACATTTCGGTGATACGTGTCCAGATAGCTTGTACGAGCGTGGCGAGGTTTCCTCACTGGAATGCCGGTTACGCTTCACAGGGGTGGACCGGTGGTCCACAGCGGCATCTTTCCTAGGCCTACCCCTTGGCTTTGGTTTCTTAGAACCGTTCATTTTATAGCCGGAATAAAGATCAACTTAGACCTATTAACACTCGACTCAGGATTCTACTGACCAACGCTACCGACGAGTACGGCTGTGTTTACCTGTCATGGCGGCCGTTGTCAAGGTAGGTCCGCAGTGTTTACATTAGCAACGGTCGTGCGGCCCTGAATAAATCAGGTTAAACCGCTAGTAAATAACATGTTCCAGACTTACAAATTGTCTAGGAAGATTCACGGAACCTTTATACATCCTTGTGTACCATTGTTGAACTGGCAGCTTATTCCGGGGTTAAATATCCGTGGATTTATAGGGGGGCGCTCGGAGGTCGACTACTCAGTTATCGCCATTGCTCATGAACTAGGCACTTAATTACTTTGCCGACATATTATATGAGTCAGTGCTTTTCAGTGTATATAGCTAAGATGTTCGTTCTCTAAGGGACTGATAGTGTAAATGTGACTGTGACTAAGCTTAACCTCAGGAAGAGGCATCAATGAATATTGAAAATTCATCAAATGGAATCAACTATTTAATAGCATAGATAGCAACAGTCAGATGAACATTTCTGTTCAACTTAATATTTCCATGTCTTTAGGGCATTGGAGATATTTTTTTTGCCAAACATATTCAACCATTGGTAATATTATAATTGTTCATTTGGTGGAATATGTCCCAATATCCACGGGAATAATCATGGACTGTTTGTTTTACTGGAGAGTAGATATCCTCTTGCTGACATGACTTTGACTGGAGTGGTGCATATACTGCCCCTATTGAAACTATGTGCCACATCCTGGCCATGCACACAGTAGTAGCACTGGGGACACGCTCTGATGACTGCATAAGACTCCCTAATATGGGAGCAAAAAAAAGTAGTATAAAATAATGTTGAAAAAAAATTAAGTATTTGTTTTGTAACAAACTGAGACTTAACAGAAGAATCCCGGAGTAGGATACTCAGAGAGGTATATAGGGAGAGGGTATATGTAAACAGGTGACTGTATTAACGTTCAATCTGCACAGACTGTAGCTTTTTGAACCATATATATATATATATATATATATATATATATATATATATATATATATATATATATATATATATATATATATATATATATATAGAGAGAGAGAGAGAGAGTAACCTGAAATACAGATTTGACTTTTTTGGTCCAGGACACCAAGACCTGCAGGCGAGGGTGGGCCAGGCTTTAAAAAGTCAATTAAAATAATTAGATATGAATAGCATGAACCAACATGTGCAACAACACCGATTCAGGTCAAAAGAAGTTTGGTTTTTTTTCATTCCAAATATGGAAGTTTTTCACCAAAGATGGATTTTTTTTAGTAGCTTTTTGTATTCTACATTAAAAAAATACTGTAGATCATTTTTTGTAATGTTTTGAATCTTTTTGGCTATATACAGCCCCCTAGTGGCTAAAGTCTCATTTACAATAGTCATGACAGATCTAGATTGCAGACACTGCATTTACACGTTCTGTCCAGATACAAATGTCTTTCTTTGCTCTTTGCACACAATTTGTAGCCTGTGCACAAATCGTGACACAACTTATGACTGTCGTTTGATACAAGTTAAAACTCTGTGACCTGCGTATCTCTATGACCGGCGCCCCTCTATGACCGGCAGAACTAAATATGGCCTGAGTCGAGCATATCTACATGAGAATGTAATAACTTTATTCAACCGTGTCCTAGAAAGTAATGGACGTTATTTTCTTAACAATTATTTTTTCCCTTAACTACACTGTTTCGGGCAACCCGGTCATGGAGATGCTTTGTTCACAGAGGTGTGCCAGTCATACTCATAGAGGTGTGCCAGTCGTAGAGGTGCGCCGTTCATAGAGTTTCAACATGTATCGATTTGGTGAGACAAAGCCCAAACCGTGACACATTTTCTGACACACCCTGATACACACAATCATTTTCACCTGGTGTTATTTTCAGTGGTGAACGGGAAGCTTTAAAACATGCTTAAATAACTTATTTGAACTTTGAAATGTCCATTTGTGTGCAGAATTGAGATTCAACGGCCATAGGATGTGCCGAATTCGATGGACTATGTGTCTTCTGTGCTTATTGTTCATGTGCAATGCTGCTGTGGACTTGGAGAAGCTGGTAAGGCTTGATGTCGACATTCTTAATCTTATCAGACTTTCCCATATTTTGTTAGTTTATTTTTTTATGAAATACTGTAGTCCTATTGACTTAAGCAAAGGTGACCGTATTTCACACACGCCGTTAAATAGCCCTTGCTCGTATTTCACGACCTGTGACGTCATCAAAATGGTGATTAATTTTGTTTACATTTAAACGGTGTAGAAAGAAGCCCTTTAGCCCCTCCCCCATCATAATTGTCAATTATTTTGGTAATTTGAATCGGAAAACATAAAAAATAAACACAAAGGCACACTTGTTGAAGTAATGGCTGCATTTCACTCGGCCTACGACCATGTGAAATACTGCCCCACCTTCAACTCGTGAAATAACCACGTCAACAGACCAAAACTTGTGAACCTTTGTCCATATCTGTTTAACACTGTACACATCATATATTGTCATCACCGTACGTGAGGCCATTCCAAATGATAAACTTTTTTCTCATCACCGCGCACATCTCCAAAATCGGGGATAAAAATTGGGATATGGCCTGTGCCCCCACTTTTGAGATACATCAGAGACGGTACATCAGTAGTATATAATGTATCGGAACGGGACTATGCTTAAGTACTGTTTATTACTCAATCGATATGCAGCCAATCAGAGGCCTCCATTTGGTCACGTGACCCGTTGCCATGGTAACGTGACCTACTTAGGACTCTCAGCCAATCAGAAGCCAGCATTCTGGGTGACCTACTGACCTACTTAGAAGCTCTCAGCCAATCATAGGCCGGCATTCTGGTAACCATGGTAATGTGACCTACTTACGTCACGTGACCTACTTAGGCTCAGCCAATCAGAAGCCGGCATTCTGGTAACTATGGTAACCTGACCTACTTAGGGTTTTGTTTGTAAACAACACCACGTGGCTCTCTTGTTTGTAAACAACACCACGTGACAAGTGACTGTTTGTAAACAAACAAAGTTATATAACTTATATATAGAAATAAAAACGTTGCAATTACCTAGACTAGTTGACCCTGCCAGCCTGGTCAAGTGAAATTAGTAAGGAGACCGCACATTAACGCGCTCCACAGTCTTTAGACAGTTAAGACTATAGTACCATAGATTCTACTGTGTACTCACACTAACTATTTACAGTGCTACATATTCATACCCGAGTTCTAAGTGTTTTTTTTAGAAAAAAGCAATCTACTCACCCATTTTTTTTAGACAAACTCCTATTAGCAGGTAACCCCTGTATAAACCATACTGCAAAGATCTGCTACTTCGAGCGTCTGCCTCGTGACTGATAGTGTACAACAAGACGAAGTGGGCAGAGGTGAAGTACTGTTCTAAGAAAAATTGAGGCTCTTTATATAGCTGAGAGAGCGGCTAATCCGGATGTTCTAAGCTTGTTTTCACCTAGAGCCCCACCCTCTTCCAGAGAGGAATCAAATTGCTTTTCACCTGGACCCTTCCACCCCTAATCCATCAGCATGAAAAGAGGGATAACAAGTGTAACGTGCGCTACATGTATATGGGATTATAGCTGGTGAAGAGATAAAGCCAGGTCAACTGTGTATACAAAGACTACAGGAGGTGATTAACGACAGGTGTGACGCGCCAGCCCGTGGACGGATTATCTTCTAAGCTGACGCTTATTCAACTAGCCAGCTGCCGTCCGCTCCACTCACCACGGCAAGAGGAGGTGCTTTTGTTTTACACTTAAGTCGCTTACCACATGTACTCGTCTCTACCTCACAGACAGACACACTCTCGCTTGCTTCACGACCCCTGTAGCTTTTTTTGTATACACACTCTAATCTCATAACCCCCTGATCCGTTATACAGGTAACGGGTATTCTCTTTTAAATAGCTGCCAGTCAGCCTGCGGCAGCTGAAAACTACGGTAAGTAGCTTAGCTCTAGAAGCAAGAAGGCGTATATAAGGAGGCTGACACGTGTATAGGCGCCTTATAAGGAGGCAGGGGGTAAATACTAGTGAAAAAGGAAGGCAGGTGTGCAGGTAGCTTTCTAACAGACACGTGTGTGCACTAAGCTGCTTAAGTCTAAACCCACCTGCAGTAGTCAGGTAGCATGTGAAAACTTACTTAACAGATCTCTTAATTGAGTAGAGACTCTGTACTGAGAGAGTCTTTTCAGCCGTTTAAGAGGATTATCTAGGACAGGGTACATAAGGAGTGAAACGACGCTCTCACCCATCACACTTTCTTGACCCGCCCTTCATCATCGTAGCATCGTCCACTCTACGCTCGCTCAGAATGTTATGATGGTTAGTTCTGCTATTTCAGCTACTTTTCTTATCGAAGTGTTGACGCTACAGAGCATCGAAACTCTCTCCAAATGAGTCCAAGAAAGAAAAAGCAACTTCCACTTGAAGCAGGAAGAGAAACAGTGCCCTATGATGCATGTGAGGTAAAGAAACATTGGAAGGACGTCACCAAGGAGCAATGGATAGAAGCATGCTTCAACTTCATCGAAACGGAAGTAGTTTCATTTGGACAGAGGGAGAAGATTTTGTTGGAGCTATTTTTCTTAGCTCCGTATACTTGGCCTGACTGTGGTGAAATTCCTTCAGGTATTTGTTCAGTCTTCGCCATAGAAGTTATCAGGTCTTTGAAGGAGCTTCGATATATGCAAGGCACTCACGAGGAGATTGTTCAGAAAATGACGGAATTCGAAACAGGAGAAGACACAATATGGTGCGAGGAGACGACATATACGGACGATGATCTGGAGTACATCATTTGTAGCCCGTTGGAACATTATGTTAAAGACTTTGAGGACATGCTAGACAGCACTGAGATGAACCCGAAAGAGAGATCCCTTACTGCACAGAAAGAGGCCAAAGCTGTGTTGGAAAAGCTCAAGTTTGGTCAAGGTTTCACTCTTCAAAGCAGCTGTGTGAGTGTGATAAAAGGCCTTGTGTTGAAACATCCAGACATGAAGTTTTCGCGTGCTGTCGACACACTTCCTTTGCCTGAACTGATGATGAACATGATCGATCCCATCGTACCAACATGTTTCGACTCTGCCAATTGTCCCATGTATAAAATGGTTTCAAGTTTTGCCCGTGGCCGATGGCTAAACGATCCACTGAAGTCAGAAAACCGCCTTGATTTAATCAACTGACTAAATGTATTTTCTCATACTAGTATTAGTAGCATTAGTAATAGCAGCTACTCAGTCTCGTGCAGCACAAGCAGCAGCATCTGTCAGCAGCATCCGTGACATCGTCAGCAGCAGCAGCAGCTGCACGAGCAGCACAAGCAGCAGCATCTGTCAACAGCATCCGTGACATCGTCAGCAGCTGCAGCAGCTGCACGAGCAGCACAAGCAGCAGCTGCTGCAGCAGCTGCACAAGCAGCACAAGCAGCAGCATCTGTCAGCAGTATCCGTGACATCGTCAGCAGCAGCAGCAGCTGCACGAGCAGCACAAGCAGCAGCATCTGTCAACAGCATCCGTGACATTGTCAGCAACTGCAGCAGCTGTACAAGCAGCACAAGCAGCAGCAGCTGTCAGCAGCTGCAGCAGCTGCATGAGCAGCACAAGCAGCAGCACCAACAGCAGCAGCAACAGCAAATCAGCAGCAGCAGCAGCAGCAGCAGCAGCAGCAGCGGCGGTGTGGACCACTAAATTCGAGATGGCGACATGTCTGTTTCTTAGAATCGACATTCGACATGAGGCCTAGTGACATTTGACATGAAGCTTGAAAAACATAGTGACAGGTGACATTAGCAATTCTTAAAATCGACATGAGATATGAGCATAATTAAGCGACATCGACATGTGCTATGGCTATTTTTTTTTAAGACAAACGCCATAGACTCCTCATCCAAACCCCCACTAGTAGTGCTCTATAAGCGCAAGCTTTGCCTTAAGAGAGCTGTGGCTGTGAACCCTCTCCTCCCCCCGTACACACAGGTAAATATCAGAGTCAGCCAATGTCGCCAATACTACTCTCATACAAGGGTCAGGCACTGCTGGACTATAATAGATGGGTCAAGGACCATTCTACTGAGGGTCAGGCTAGGCTGGACATTCAATAACAGGCTAGACTTTGGCAAACTTGCTTGAAAGTCTGGCCAGCAAGAGTCCGTTGAAGGACTATACAGTAAAAAGGCTGCTGTTACAGTCAAGATACTCATATTTCAAGCCCAGAAAACTGTAATTAGCTTTCCAAGTTGTTTATTTAAGAATATCCTGGCCTAGCAAGAAGCTGTCAGATGACATCTAAGAAAAATGGGGCTGTTAATTGATCAAGAGAGCTACATTGTTACAGAGTCCTATTCCTTTTTTGAGGTGGGACCAAATTTGAAAAAAGAATAAACTCAAAAAAAAAGCCTTAAGATTGAAACAGTTGTAGATGACAAATTTAATGAGGAAGTCGTATTAATTAGTTTACAAATAGCCAGTGTAAGTACGCATATGTATAGGAGAGAGAACTTGCTTATTCTTATAGGTTTGTAAGATAGTCACATCATGATGCACATCATCATAAACGCATCATGATACATTTCAATCTTTTGGTCGTGTAGCAAGAATCCTAACACTCAGTATACTAATAATGTAGTCCCGCTAAACCTAGAGCAAGAGTTCTCTTCTAGACGTTATTGCCCTAAGTAAGTCGCGTTACCAAAATTTCCCAAAAACAAAACAAAAAAATGTTGACATTGTAAGTAGACGAACCAGTAGACTCGCCTCTCTGCCCTCTAAAAGAGAGGGCAGAGAGCGAGTCTTACTCTTAAAAACCCCTCCCCCCTCCCCCCCTCCCCCCCTATGCATCTTAAAGAGTGCCCCCCAGAGTGCTCCCCCCCCTCTTAAAAAAAGAGCCAAAGCTGAAAGCTTGCTAAAAAATATTTTAAAAAAGAGCCAAAGCTGAAAGCTTGCTAAAAAATATTTTAAAAGTGTGGCTCTTTTTTTAAGAGGGGGGGGGAGCACTCTGGGGGGGCACTCTTTAAGATGCATAGGGGGGGAGGGGGGAGGGGTTTTTAAGAGTAAGACTCGCTCTCTGCCCTCTCTTTTAGAGGGCAGAGAGGCGAGTCTACTGGTTCGTCTACTTACAATGTCAACATTTTTTTGTTTTGTTTTTGGGAAATTTTGGTAACGCGACTTACTTAGGGTAATAACGTCTAGAAGAGAACTCTTGCTCTAGGTTTAGCGGGACTACATTATTAGTATACTGAGTGTTAGGACTCTTGCTACACGACCAAAAGATTGAAATGTATCATGATGCGTTTATGATGATGTGCATCATGATGTGACTATCTTACAAACCTATAAGAATAAGCAAGTTCTCTCTCCTATACATATGCGTACTTACACTGGCTATTTGTAAACTAATTATTGTCATCTACAACTGTTTCAATCTTAAGGCTTTTTTTTTGAGTTTATTCTTTTTTCAAATTTGGTCCCACCTCAAAAGAGGAATAGGACTCTGTAACAATGTAGCTCTCTTGATCAATTAACAGCCCCATTTTTCTTAGATGTCATCTGACAGCTTCTTGCTAGGCCAGGATATTGTTAAATAAACAACTTGGAAAGCTAATTACAGTTTTCTGGGCTTGAAATATGAGTATCTTGACTGTCACAGCAGCCTTTTTACCGTATAGTCTTCAACGGACTCTTGCTGGCCAGACTTTCAAGCAAGTTTGCCAAAGTCCAGCCTGTTATTGAATGTCCAGCCTAGCCTGACCCTCAGTAGAATGGTCCTTGACCCATCTATTATAGTCCAGCAGTGCCTGACCCTTGTATGAGAGTAGTATTGGCGACATTGGCTGACTCTGATATTTACCTGTGTGTATGGGGGGAGGAGAGGGTTCACAGCCACAGCTCTCTTAAGGCAAAGCTTGCGCTTATATAGAGCACTACTAGTGGGGGTTTGGATGAGGAGTCTATGGCGTTTGTCTTAAAAAAAAATAGCCATAGCACATGTCGATGTCGCTTAATTATGCTCATATCTCATGTCGATTTTAAGAATTGCTAATGTCACCTGTCACTATGTTTTTCAAGCTTCATGTCAAATGTCACTAGGCCTCATGTCGAATGTCGATTCTAAGAAACAGACATGTCGCCATCTCGAATTTAGTGGTCCACACCTCCGCTGCTGCTGCTGCTGCTGCTGCTGCTGCTGCTGCTGATTTGCTGTTGCTGCTGCTGTTGGTGCTGCTGCTTGTGCTGCTCGTGCAGCTGCTGCAGCTGCTGACAGCTGCTGCTGCTTGTGCTGCTCGTGCAGCTGCTGCAGTTGCTGACGATGTCACGGATGCTGTTGACAGATGCTGCTGCTTGTGCTGCTCGTGCAGCTGCTGCTGCTGCTGACGATGTCACGGATACTGCTGACAGATGCTGCTGCTTGTGCTGCTCGTGCAGCTGCTGCAGCAGCTGCTGCTTGTGCTGCTCGTGCAGCTGCTGCAGCTGCTGGCGATGTCACGGATGCTGTTGACAGATGCTGCTGCTTGTGCTGCTCGTGCAGCTGCTGCTGCTGCTGACGATGTCACGGATGCTGCTGACAGATGCTGCTGCTTGTGCTGCACGAGACTGAGTAGCTGCTATTACTAATGCTACTAATACCAGTATGAGAAAATACATTTAGTCAGTTGATTAAATCAAGGAGGTTTTCTGACTTCAGTGGATCGTTTAGCCATCGGCCACGGGCAAAACTTGAAACCATTTTATACATGGGACAATTGGCAGAGTCGAAACATGTTGGTACGATGGGATCGATCATGTTCATCATCAGTTCAGGCAAAGGAAGTGTGTCGACAGCACGCGAAAACTTCATGTCTGGATGTTTCAACACAAGGCCTTTTATCACACTCACACAGCTGCTTTGAAGAGTGAAACCTTGACCAAACTTGAGCTTTTCCAACACAGCTTTGGCCTCTTTCTGTGCAGTAAGGGATCTCTCTTTCGGGTTCATCTCAGTGCTGTCTAGCATGTCCTCAAAGTCTTTAACATAATGTTCCAACGGGCTACAAATGATGTACTCCAGATCATCGTCCGTATATGTCGTCTCCTCGCACCATATTGTGTCTTCTCCTGTTTCGAATTCCGTCATTTTCTGAACAATCTCCTCGTGAGTGCCTTGCATATATCGAAGCTCCTTCAAAGACCTGATAACTTCTATGGCGAAGACTGAACAAATACCTGAAGGAATTTCACCACAGTCAGGCCAAGTATACGGAGCTAAGAAAAATAGCTCCAACAAAATCTTCTCCCTCTGTCCAAATGAAACTACTTCCGTTCCGATGAAGTTGAAGCATGCTTCTATCCATTGCTCCTTGGTGACGTCCTTCCAATGTTTCTTTACCTCACATGCATCATAGGGCACTGTTTCTCTTCCTGCTTCAAGTGGAAGTTGCTTTTTCTTTCTTGGACTCATTTGGAGAGAGTTTCGATGCTCTGTAGCGTCAACACTTCGATAAGAAAAGTAGCTGAAAATAGCAGAACTAACCATCATAACATTCTGAGCGAGCGTAGAGTGGACGATGCTACGATGATGAAGGGCGGGTCGAGAAAGTGTGATGGGTGAGAGCGTCGTTTCACTCCTTATGTACCCTGTCCTAGATAATCCTCTTAAACGGCTGAAAAGACTCTCTCAGTACAGAGTCTCTACTCAATTAAGAGATCTGTTAAGTAAGTTTTCACATGCTACCTGACTACTGCAGGTGGGTTTAGACTTAAGCAGCTTAGTGCACACACGTGTCTGTTAGAAAGCTACCTGCACACCTGCCTTCCTTTTTCACTAGTATTTACCCCCTGCCTCCTTATAAGGCGCCTATACACGTGTCAGCCTCCTTATATACGCCTTCTTGCTTCTAGAGCTAAGCTACTTACCGTAGTTTTCAGCTGCCGCAGGCTGACTGGCAGCTATTTAAAAGAGAATACCCGTTACCTGTATAACGGATCAGGGGGTTATGAGATTAGAGTGTGTATACAAAAAAAGCTACAGGGGTCGTGAAGCAAGCGAGAGTGTGTCTGTCTGTGAGGTAGAGACGAGTACATGTGGTAAGCGACTTAAGTGTAAAACAAAAGCACCTCCTCTTGCCGTGGTGAGTGGAGCGGACGGCAGCTGGCTAGTTGAATAAGCGTCAGCTTAGAAGATAATCCGTCCACGGGCTGGCGCGTCACACCTGTCGTTAATCACCTCCTGTAGTCTTTGTATACACAGTTGACCCGGCTTTATCTCTTCACCAGCTATAATCCCATATACATGTAGCGCACGTTACACTTGTTATCCCTCTTTTCATGCTGATGGATTAGGGGTGGAAGGGTCCAGGTGAAAAGCAATTTGATTCCTCTCTGGAAGAGGGTGGGGCTCTAGGTGAAAACAAGCTTAGAACATCCGGATTAGCCGCTCTCTCAGCTATATAAAGAGCCTCAATTTTTCTTAGAACAGTACTTCACCTCTGCCCACTTCGTCTTGTTGTACACTATCAGTCACGAGGCAGACGCTCGAAGTAGCAGATCTTTGCAGTATGGTTTATACAGGGGTTACCTGCTAACAGGAGTTTGTCTAAAAAAAATGGGTGAGTAGATTGCTTTTTTCTAAAAAAAACACTTAGAACTCGGGTATGAATATGTAGCACTGTAAATAGTTAGTGTGAGTACACAGTAGAATCTATGGTACTATAGTCTTAACTGTCTAAAGACTGTGGAGTGCGTTAATGTGCGGTCTCCTTACTAATTTCACTTGACCAGGCTGGCAGGGTCAACTAGTCTAGGTAATTGCAACGTTTTTATTTCTATATATAAGTTATATAACTTTGTTTGTTTACAAACAGTCACTTGTCACGTGGTGTTGTTTACAAACAAGAGAGCCACGTGGTGTTGTTTACAAACAAGAGAGCCACGTGGTGTTGTTTACAAACAAAACCCTAAGTAGGTCACGTTACCATAGTTACCAGAATGCCGGCTTCTGATTGGCTGAGCCTAAGTAGGTCACGTGACGTAAGTAGGTCACGTTACCATGGTTACCAGAATGCCAGCCTCTGATTGGCTGAGAGCTTCTAAGTAGGTCAGTAGGTCACCCAGAATGCTGGCTTCTGATTGGCTGAGAGTCCTAAGTAGGTCACGTTACCATGGCAACGGGTCACGTGACCAAATGGAGGCCTCTGATTGGCTGCATATCGATTGAGTAATAAACAGTACTTAAGCATAGTCCCGTTCCGATACATTATATACTACTTACATCAATTGGCGTTAGTACTTGTCTATGTACCCGGCCCTACACAATCAATATGTTAATTCTGCAATCATTATAGTGCATTAGCTCTATAGACCAGCAAAGAGGGGTTTGTATAGTGAGTTAGGGTTATTGAGGGCATTGGCAGCATGAAATGTCATGATGATCCCCCTCTACTATTAGTATTACTATTCAGTTGTTTAAGATTCTCAATGACGTTTTTAATTTCATCTCGTCTGCATTGAATTAAAAGTTGAAGGATAAAAGAAAGCCTTCTCCCTTTTTCAGAGCAGCCAAGATATGTCAATGTGTAAATACCATTGTGGAGAAGTGACGAAGAAATTAATGAAGGATTCTGGTCAGTGTGCGATGAGACATGCACGACGCGCTGGAGCATATAGCACTATGTCGCATCAGGACTTTTATGATATGGTATGTAACTTCCTGCTATTAATTGCTTATCGACTTAATCTACATTTTTACACAATTCTTTCGCTTAGTAAGGGAGTGTTCATTTATTAATTACAGGGGGGTGGTGGGTTTGGGGGGGGCGTAAAAATTTCCGACCCCTCTTGAGGGTGGGGCGTAAAAAATTATGACCCCTCTTGAGGGGGGGCGTAAAAATTTAAGGCCCTTTTTAGCAAAGAAGCCCGCGCGTTACTATAGTTCAAAGGGGGGGGGGCGAAAAAATTTCGCCCCCTACGGCAAGCGGGGGCGCGAAACGTTCCATGCACTCTCGAGGGGGGGGCGTAAAAAATTGTCACACCTCCACGCGAAATCTCACCACCCCCCCCTGTAATTAATAAATGAACACCCTAAGGCACCTATGGGTGGTACAGATCAGAGTAAAGGAATAATAGGCAAACTGGTAGAGGGGCCTATCCTTGATTGTGACTTGTTTTGTATGTTAGTTTTAGTTGTAGTCTCTAGTTGATATGATATGAACACTCAACTCACTGTATAACATACCAACATAATTATGGTTGTAACATCACTAAGTGAAGTAATAAAAGCATCCTATGTGGATTCACTAGAAATGGGGGGAAATTCAAACAGCAGGGGCAAGGGTAGAAACCTGCGCTGGCCTGAGAGATGACGGCCCATAGTTGTGGGTCTGGGCCCACGAATTTCTGGAGAATTAAATTACTGCACCCCATGTGGTGCACAGGAGTGGATGAATACATTTTTAGGAGGATTTATCTGTACATGCAAATTTAGTGATGTTATATGTCATTGGGAAAAATCAAGGTTAAGCCATTCTGGTTAGGTCCTGGTGTAAATTAACCAGGGATACCCTTTCTCCTTAAGAAAAGTAAAACAATTATTCTGGGCCCGTATATTCATGTACAGGCCCGTACATTTTTGAAGCTACAGGCCCAGGTGGGCCATGCCTGCAAAAATTTTAAAAGTAATGCAGTAAGAAAGGGTACAGACAATACATACATATAATTTCAAAATCCTGCGATCTAATATACACCATTTAGAAGATAATTGTAATTGTTAATCTCCTGATGTTTGCAAACATAGCCAATACAGACAATATTATGAAGATTCTACTAAAGCCAATGTAAACACAACTTGTTTTATAAAAAAGTCACTCTTTCTGGCTGCATTGGGACTAGTCTATAGTATCAATACCCCTCTAGGTGTCGGCTGTCTCAGGTGTGTGCCGGGTGGCAGACTGCTGCATCACAGAGCCCCAGGCAAGACACCTCTTGTATAACTGTCTGCAGCAGGAGGCTGAGCTAACCCAACGCAGCACCCCCGGTCATCGCGTTAAGCGCTCGTTCCTACTATCAGCCGTCTTGTGGGATACTACAATTATGTATTCCATTGATGAGGAATATACTGGTAAGCCCTTTGTTCTCTTGGCTACCTATACGCTCTTTACGCTATGCGATTTTTCATCTGCAGTCAAAAATATGTGATAATTACATACTATCAGCAGTTTTAGTGACTCTCAATGAAGTGATAAATGGCCATTTTCAATATGGCCGCCATACAGCAGATTCAAAACACCCATTGATGAAAAATGGTCATATAATATTGATAGATCTATGTCTGTGAGAAATTTGGTTACCTCTGCAAAAGAAATCATGATCAATTGACTATGCCGCCCTCTTTGACGCATTCAAGCAATATGCGGAGAGACTTGCGCAACAGGTTTATTTCCTAGCTGTACCGAGACAAGTTACCTTGCAATTTAAGACTAAAATACAGTTAATGTAGAAAATGTTGGCCCTACATGCATTAGTTTGACTGATGCAAGTTGCTGTTTTTTGCTGTTGTCGTCAGGAAATTTACAGTTACATCAAAATAAAGGTATATGGATCAATACATCACTTACATCATCAACTTCCAACAAGTATATGGTAAACAGACATAATCATTTTCCTTAGCATAAAGAAAGGTCCCTCTCAGCCTACACTTGGGAGTGCCTGGCTGATACTTTGTGAGGGACCCTTTCCTTGAGAAAGGACTAGGGTTAGTATAAAATATTAAACAGTGTGCAAGACCAATTTTTTTAGATCAAAAGCTATGACCAAATGTTTGAAAAAGTTTGGATATTTAGTAATTAGCATAATTATGCTAATTAAATAGGAATATCTCTAAAGCAAAGTAAGATAGAGCTTATTGGCATTTAAGTACCAAGTTGCAAACGTTCAAGTCCCAAGTTCTGATTGTAATAAGGATATGTTCAGAGTTCTTGGGAATATCTCGTGCTTTTCTTGTGTCATTGTGACCTACCCGGATTCTACCCAGTTGTGAACATTCAATTCCCGTGCCTTTCTTGTGTCATTGTGACCTACCCGGATTCTACCCAGTTGCAAACGTTCAATTCCCAAGTTCTGTTTGGAGGGATGTCTCATATATCTATCAGATAGCCTTTCCTTTCTGTCATATTTAAAGGCTTGTTTTGAGGGGAGAGACCTACATTCAGGTAACAGCTGGTTCCATGTCATTGCTCCAAAATGTTCAACACTTTTAAAATAAGCCCCATCATGTGGAGTCAGTCTTTTTAGTATTGGACCTTGGAAACCTCTTGTATTTAAATTACTGTTATCACAAAAATGTGGATTTCTTGACCTAGAATACATAAACATGTATAGGTGGTACATACATCTATCCTTAAGGAGGGGACTCGCAGACAAATCTTTATACACCAGTTTTGTGCTACTTGCAAGTCGTTTAACAGATCCTGGTTTGTGCACATAAACAAAATATCCCCATAGTCAAAATATGGAACAACCAAACCCTTGTAAATCTGGAGCGCAATTTGTTCAGTCAATGACCCTCTTATACAGGCTAACATATAAGTTTTATATGACACAGTTTTCTTCATCGTTTTAATATGTAAATCAAACTGAAGGTGCATGTCCAGGGTGACTCCCAGGTATTTATATGAAGGTACCATGCTTAATCTTGTGTTATTTATAGTCAGAGTTATATCAAATTTATTCAGTTTTCTTTTAGAGGCAGTGAAACGCATGATTTTGGTTTTCTTAGAGCTAACAGATAATTTATTTTGAGCCCCTCATAATGAAAATTCGTCAAGACTGGCCTGTAGGTCACCCTCAACCCACTTTATCTCTGCCCCTGTACAGTATTGTCCGCATACAGCATTATAGAGGAATTTGTGGTACACTTGGACAGATCATTTACGTAAAGCAAAAACATTAGTGGGCCTAGTACAGACCCCTGCTGGACACCGCAGACCACTCCTCTAACGCCAGACATGAGGCCATTTACCTTGGTTTTTTGAGTCTGGCCATGTAGGTAACTACTTAACCCACTTAAATTGGTGTCTCTAATGCCATACATCTCTAGCTTTTTTAATAAGATGAGGTGGTCTACAGTGTCAAAGGCCTTACTAAGGTCAATAAAAGCTGCCTCCGTGGGCTTTGCCACATTTAGCCCCCTTGCCACATCATCAGTGAAAGCTGCAAGCGAGGTTAGGGTAGAAAAACCTGGGCAGAATCCACCTTGTATTTCAGTTAATAAACCATGATAGTCAATGAAATTATAAATATGCTTATGTACTAATTTTTCTACAAGTTTGCATGGCGTAGGTGTCAGTTAACATTAACAGATTTTTTGGCATACAGTTGGCAAAATCTTGCACCCACAGCTTCGCGAGCTTTGATCTTGGGTGGATACCATCACTTGCTAGTAAATCATAGTTTATGGAGGATTTACCATGGCGGGATTTATAATAATGGTTTGCTGTCCAGGGGGTAGCTACACCATTATCACTATTCAGCTCAGATACAACATGATTGAAGTCTTGGATTCCCTGGTTGACTACACCCTGTAAATCAGGGTGGTTGTTGGATACACACTTGCTTACATCAGAACCGGTAAGTGGACATATCACTACTTTGGCCTCTTCGTGATCATACTTAACCCAGTCCAGTCTCACTGCAGTGTAGACACAGAGATGGGTGCATAACTGCGCACTACTTATCCAGTCACATGTGATTGCCTTTGTAGCCCAGTTCTTGGTAGTTACATCACACTGACCACCCATAATGTATATAATATCTCTGGGGAATCCATCTAGGTGTTGGTCCACAGCTACAAATAACTCTTTCATAGTTGGACTATCACATTTTCTTGTCAAGAAAATGGGGTCAGACCCATGTCCATCAAGTATGGCCTTCTCAAGACCTTCACCTCTAGACTCAGCAAATATGACATACTTTGGACGGGGTTTCCAGTATCTGCCCATGCGGTTGATGTGGGTATTCCACATGTCTGCAAATACTGGGTTGTCCAGGGAGTAATCCATTTTTATAAATCAGTAGAGGCAGAATTTGACAGTGATCTTTATCCACAGTGTTTTCTGGTAGTATCAGATAACCCTGTTAGGGTGGATTTATGATTTTGGGGACTTGTGGCTTTGTAAGACAGCTCACATCCATTTAACATCGGCTGTTCCAAACTAGGCTGACTTAATTCTTGCAAATGATTAAATAAATCTAATGGTTTTAGTACTTTGCTCCCGGGACAGGATTACACAACTTTGGCAACTGTGTCACTTTTGTTGCTGCCTTGGTCGTCTTCAAATCGCCTCAACGGTGTAAGATCAGGACTGGCACTATCAGGGTTATAGACCACAGGTCTTCTTGGGGACAGTGAACTACTTTGGCTAGGACTTCCCTGGGGACTTCTTACATGGCTTCTTTGCTGGTTCAGGTTAGGCGATCCTCCTTGGCCTGCAATTTGACCAGGGATTGGCTGGTTTTGTGGACTTCCTCCTTGCGCTGCAAGCATTAGTCTAGTACGCACTTTATATAGAAGTTTCTCCATCAGATTATCAGACTTCACATTTCCTTTTCTTATGTCCTTGGTTTACCCTAGATGATATCCGCAGCCCCACTTGGTATCAAATGTGGCTTCGTAGAAAAGGCAAAATCAAGGATGTAGGTGTTGAGGTACTAAGACTCACTGAATTTAACATTCAATAGTATTTCTATCAGTTCCTCCACACCAACCCTAACTTCCCTAGTCTTGTCTAGCTCCTTCCCCCATAGCATACAATCATATGGGGTTTCAGCCTGTAGGATTTTGTCAGCAGTATCTAGGTCATCACACCATAGGGCCAGCTGGTGCTGGAACGCTCTCTCTGTGCTGTCATAGAAGTAGTCTTTGGATCACGTTGCACACAAACAGGTTGGAAAGTGGAGCATGTTCAGACTGGAAGGCTATACCATCAGGGGTATATTGGATCTTTGCATCCCTTAGACTTAGTCCCGTGGGCAGCTGATCCAACTCACTATGGGCAAACTGTTGCCCACCAATGGTGATAGTACGGTTTTTAACTATTTACCTAATGTGTTTCGACCTAGCTAGAGAACTTATGGCCCTCAAGTCCTTTTGCTTGATCCTGTCGGCTGGGGATAGATCATCCTGTAACGACACTCTATACCACTGGTCTTTCCCCCTCAGGTTGGAGACATTTTAAAATACCTGTGCTTTGTACAGTTGTGATGTAAATACAACCACTACAGGCCTATGTCTAGCATTGAGTTGAGTTGAGTTTGGTAAGTTTTTTATTGACATAAATTCCATAACATGTGTTACGTCTCTCAAATAAAGCCAATATTGATGATCAGTATATTTCAAGTGTCATATTTCAATCAAGATTCAAGTACATATTCATCGCAGATATAGTACACAGAAAACACAGGTGATTCACATATAAATACAGTGCAGTGGGCAGCGATTCAAGTAGACCTTTATATACATCAGGACCACAGTTAACACCACATAAGGTAGCGTAATCAGGTGGGCGCCGACACATCATGGGTTATGGTAACCATCGGGATTGAGCGACAAACATTCTCATTGGGCGACTTGGGCTTCCTTCCTCTTCTATACACTGACTCAACAGCTGTAGAATCGAATGGTACCTGCAGGTCTTTGAACAGCTGTTCAATATCATCATGCAGGTTCTGGTTTTGTAACTAAAATTTTCCTGCGTGACTCAGCCTCTATAATTATACCCAAGCTGTTAGGTAGTTCTGCCAATATTAGCCGAATTTGTCTGCACCCTGGGACCTCTAGACCATCCTCATTAGCAGCTATTTTGTCTATTTGATCGATAATTCTATCCTCAGCTGACTCTATATGGGTTAGGATGGCCACTAGTTAACGCTTTTGTTGTTGTTTCAGATCCTGCACCATTCGCCGTGCACCTTTTCTCTCTAGCGTCTAGCATCAAGTTCATTTACGTTGTTGACTATGGCTTCAGTGCTGGCATTCGTGCGTAGGTCGTGATATTTCCTTGCCGATGGTATAGCTCGCAGATCATTTTGGTGGAGTGTGGCAGTGTCGTCACCCTGCACAGCTGAGTGCGCCATTTTGGGATTTCCTGTGTTGACCGTCACTTCAGTTCTATTGCGTAGCAAATATCCTCCTTTGTGCTTTGTTGACATTTGAGGTAGGTCCCTTCATGTTTTTAGTACACGGTAGTATGATGCACAATGCCTGCAAATATTGAGGTTATGTGCCTTGTGATTGCTTGTATGAAATGTAAATTATTTTTTATAATTATGCTCTATTTCTTACAGAGACAGAGAGAGGACTTATTGAATATGCGCTCGATGTATACAGGAACAAAACTTGTCTATATTTCAATGAGACATTAGATATTGATTATGATGGGATACACTTTTTTAAAGACATCGGGTAAGCATTTTAAGGCTCATTCTAAAGTTGGATATCACAAGAGGCTTAGGTTGTGTACAATGATTGTTTGTTTTATGAGCATTTATTAAAGTTATAATTAGAAAGGTGTTTCAAAAGGAATATAATACAAGCTTTAGTGATTACAAGTGATAGTTGGTAAAAGGTGACCGGACCAAACTAATGAGTGTTTCAAAAGGAGCAATCTAATATTGTGGTGCATGTAGTAAGAATGATCTTTGGCCCATATAAAAATGAATCCTTTTGAAAGTTTGAAACACCTGAAATATTGGTTCAAATACCGTTACTCTAAAAGAGCAAAGATTCATCTTTAATCGCCCATTACAGATTGATCCTAACTCAAGAGTAATAATGCTTTTCCCACAATCACAAGGTTAGGGTTGTTTGGGAATAGGGTGTGCTATCCACTAAAAGTGACATGTCTTGTCTCCAAACAACACATGAAGAGACAGATCAAATCATTATCCTTCATGCAGCCAATACAGCTCATGATGTGCAATTGCTCAAAAGGCCATTGTACAAAAAGGAAATGTTTCTGTAAGACCACTTTGATGTGCACAGATGATTCTAAAGAAGTTAATGAAAAACATTAGTTGTTACATTATATTTTCTCTCCAACGATTTACACTCAAATAATGGGGTATAGTTAATATCCCCACAATGTGTGGGTGCTTAGTTATCATTAGAATTACCATGAATATAGGTCTTCCATAACAAAGTGCAATTTTAAATTCTCTTTTTATTCAATGACCCCTAAATGACCTTTAACCCTTACGATAAAGTTCATACACATATTTTCCATAATTCCCGCACTCCAAAGATTAAAATCCCCTCGGTAAAATTGATAAACACTTTTCTTATTATATAATAAATTATGTCAATTTCTTTTTTAATAATTAATCAGACTAAAGTTTAAATTATATTTTCTTATCAACCACTTAGACTCAAGAAGGGGGTCATAGTCCATATTCCCAAAAGATCTGGGTGCATGATTATCATTAGATCTACCATATATGCACGTTTTCCAAAACTTAAGTGTAATTTTTTTTTTGATGACCCCTAAATGACCTTTAACCTTTACGAAAAAAATCCACACCCACATTTTTCCTAATGTTCCAAGGATAAAGAACAATTTTGGTAGAATGATTAACACGCTTTTTCATGAAATAACACTTACAAGCTACACCATTGCAGAGGTGACCATTCTTAATTCTCGGATGGTCATTGACACAAAGTCCTCTACAACGTTTCCATGATATGATTCATCCTATGTATTGTTAGAGTATAAAGATAACAAGACCATGTGATATTTTCTGCCTCTGTAGATGCTATTCATATATTGGAAATGTCAACCTGAATCCGCAAGATGTGGGGCTCGACCCTGAGTGTCTATCAGATGTTTCATTTGTAAGTATCACATTGTACAGACTTTGGACAGAATCACAAATCAGCCCTAGAAATCATTAACGGTGGAGGTCTTGGTTAATGTGGGTCTGCCCTAGTACTACATGCAGATAGTGAATACAGTATAATTGTATTCAGCAATGATTATTGTTATAATCAACATCCAATGAGGGTCAACATTCATTATCTGCAATAACCTTCATCATAAATATGACATTGATTTAATTGAATTTTACCTTAACCCAAGGCACAGGGCAAAGACAAAGGAATCGCACCTTGGGTACATATAGTATATACTGACATAACCAAGGGTTAAATCAGATAGACTACACCTGGCCAGGGTTCTCTCACATACCCACTGCCCATTGGTCATCGACTCAGTGTATAACACCTCGTCTTGACCCTGTGGGGCAGTGGGTATGTGGAAGAACCATGTCCAGGTGTAGTCTATCCAACACTTATTGACTTTGTGTTATTGCTTACGCCACTCCACCACTAGAATGCTCCTTTGCCAGGTGAATTTTTGTGGAATTAACCACAACATTTAGCATAATTTAATTTATTTTTTTATGTAACAGGTAAAAAAAATAACAATATCAGGTGCACAACGCATATGTAATAAGTTATTTCTGGATTTGTACTAATGTATATATAGACAAATGCCAACGCCCATTGATACCATCTCTGCTGTATTTCAGGAGGGGGGGCTGGGTTGGCATTTGCATTATTTCTTTTTAATTTGAAGCCATTTAATGAAGAAATTCAGCTTTTTATTAGCCCATTGAATATTTCCAAAAAATAAGTATAATTATGTACGGTCATAGTGTTTGAGTGGCTTCCCTGTTTTTTTAGCCTGGTGTCCCTTTACATGAAATTCTCCATGCCCTGGGCGTTCTTCACGAGCATGTGAGGGAGGACCGAGACGACTATATTACAGTAAACTATGAAAATATTCAAGACGGGACTGAGATCAACTTTGAAATTGAAATTGATTCACAAACAGACACGGTATATGACTTCACTTCGGTGATGCATTATCATAAAACAGTAAGTGCATATGATTGATCAATAAATTAAATCAACAAAAGTCCCACCGCATTGAATGATACTGCTTGTTCTCAATGAAATAGTTTCCAAATCTGGTAGATAATTGGAAGCTTTCTCGGATTGTAAAGATTGTTTAGATGAATTTCACCAGCCTATTTCTTGGGTGATTCTCATGATCCGATCATGCTTAGACTGAGGCTCTTGTAAGCTACATATAAACTTTACTAACATGTTAAAATTACCTGTTAATCTCATGTAAATCATTGTTTAATTTTCAGACTTTTAGTATTGATGGTAGCAACACTATTGAAGCTAAAGATGCACGATTCACAAGCAGCCTTGGGCAGCGAAGGGAACTATCTTTCTTGGATTTGCTGAAATTGAATCAGGTCTATTGTTCAGGTATGTATATATAGTTCATTTTGAAGCGAGGAATTAACATGTATGGGCTTGTGGTTTTGGGCCTCATCGGTGGCTATGCAAATTTGGATCTAGTTGTTGGCATTTTTAAAAGGGCACCCTGTTAGGAAGATAGTCTCAGAATTGCGAGATATTCTCAAAATACTATGGTGTCATCAGTATCTCGCAACCTTAGGACAAGATAGTCTCAAAACTGCTAGATAGTCTCAAAATACTGCAGTTTTGAGTCGCCCTAGCCTGAGGGTTGCGAGATACTAACAGAACTATAGTATTTTGAGACTATCTCGCAGATTTGAAACTATCTAGGGTAGATTCACCCAATGACGGACACACACCTGAAGTCGGACACTTTTGACCACAAAATTAATGGTTAAAAGTATAAAATCAGGCGGAAATCACAGTTTAAGATGAAAGTTGATATGTTTCTCTTGATAACTATTAAGGTAGTAAAGATTTTGGCTGAATGTTTATGTCTTTGGTAGTGGGGTGAAGTTTGGTTATATTTTGTAATTTTGGTGCCAGGATTATGGGAGCAAATGGAAAATTAGTTTTACAAACTCCTCTTTTGTGAGCATATCCTTTCATTTATGTCATCTATGTAGATATCAGATGAAGCGATTACATTTTGTTAAGTAAATAGTCACAAAAATAATGGTCAAAATGTTAAAATATTTCTATTTGTAACATATTTAAAATGACCATGTGATTTCACCCAGAGTCGGACACCAATTTCACCATGAGTCGGACACTAATTACTAAGCCTTTCCCTGTGTACTGATCAATATCTAGGCTATATTCTTTTATAGGATCAATAGAAATAGGGTATAAAACATGGAGGGTTATCCTATGATGTATGAACATGCAAGGAAATGATATTTACCTTGTACAACGAGTTGACATAGGCATGTATAGTCAGTTGGTCTCATCTATGATAGTCTTATTTCTAGTATAATGCATATAATCATGGTAGTTCTGATGAAATAGATACTTCAAAATGTTTGTGTTATTTGGATTAAGGTTTCATATGCCTCCCGTCACAAAAGTATTGATTAATAAATGCATCAAATAATCATATTTGACTTATACATTATGGTCCTGTAGCTGTAGTCAGTGGTCAACCCTGGTGTGAACGTTGTATACATGAGTAGAATTGATCTATTTTAATCCTGATATGTTTATGAGTCTCCCTGTCATCAGAATATGACATTTTCTGCCACTTTTCCTTTATAGAACAAGGGGGAAATAAGGTGTCCGACTTCAGGTGAATTTATTTTTCAGGTGTCCGACTTCAGGTGAATTTGGCGTTTTTAATTTACAAAAGTTGATCATATTTATTACATGGATAATTGATTAGGACAACGAAATTGTTTCATACTACATGTAAAGCAAAGCCTACACTTTTTACTGGTGCCTTTGGGTAGGAATTGGACAAAGTAAACACATACATTTCCTGAAATGAAAAGGGGTCATGTCCAGTCTGAAAACGAACGTCCGAAAGTGGTGAATCTACTCTAGCCTAACACACCCTAAACCAGTGAGGTATATAGTAAGTTGAGACCAACTCGCAGTTTTGAGACTATCTAGCCTAACACATCCTAAACCAGGGAGGTGAACACCGCTACGAGGACACATAGCAGTGGAATTATGAGCTAAGCATTACATAACATAAGAATTATGATAGCCGTGGTCGCAACAGGCCACAAGTGAGGGGGGGTACTAAGGGAACTGAGGAATGTATGTCTGAATATGACGTGGACTTTTTAAGATGTCTCATTAGTAGTTGTTGAAAACCTGACCCTCAACAATGGACCATACAGCACTTTCCTTGTCAATTAACAAAAGTGACATAGTTTACCTTTAACATATTGCCATAATGTCCAGTATTATACATCTCCCTTTTTTCTTCAAATCGGTTTAACCAGCCACTTGTGCAGGCACATTAACAGACTGTACGAATGGTGGGTACCCCAACCCAGCAGACTGCACGAAGTGTATCTGTCCCCCGACCCATGACCGGCCGGATGACTTATGCAGTGACATAACAGCCAATGATGCACCAGGTAATTATTATTGAGAACACACTAAATAGGAGAATACACTAAGATGTTTGGCCTTGAGCACTAAGATGTTGGGCCTTGCAGTCCAGGCAATCTAGTTGGATTTAGGTTCAAACTTCAAACAAAAGGTTTTTCATCACCATGCACCTCTATATGGCAGCAATAGTGTGCAACCTGGCATTCTGGATATCAAAAGTTGTTACCCTACAAACCACCCTTAGTGACCGTACAAATGTGCGTAGTGACCATACAAACCAATATCTATAGGTGACCTTACAAATACCTGCAGTGATGCTACAAATACATCTAGCTTACATTGAATGTAGTGACCCATTTTAATCGCCCGTCATTCGTAAGGTAACTACCTATGTTCGTAGGGTAACCCAAGTGGCATTTATAGGGTCACCAGGCACGTTTGTAGGGTCACCAGAGACATTTGTAGGGTCACCAGGGACGTTTGTAGGGTCACCAGGAACGTTTGTAGGGTCACTTTAATGTTTTGTCATTGCACTGCCAGGTTGCACACTATTGCTGCCATACTTCTATAAAGTACTCAGAATGACATACTGAAAGTCCTGATAGTTCCATTTTGGGGAGCACCCATAAATCCAAAATGGCTGCCAACTGGGCAGAAAGTTTATACTTTTCACTCTATATAATAATTATTTACTCTAAAATCCTTATTTGGAAGTCGTTATGTAATAGCTCAAAATGATGGTTTTGATGTTGCAATTTGTTTGACATCAAGACCTGTATTTCAAAATGACTCTTTGATTAAATGTGTAGGGGTCAGATCTAATGCACGAGAGCTTTCAAGCTCAGCAAGATACCCCGCAAATGTGTGGATGCCTGTGATTTTGATTCGCTGTTAGAGGGGGGAGGCTGATCCAAATTGGGGGCTGTGTGTTGGGGTCAGATCCTGCGCCATCGCTCTCCGCCGCACCCCAAACCAATCTACTAATGGTTACGCAAGGCATGGTTGTATCTCAGTGGTACGGGGCATTGGAATTGCATTCAAAAGGCTCTAGATTAACACAATTTCGGGTCCACTATCAACACTTGATAATGACATTAAACATGATAAGGGCCTGAATACAATAATAAATAGACATGAAATGGCACTCTTCGGGTTACTTGACAGGGTTATTTCACTTGTTGACCAGGGGGCCGCATTGCACTTGGCCTACGGCCTTGTGGAATACAGCTCCTTGGTCAACATATATGATAACCCTGTCAACAGACTACAACATGTGAACCTTTGTCTATTTACTTCATAAGATACTTGATTCTTCAGAGTGTGGCAATGAACAGACAAGAACCCTGACTTCTTCCAGCCCAATTACAACTATAATTATGGAAGATTATGACACAAAGTTTACTTGTGCCTGGCTTGTTGAGGTAAGACTCTACACACATGAATGGCTCATATTCCTTAGCCCCCTCCCCCCTCAAATCGATCACACCCCTCCTGTCGTTGAACAATGCCCACTCCCTTACATGGTATCAATACTTATTATGCTTGAATGGTGACCGTGTACAAATTTTATGATAATTGTGTTATCTAAGACTTATAGTCTAATAGATACAAAAAAAAATGTTAGTTCAGAAGGACTGGCATTATTCATTCATATAGCCGGGGCAAGTAGACTCGCAGAGTTTGCATTCATCCGTCATAGTACACTAAAACACTATAACAGGCCAAAAGGTTATTATGACTGTAGGGACTCCCTTGAGGAAATATTTAGGTTTATAGTACCACATTTAATGGATCCCATGGATATGTCATCTGGGAAACACAAGAATATAATAAAATCGTTGTATTGTTGTTCTCCTTCTTAACCAAGGGAGTTGCTGGATTCAACCTGTCGGTGAATGCCCGGGGAGACTTTTTAACATTTTCATTTAATGGTGACTGTATCTATCAATGGTTGGAGATATATGATGCATCAAGACCATTTGAACCCGTGCCAAGGTAGACACATTGCAATTGTTGGAAATATCTGAAATACGATACATGCATTACTCATTTAACAGTATTGAAATACAAGAACAATATTAAAAGACACGAAATTTCAGGGGGAAAATCAATTTAAAAAAAGTAAGTTTATCATTGCAAATAGCTCTGTAGACCTTAATAATATGATTATCTATTAACAAAAGGACGGTTCCCTTCTAAATTATGTCTAGATTACACTCAAATCATCCAAAAAATTAACTCAGCTGAAAACACATTTAATCAGAAAAAAGGAAAATAAGGCCAAGGAACAAAGAGGCTTTCAATGTTGTTCCATATCTCTCCAGATACTGTCACCTTACGGAACCCTTAGAAGTTCACTTTGATACTACAAGTATCATTATCGTACTGACGTCAAGCTTTGTCCCACCATCTCCTACTGGAAGATTTATGCTGGATGTATTCTTAAGTAAGATTTTTCTTTTTGTTATATATGATACATGCACCATGTGCACATACCCAATTGATACTCAACATCATGTATATGACCAGGAATCCATTGGCATAATAATTATTATGTATAGAAACTGGGGAGGACCGAGGAGTGAAAGAGGTTGGGGGGACATGACATACCTTTCGACAATAGGCGAGGAGAAGCTTAGCTACAAAAGGTATCAAGTTAACTCACATAAATATTAGAAGTCTACCATCTAACTCTGAGGACTTTAAGAAATTTCTAGATGCGGTTACATTGGACTTTATTACATCATCAGGGTCATGGCTACATGAGAAATTGCCCAGTCAGCAATTTGAAATAGACGACTACCAACTGGACAGACTGGACAGACAGGACTTAAATGAAAACGGGGAAGTTAAAACAGCGGGGGGAGTAGCGATGTGCCTTTAAAATACCTCTGACATAGATTATATTTAATATCAAGTCTTAAATAAATCAGATAGAGACATTGAAATACGCTGGGTTCATGCTAAAAGAAAATTTATTAAACCATGTTTTATAGCAAATATATACAGACCCCTAAATGGAAATGTTAAAACGTTGTACCTGCGGTACTGCTATGAAAACCTAGATAATCTACATGAATCTGAACTCTTTTTAGTGGGAGATCTGAATAAAGATCTTTTTGACTCCAGGCAACCAAGCAGCAACAACAACACCAGAGGCAACAACAACAACACTAGAAGCAACAACCACACCAGAGGAAACAACAACACCAGAGGAAACAACAACAACACAAGAGGCAACAACAACAACACCAGAGGAAACAACAACACCAGAGGCAACAACAACAACACCAGAGGAAACAACAACACCAGAGGCAACAACAACAACACCAGAAGCAACAACAACAACACCAGAGGCAACAACAACAACACCAGAGGAAACAACAACACCAGAGGAAACAACAACACCAGAGGCAACAACAACACCAGAGGCAACAACAACAACACCAGAGGAAACAACAACACCAGAGGCAACAACAACAACACTAGAAGCAACAACAACAACACCAGAGGCAACAACAACAACACCAGAGGCAACAACAACAACACCAGAGGCAACAACAACAACACCAGAGGAAACAACAACACCAGAGGAAACAACAACACCAGAGGCAACAACAACAACACCAGAGGCAACAACAACAACACCAGAGGAAACAACAACACCAGAGGAAACAACAACACCAGAGGCAACAACAACAACACCAGAGGCAACAACAACACCAGAGGAAACAACAACAACACTAGAGGAAACAACAACACCAGAGGCAACAACAACAACACCAGAAGCAACAACAACAACACCAGAGGAAACAACAACACCAGAGGCAACAACAACACCAGAGGCAACAACAACACCAGAGGCAACAACAACAACACCAGAGGAAACAACAACACCAGAGGTTACAACAACAACACCAGAGGAAACAACAACACCAGAGGAAACAACAACACCAGAGGAAACAACAACACCAGAGGCAACAACAACTCCAGAAGAAACAACAACAGATGCAACAACAACATCAGAAGAAACAACAACCCCAGAGGCAACAACAACACCAGATGAAATAGCATCAACTACTGAGGCAACAACAGGTGAGTCAAAAAATAAAACTCAAGCATCTAGTACTACATCTTTTGAGTTAACAACTAGTTATTCATTGACAAGCTATTTCTTTTAGCTCTTAATCAAAGTACACGCTTGGAAGGGTATTCGAGTAAAACAGATTATTTAATTTATTTAGTATTTAATTAATAGTTGTACAGTAAAATGAGATAAACTGCTTTATATCATCATATATCCCAGTGCATAGACTTTTAAATTTGATTTAATCCCAGTGGCCACAAACATAAGTTAACTTTTTTTCAAATTGTTATTATTTTAATGATATTATTTGCCCAATATTCAGCATATACGATCAACAGTTGTTGGAGTGTTAAGATTTGGTTGATGTGGAAAATAGATACATGTATCTTCAGAAGATTATGACAGTGTTGAGATCAACATTTTATTGACACACAAATGGGGTTCTTATTTTAATTACCACACAGGTCAATATTGATGAGCGAGCACTGCATGGTTGGAGAGGAAGGAATATCTACAGAATCAACCTATCAATATAGTATGATGACTTAGCCAATACATTTTGATTAGTCCTGTATATTGTACACAATATGCACTTAATCCATTTCATCAGGTGAATGTCAGCCAGGAGAAGAAGGGTCTGGCACAGAGGACTGTGTAAAATGTAGGCGAGGGTTTTATAAACCAATAAGTGGCCGACAGTCATGTACAGAGTGTGGTACTTCAAAGATCACACGTGGGATTGGCTCCAAGCTGCAGGAGGAATGCATAAGTATGTACCCTTAAAGTGACATGGTCCGATTTTTATCATATTTCAAATCCTACTTAATGTGCTCCAAATATTAATACATATTTGGGGGATAGGGGCCAATCAAATGTCATCTTTGGGCAATAAGAGTCCAATTAGAGGTTCAGATGTGACCCAAGTATAGCATTTTACAGTGTATTTTCAATGGGGGAATTATAGTGTGGACTCCAAAATTACTAAATTGAGCCATAATCTGATAGTTAGTAGAATTCTCAGCTGAATTCTAGGGAATGAGATTGAATAAAGTAGCTAGCACATGAAGTATGGCCATGGGGAACATTCTAGTTCATTTTTAATCAAATTGATTTTTGAGCCCTAATTATTAGACCATGTCACTTTAAGTGTGTAGCTGCATAAGTATGCAGCTCTTCGATCTTTGCTTTGATTTTTCTAAAATTATATATATCATGTGAGATGTATTGGGAATAGGGACCTTCGCGCACACTGCGCTAAAGGCCTGTTTCGCAGATCGTGTCACATATTTTGATCATTTTAAATATATTTTGGTAGTAACACATAATATGGTGTGTCAGTAAGAGAAACAGGACTTTATAGTTGAGTAGGAAGACCAGTATAAACATCTATAAGAATAAGGCCTTTATCAGTGTTTCAATTTACACGCCCCAGATAGACACACTAAATGCTTTCATCTTTTCCGCACGTAGTCACCTGCATCATTTATCCCCCAAAAAACATCAAATGCACCAATTCAATTGCTTAATAACTAATAAATATTGACATGATTAATATCATATTTTCAGTTTCATGTGCAGAGGGATTCTATACAGCCTTTGCAGACAACCTGCCTCAGGGATACTGTGCGGCCTGTCCTATTGACACCTACTCCAGCAGTCCTGGTCAGCTTAACTGCACACCATGTGAACCACTATACCACACCACACAACAGGCATCACAATCTGCAAATGACTGTTTAGGTATCATAAAGTGTATACTGCAGATGTTCTCATTAATGCATGCATCTAGTTAAATCTCACAGAATACATTTAGATTTTTTTTCATGTTGTATTCACTTTTCTAGTGATGTGTAAATTATAACTACTGCTACTTCAATTATTTGTTGGGTTAGTTTGTCATTGCTTTCATGTGATAAATTAAAGCTGTGGTTATCTGTTGCAGATACATGTGCTGCAGGTATTGCTTACTGTGAGAATGGTGGGACTTGTAGATTTGACACAATCAGGAAGCAGCCCACTTGTGAATGTCAAGTCGGATTTGATGGACCAACATGCCTAGGTTTGTAAATAAAATGGATTTTTTTTAAATTCTTTTAAATGAATATCAAATTAGTAGTGAGAATAATGGACTTCTTTATACTGTTTGTGGTACGCTATCTGAAGGAAACGATTCTAATGAAATTTTCGCAGTGGTTTCATATCACAAAAATGCAAAATCCTAATTGTACATTAATTGATAATAAAAGGTTTTGTAGATTCCAACGATCTCCACAGCAGTATTATTTGTTCTTTGGTAGAGATGAATACGTGACGAGCATAAATTGAGGACGTATGGTAATAGTAACATGAAACTCAATCAATTTCAATTTGGATTTATTTTCTGCAATTAAAAAAAAAAGAGCCTAAATTTGATTTCATTAGATTACAGATTAATCAACATTAGGGAGTGTTCATTTATTAATTACAGAAGGGGTGTAAATATTTTTATCCCCCCCCCCCTCAAGAGCACGTGAAACGTTTCGCCCACCCCCCTTTGAACTATAGGCTTTTTTTGTGAAAAAGGGGCTAAACTTGTTAGGCACACCCCCCTCCCTCAAGAGGGGTCGGAATTTCTTACGCCCCCCCCCCCTCAGGAGGGGTCAGCATTTGTTACGCCCCCCCCCCCCCTGTAAGTAATAAATGAATTTCCCTTAACTCTCCTTTTAATTGAAGACTAAACGTCTTATGTGACTATTTCAGACCTAGTAACAGTGCTGTTTGCATTATTCCCTACGGTTGGTCCAAAGGCTGGAGGAACTCTGATTGTGATAGATGGAGTCCACCTGAACAGCTCCGATGGTCCTCAAGTGGCAGTTGGCAACATAACATGTCCGTTAGTTAACAGGTAAATCGGCCACAGAGGTTGTTTATGAATCATGCATCTGGCGATTTAAAACACATACAAAATTCATGGATTTACCTGTTGGAAAACTATTTCTGTTCAAGCTTATGATTGTTATGAATCGAATGACTAGGTAAAACACAATTTGGTTATGATTCCACCTTGTACTGAAGTAAACCAAGGAGGCCATATTAACTTGTTATTCATGTACGCAGGGGATTGGAAAGAGCATCTCATTTATTTTAAACCTGGCTTAATCAAAAAGTCTATATACCTATCTTTTTTAGTAGTGTTTTAACTAGATTCTTTTTATTTCAGCACTGATAGCACCATCACTTGTTTAACACAGTCAGTTGCCAATGCTACAGTGGGGTTGGAGTTGCAGCTATGCATCACATGGTTACGAACAAACATCACATTGTGTATAGATGGCGTCTTCTTCAATTATCTCCCTGACCCTTCTGTGTCCAGGATATTTCCACTCCAGTCATTACTTTCGTGAGCATCTAGAGTCTGATTATAGATATATGTAGTTGTACTATTTTATTTCTATATATGATACTGTAGTGACCTGTCGGTGGACTTCAGACTCAAAATACGTTGTTTTAGAATGATTCCTAAAATAGCTTATCTTTAGTAAAACTATCATTAATTATTACATGGATGTCACTAGAAAAGCTATGGCTAGAGTAAAATTCAAGCCTACTATAGAAACTATTTTGACCAAACCGTTACGTTTAACCCATTGAGGGTGAATGTAGACTATAGTCTACATCCATGCCAGGCCGAATGTCCACTATTTACTACACCATGAGGGGCCGGATGTCGACTATAATTGACATAACTCTATGGGATTTAGGAATGTCCCGGCCCCAGGGAAAATTTTGAAAAATTTCCCGACCCCCTGACTAGAAATAAACATTTCTGGCCGGCCTCAATGGGTTAAGCGTCCCGGGGCATGATATATTTTATCTTCTAACTCAAAATGTTACTTTTGTAGGGGTGGAACAGATGTGATAGTGGAGGGTAATAACCTGATGTCGGTTGCAAGACCGTTCTTAAGGATCACAATCATATATGGAACATTCAATGCAAGTTTTAGAGCAGTAGGTTTTCATTTTACTTACAACAAATACCCAACAAATTCAGGTTGTAATATCATACTTCGTATTTGTGGTATAGTATATCATATTAACTTCGATTCAATTCTTTCTTTAGCATATCAAAGTGATTTAATCCGATAGGAAAAATACAAATTGATAATCAAAGACTGTGAAAATATTTTCATAATTGTACAATCATTTGCTTGACGTTCCATAGGGCTGCAGGCACATAAACAACACCCGAGTAGTGTGTGACACTCCTGAAATTAATGTGCCAGAGAATGTAAGGCAGGCCATTACTGCACAAGGTGAAAATGCAGAAAGCAAACGGCGCAAACGTCAAGTAGATGATGATGATGAACTTCAAATACTGGCTTCACTAGAGTTGGATGCTGTAAAGGACCCTAAAGCCCAGAATGTGGAATTCTCTGTATTGGTCGACCCTGAAGTATTAAAATTTAAAGAACCGCTTGTACTTCGACCATTCTGGCCATTCAGTGATAAGAGTTTCGATATAAAGGTAAGGTTCTCCTAACTATATTAAATTTTCATAAATCTATTACAATTTACAATGGTGATTAAGACTTGTGAATTTAAACTCTTAAACCAGAAAGTAAAGATTAAATAGTGAAAGCCTGAAATCTTAATGACTAGTTGTGGTTTATGCTTGGGCCAAGGAAGCCACTGCAGTAGCTGCTGGTGTGTGCACCGCCACCGCGGGTGTGTGCACCGCCACCGCGGGTGTGTGCACCGCCACCGGGGATGTGTGCACCGCCACCGCGGGTGTGTGCACCGCCACCGCGGGTGTGTGCACCGCCACCGCGGGTGTGTGCACCACCACCGCGGGTGTGTGCACCGCCACCGCGGGTGTGTGCACCACCCAGCTGGTGCACCGCCGCCCATGTGTGCACCGCGGGTGTGTGCACCGCCACCGCGGGTGTGTGCACCACCCAGCTGGTGCACCGCCGCCCATGTGTGCACCGCGGGTGTGTGCACCGCCACCGCGGGTGTGTGCACCACCCAGCTGGTGCACCGCCGCCCATGTGTGCACCGCGATTGATGTCAAGCACTAAAACTTATATAATAGGAGGCAACAAATTTATACTCATTGGGTTTCAGGGTTCAGGTTTCCTGTCAGATGCAGCCAAGAATGGGACTCTGAGTGTTCTCATCGGCAGTGGCCGATGTCAGGCGGTGGAACGATTTGAAAACCTCATCACTTGTATAATACACAAGAAAAAGCCAACCAAGGGTGACCATGATACTGAAGAAGGGCTGGCAGTGCAGGTCAGTAGGACCCAACAAATATGTATTTTTATCAACATATGTCTTATACAACTATGATTATATACATTATATATAATTATGTAAGTGTTCATTGACCATCTGCATACGGTGCTTTCCAATCAGCACTATCAGTTCAATGTTACAATACAATAATACAATGCTATCCTAATGATGAGCCTGGCCCTCTCCTTTGCAGGTTTTGATTGGCCGTAGTATCACTCTAGACGTGGGGTTTATTGATTTCCAGGAAACTATCCTGCAATACCCACCAGGCAGAACAGGTGGGTTTATTTCTGTTAATTATCTTTTACTGTGCAAGCTGAAATTCAAAGTACTAAAAAGACAATAGACACGTTTCATTTCAATTCTCTCAGTCTACTCAAACTTTTAATTACATTTGGAAAAGCAGTACAGCCCTCCCCAGGAATGTCTCATACACTCAAAAAGTAAACTTGTCACCAGACTCTTCCAAGTGAGGGTCATCAAAAAAACGAGTCAAAACTTGTCTAAGTGACAAGGAAGCGGGTCTTCTAGCTGGAGATAAAAGACCCACTTGGTCCAAAACCAGACATTTGCCAGCTCCAGATTCCATTTGTGGGATGGTAACCTGATAGCTTAGACAACTTTTGACTCGATTATTTTATGATAGTCACTTCGACGAGTCTGGAGACAAGTTTACTTTTTCAGTGTAGCTTTGAATAGTAACTAAGGGAATTCGAAGTCATGCATATTGAGTTCACAATGGCTCTTGTTATTCTATTTTCTAGGTCTTATCATTGGCAGTGTTCTGCTTGTGCTGCTTATTGTTGCTATTTCATTATTCGTCCGCTTCCGACCCCGGAGACACTCCAAATATTCACAACAGGAAGAGCGGGGTGATATGGGCCATGGTCGTATCGGTCCAGGACGATCAAATTGGCGGAGAGTATCAGATGCCTACAGTCACTACACTGAAGACCCTTCATCATTCCATGGCAGCTCGGCCATTCGACATACTCGGTTCCGTGAGAATTCACTGTCTAGTTCAAACATTGGTCGACAAGGACATCTTGATAATCTGTTGTGGGGCAACAGATAAATGTCCTACATCCAGATTATGATAAACACACAGCTGATTTGATCATGACCATTATCAGAAATGGTAATTGGTCCCATTCGATACTGACAACTTGTAAATATAATACCAATCAACCATGCAGTATTGAATCAAAGTTGAATTCTTTGCATGGCCATTGGAGGAGAGTCTGAAACTTATAAAGTTGTGGGGTCAGATCCCAAAACTATTGTATATTTGGTCTACTGAGATCAGAGCAAGCTAACAGACCTGTAAATGACACTCTTATTATATCTCATTATAATAGGCCTAATTTCCTTGCCTATCAGAGCCAATCAGTTGAGGTATTATATTTATAAGGTCATTATAACATACGATGAGAAAAGAAAATTATTTATTATTAAGTGCTTATCAAGCCCTGCATATGACTCTTGACCTCATTTTGTGTTAATAGTATATAAAATGGCATGTTTGATTTACTAGAGTGATCACAATTATAGTATGTAAATAAGTTGATCGAGAAAAATGCATATACTGTAAATTCTCGTGTACTCTCCGCATCTCGCGTATAACCCGCACCCCCAACTCAGGTGCATCCCATAACCCATTTTTGGATCTGAAAAATTTCTATTTTAGAACTGTTCTATAGTGATAAAAACCTTTGTATAACCCGTCCCCTATATAGGCATGCATGTCTGGTATCAAATGAAAGCTGAGTTTGGTTCGCGTACTAATTTACGGTATTTATATATATAAGAAAAATTATTATTATTGACAGATATTGGTATCTAACACAGGAAATACACATCGAAAAGCAGACTGCTTTGCATGTTTAGATCATGATGACAAGAGCAGTCTCATTAAATCCATGGATCTACATTTCTTCTACATTTCTATTAATAATCCTTATGTTAAATCAACTATTTCACTAAACCAAAACTAAATTCCATTTCTGTTTCCTACTTTCTCAATCGATTTCACAAACTGAGCACTATTCAAACTTTTACGCACACACTGTACCGTTGCGCTAATACTTATGCCGGGCGGCTTTTCAATTTGGCAGGGCTGTTACCTACTGCACTTTTATAAGACAGACGCTCTATTAAAACTAGACGCATTATTGGGATGGTAGGGTACGAGAGGATCAGCTGCAATGCAGTAGAATTTTGCAGAAAAGTGTCCACGGCCGTCTTTGATATATGGATTTGTGCTCCAACCTTGAAATAGTCATATATGGAGAGATGTTCTTTTACACAGTCAAGAATTTGTAATAAACATTCACATTTACCTAGTATGTCCAGTGTTGGAGTAGGAATATATTGATACACCAGATTTCAAGGTATAGTGCATAAAAAATAACTCAGCCTTAATTGTTAATAAAGTTCGCTCTGTTTTGCTCGGTAGGATTGGGTTACCTAAACGATGGTGTGGTTTGGCCTTACAGGCAAACTGTAGATGCATAATGCTGGCCAGTGCTGCATTACATTAAATTCCATTGGACATTCCATTCACAATCATGATGTATGTTCTTATGACCCAAGGCTAATAATTCAAGTGTGTTTTCACCTAAATTGTCAATTCTGTCAATGTTCTGTCACTATCTTGGGTTAGACGAAAAGGTGACCCCTGGCCCCACGCCTAGCGACTGCATGTGTTCGGTGCCATGCATGGTACGTATCCAATGTGATAGACTTAGACCTTAGGATGGAGCTGAAAGTGTATATGTCAAGACTTAGGCCACTCCAAATAATATCCTTGTTTCTCATCACTAAGCCATGACAAATATGACGAGGGCGCTTTTTTTTTCTTTTTTTTTTTGCTAAAGACCAAATAGATAGGGGGATGTAGGCTCCCAGCAAACTTAAAAAATCATATTTTCATAATTACGAAATTGATAATCTACAAACGCTTTAAATAGATATACGTCCTTATGTCCATTGTATTTGCGCCACTCTAAGCTTCAATTTGATACCAAATATGCCCATATTTGTCTATGATGATCAATCTTTCCCTTCAAATTTGAAAAAAAAAAAATAATAAAATCTCCAGAACATGATTTTGGTGACGCGCGCGGTGATGAGAAACAAGGATATTATTTTGAGTGGCCTTATTATGCTAGTTTGACATCAACATAACTATAACTTCTTATCTGATATCATTTAATACAATGGAGGATTGTATTACCATTTCTTGCAAATTGTTACTATATGTTCTCACGTAGAAACCTCAGATCGCCAGTGCGGCTTATGAATAGGATTGGGACAAAGTCAGGGTACAGCTCTTGCGTGAGTTTTTAGATGTATTATACTACAGAACTAATGTAGCTATAATCAATACCCCCTTCAGCTCTTACGATCTGTCAAAGTCGGAGTGCACCTTGTAAGCGATTTTAAAAGATCTTTAACTTAGAGTCATCAAGTAAGAATATCATATAGATGATTGATTTTGTAAGGCCTATGTATTCAACTACCATATTCCCAGAATTTTCAATTTATTTACGACAAGTCAAGGAATTTCGCTCACCTAATTTTTGGATAGTATCCTTTTTGTGATGTTTGGTAAAATGTTTGAAAAAAAAAAAGTGAGAGAGAAATGCTTCAACCAATTCTTTTTATGTGGCTTTGTTGAATATGAGTACTTTGACACCACTGCTAAGTCAGTCTTTGATGAGTCATTACCTTATGTATCGATAACTAATACAATGTCATGATGTGCCACCCACCTTCGTTTTGTGCAGTAGTCAGGTACGGTGAAGACACCAGCATCCTTAATGGTCCCCTTCATGTCATGGTAGCTCTCTGTTACATTGACACTCTTACTGTCTACTGTCAACCTGTTGGAGAGATGCATTGTAACTCACTGTTACATTGACACTCTTACTGTCTACTGTCAACCTGTTGGAGAGATACATTGTAACTCACTGTTACATTGACACTCTTATTGTCTACTGTCAACCTGTTGGAGAGATACATTGTAACTCACTGTTACATTGACACTCTTACTGTCTACTGTCAACCTGTTGGAGAGATACATTGTAACTCACTGTCACATTGACACTCTTACCGTCTACTGTCAACCTGTCGGAGAGATACATTGTAACTCACTGTTACATTGACACTCTTACTGTCTACTTTCAACCTGTTGGAGAGATACATTGTAACTCACTGTTACATTGACACTCTTACCGTCTACTGTCAACCTGTTGGAGAGATACATTGTAACTCACTCTTAGATTGACACTCTTACTGTTTACTGTCAACCTGTTGGAGAGAGATATTGTAATTCACTGCTTAATACATTGACACCTATTCACTGTCAACCTATCATAAAGACACATCGTATCTCACTGTCACATTGACACCCTTACCCTCCACTGCCAACCTGTTGGTCACGTGGAAGTAAATGGCGCCATCTACCGAGTCATATGGTATTCTGGTCTGCATTAAAGGGAGCTCTGGCTGCTGATTGGGTTATATTTCAGATGAAACAAAAATGGCTAAATTGTGAAAAAATTCACAGGTGTTCCCAAGTACCCTTTAGATAGAATAGTACATGTAGTTGTATGCTATGTAAAGGGTTGGGGAATTTCTGAGGCATGCCAAAACTGATGTGGCCAAAGGTCGATTTTAGGCCCAAAACAGGGCAAAATGGGACTACCTGTACATAAAAGTGACGTTCTTGAGATTTTCACGGTCAACTCTTTTATTGAGGCTGAAACATTGTGTGTGAGGGATTGTTTAACTAGACTAGGGCTAACACTATGGCCAACAAATTTTGTAGATGGCTGATTTTGTGTATTATGCTATATAGAAACATAGAGGAATAATAATTGCTTCCTCGTGACCTATAGCGGGATTGGACATTTTCCCATTATAGCTTGAATTCTCTTTAAATGTCATTTTTCTGTTATAGTGGGTTATGTTTTGCAGAAATATGGCAAAAGAAATCTTTGAAACCATGTGCAACTGGCGAAAAATGATGAATATCATGGTGTCGGAGCCCTGTCGGAGATAGGCCATTCCGCAATTTTTTCCTGTTTCATCAAGATACCCGAGATACAGGTATTTCTGGTGATAATTATTTAAAAGGTGGCCTAATTTAGTCGAAAATGTGTGATTTTATTTATCAATAGGTGGTTTTCAGTCATTCTCCACAGGGGCATCTATGTAGGCTTATTAATGGTTCAACTAGAATTTGCGGGTTTTAGATGTCAACCCGAGGAGGTAGCTGCTGCCTGATCAATAGCTAGTAGTCTAGTTATGAGTGCATGCATCTCAATGATATTGGCCAGGCATGTTGTTTATGTATTTAAATGGAAGGACATTCCTAGATAAATAGGCCTGCAGTTACATAAGTGTGTACATTCACCATGTGGGAATTATCATAATATTACTATTTTTTCTCATATTTTTCTCATATTTTTCATAATTTTGTAACATTTCTGCAGAATTCTGGACAACTTTCTACATAATCAGTACCCATTCCTCCATCAGGCAGATGTAGTCCACATACATGTTGAGTTTGGGGGCTGTAGAGAAATTATTTGCTTGAAATAAGGGTCTTTTCTAGATTGATGCCCTAGCTTGGAAATAGCATGGAAATGGGTAGGAATTTCTGACCGAGTGGGATTCAGCGACACCCCTGTAGGATAAAATTGAGAAAGGCTATGGCTATCTAGCTTTAGGAATTAGATGGTAAGACTCCAAAGTTTGAAGAAAACATAGTTTTGGCTTGATGGGAAGGATATACCTACACTACAGGTCACGTGGAAGTAAATGGCGCCATCTACCGAGTCATATGGTATTCTGGTCTGCATTAAAGGGAGTTCTGGCTGCTGATTGGGTTATATTTCAGATGAAACAAAAATGGCTAAATTGTGAAAAAATTCACAGGTGTTCCCAAGTACCCTTTAGATAGAATAGTACATGTAGTTGTATGCTATGTAAAGGGTTGGGGAATTTCTGAGGCATGCCAAAACTGATGTGGCCAAAGGTCGATTTTAGGCCCAAAACAGGGCAAAATGGGACTACCTGTACATAAAAGTGACGTTCTTGAGATCTTCACGGTCAACTCTTTTATTGAGGCTGAAACATTGTGTGTGAGGGATTGTTTAACTAGACTAGGGCTAACACTATGGCCAACAAATTTTGTAGATGGCTGATTTTGTGTATTATGCTATATAGAAACATAGAGGAATAATAATTGCTTCCTCGTGACCTATAGGAGAGAAACATTGTAACTCACTGTCACACTGACACTCTTACCGTCTACTGTCAACCTGTTATAGAGATGCATGCAAGGAGGCTGAACTAGTAGCAGTTAATAAGGACAAGTATATTTTCTTTATATACATTATTTCTTATTTTGAGGCCACTCTAATATAAAATCCAGAATATTGGTCATCACCTGAACTCAACTCTTGGTGGAGGGGCAGCAATACTATATATAGGTAAGATCTACATGGGTGACACTGCATTTCATCCATTTATGCTGAGAATCGACATGGCGATACAGTATCTGGGTACCCAAGTAGGGTCACAATCGGGGTCACAATGCTTCGACCTTCAGCCTCATGGGCAGACAGCTGTTTCTATATAATTATATACTAGGGAAATCTTATTTATTAACAATCGTGGGGGATTGTTTTCCGTTCTCCCCCATCTTTGGATAACAGCAACGCGCTGGCTCTTTCACTAAAAAGGGGCATCATTTTCCCCGTCATTTTCTAAACCCACCTCAAGAGGGGTCCGCACCCCCATCCAGGAGGGGTTAAAAATGTTCCCTGTTCCCCAAGCCCCCACCCCCTTTGATTAATAAATGAGCACTCCCTAACCTCATGTTGTCCACAGCAGGCAGGCAGGCCTCCTCCCTGAGGTACAGCCTCACTGTGTCAGTCACCTTGCCATGCTTCAGCTGCAGTGTCCAACCCTGGACGGCCCCTTTCACCGGCTGGCTGACAGTAAGGGTGGACGTCTTGGGTACAGAGTCTGGCAGCACAGGCAGCTGCAGGCTCTGCTTCTCACACACCTGACATTGAAGGGATGGAGGGAGTATTAGGTAATAGCTGAAATACTAATGAAAATTCAGGCCATTTTTGCATCTTGAATATAACCGCAGGTCTTGGATAAGCGCAGGGTTGGTGGAACCATTTTAGATTTATAGGCATCAATTTTCTCAATATGTCTCTTACCATCGAAAAGGTTATCCTTTTGGAGAGATTATCACATTGACATATAGACACTGAAATCAGTGAGAGATTGTTCTTCCTAACTAAAAAAAGAAAAGGAAGAATATAAATATTTGAAAATGCTAGAGGGTTGGCCCTGTTTTGAAATTAAGGTCGAGTAGCCTGAAACACATTTTTATTCCATTTGGCCTAACCTCAAAACTGTTTTTAAATATCATGGGTTCTCCCACCAGTTTACTCTGCACGATATCCTTAATACATGTAATAAGACAAAAAAAAAGATCAAATTCTCTACTTCATATTTAACTATCAAGAATCACACCTGTACCACACCCATACCTCTATGGCAGGAAACATGTAGTAGACTGCCTTGTCAGCCTTGGAGATGAGGATGGTGAATCTAGTTGTCCTGCCGTCAGGGGAAATGGCATAGTCCACACTGGGCGTCCCCCTGAATGGTTCACAGAAAATGAGCAGAGTCAGAAGGGAGTCCAGATTGCCTCTAGAATGACTCCCTTTGGACATGGTTCTTATTTGACTCCCTTATGTGACCCAGGGAGCTATGTAACTCTCCTAGGGGACTCCCAGCCAGGGAGTCAGCCAAGCTCCCTTACTCAGCCAGGGCCTCTCTAAAGAGAGGAGTGATTGTCAAGGCAACCTGGGCTCCCTTTTAACTTTTCTTTTCTCTGTGTTGATGAAAGGAGTAAAATGTTCTGATGTAAACAATTTCGGCTAAATTCAGACGCTCTTTATTGCTCACTTTCTAACAAATCGAGGATGTTCTCCCTTTACACTAAGATGTAAATGTGTATTTACAACCGATGAGCTTCAAAATACAACCATTGACTCCCTGCCTTGAGTTTAGATGAACAATGATAGAGCCTAGCTATGGGGTCTACCCATAATATCTATACCCGAAACGACAACAACAAGCAAATGACTATATGTTTTCGAAGGTACCTAGGGGAGGCAGTGATAGCTTTAAAACAAGGCCCAGTTTAATTAAATAACAAATAATAAATCCCAGGACTAGGGGACTACAGGGCCTACTTGATTTATCACACTCTTAATAGCCATACCTTCCTGCAAACCTATGAGTTGGGCATGCACCATTTTACCACCAAGCAATGTACCTTTATACTTACTGCAACGTTTGCCAGGTCTCCTCCACTATGGCTGCCCTAGGGAAGAAAAGGCTAACAAACATGGATTTATATTGGCAGTCAAGGATTCAACATACATGCATGCATTAAAATTAACGTTTTCACGTCAATCAAAGTATGAAATATAGTTTTACGTAGTTTTTGCATATATATTCAAGTAACGCAGGGGCATACATTTGAATTATGTCGAATTATGTGCAAAAAAACGATATTATTGTCAATGAGATTGTTTTACTCCACAAGGGTCGTAGTTACTAAATGCTCTAGACGCTACTATTATAGTAAATGTACACACAAATTGGCGTGTTAGTTTCAATATATATATATATATATATATATATATATATATATATATATATACATATATATATATATATATATATATATATATATATATATATATATATATATATATATATATATATATTATATATATATATATATAATATATATTATAAGGAAATTGGCGGAGATTAACTGCAAATCAGATAATTTATCAGTCTACTATCTTGTCAAGACTCTTAACCATGATACAAAAGCGGTTATCCTTTGAACATTCATATAAAAAATAAACTCATATAAACATGTGCATTAAAGCATTATGGCTCACCTTCCGTTTGCAGCGTCCACATGGACAGATCCCGTCCCTATATCCTGTACGATATCTCCTGAAGACGCCTTAGACTCCACTGTCACCTTATACCTCCCCTCAAACAGCCGGGGTAGGGTACACCTAGACGTGGTTGTACCCTGGATGGTATCAACCAAGGTTAATAGAAGTAAGGTTATGATGGTTAAGGACTCCATATTATAGTATTGGTGTCTTAGGGTTGTTGTCTGTGAGTGGCGTCTTAGCTCATCTGCTGCCAATGTTTAGATCACCTGATCAAGCATAGGCTTTGTTGGGAACCATCCAGAGCTATATTATCTGCTGCCAATGTTTAGATCACCTGATCAAGCATAGGCTTTGTTGGGAACCATCCAGAGCTATATTAACTTATTAACCGTTATTGGTGCCTTTGGAGTGGAGTCCGCCGATAGGGCCTTATATTGTGTCCTTTTTATATGAAGCATATAGGCTCTACTGGCATCCACCCAGAGATATATGAACAGGTCCGGTAAACCCTCCCCAGAGCCCTTATTTACACCAGTGTTAATTTTCACAACGCAGGTAGGTGTGAAAACACTGCAGGGCAAGAATTAGCAACGGTTTTGCTTGTAGCATAAACACTGCAGGGCTAAAATTAGCAACGGTTTTCTTAAAACCCATTTGCTGAATTTTCTATCAATTTGCTGTCAAATGTATATATCCCATAAGATAGATTAGTGTATGCTCTTGAATCATACATGGGGAATAGTGAATCATACAGGTGATTGCCATGAAATCACATATAAATAAGCTTTTTCTATAGACTTTCCCTCTGTGCTCCTCCATTTCACCCAGTAGGCAGTGATACTACCTTGTGTGGCACCACCTAGTGAATTACTGTATTATAAACTACTTTTGGATGGGATCTGGCCACCTTTGTGTTGGTTAACATAATTATTATGAAGATGTTCCGGATGGTTGGTCAACCTTGACTATTGATTAACCTTGACTTGGTTGACATGCTCCATGCAGATATACTGACACAGACAGTGTACTATACTATACAATCATACAAATACATGTATGTTGGATGGTCTGACCTGTTCTATTTCTGATGCATGTAAACATTACGATCTAACATTAAAGGAGTTTGCTACACTTGCCAACGCACGCCCAGGATAGCTCTTCTAGGTGCGCGAACAAACATTAACAGAATTAAGATCATCTTAATTATCTTAAAATATCTTAGATTATCTTAAAAGTGTTACTAGGCAAATGAGGATGGCCCCACTAGTAGTGTATGTGACACTTGGTGGCAGATACAAGTCTCAATACAAAACAGGACTGCCTTAGATTAACACATTTTAAGATGGTAACTTAAGATTGCGCTGTTAACGTTCGTCCGTGCACCTGGGAGAGCTATCCCGTATTTGCCTTGCCCACAGACTTTTGGTGTTTTACAAGTTTTAATTGTATCTATGGTCATATACTTAGATACTATTGAAGATAATAATGCGGCTTGTGAAACACAAACTTAAGACTAAGATTTGGTAAAAGTAAGTCAACCTTAATAACCATATAGCAATAATATTAAATACGCTCCCCTTGTATGATGATCACATAGGATCAACATAAGTGTTGTTTAAATGTGTATAACCAGTTTATTTTCATCCTGAATAAACAGATATTTGCAGGTATTCTTTTGGGTAGTATGACACATATATTGCATGAATAAACGTGAAAAAATATGTAAGGAAAATATTAGCGGGCATGGTATGAGCTTCACGCTAATATGCATTGTGAAACACTTATACATTAGTTGTATCTATATTATAGGCCAAATACCCTGACTTAACATCTTGATTGTAGACCTTTGTGAACACTTTTTATAAGCAGTATACAATTGATACAGCCAAATGTCGGTCTTCATGGTTATACACAATTAACACCTCCTATAGAAACACTTATTCTACAATTAATTGTATTTCCCCCTTGTGAAACACCCCACTGGGGTTGCTGTATAACTGAATAAGACTGCCACCACTTCATATCACCCACCTGTACTGTCCTATATAGGGAAGTCATAGGCATTCCTAAATTGGCTGTAAATAGCCCTTTCCCAAGCCAACTTGTACTAGGTATAGGGATCGAGTGATCATTCTATGAAAAGGGTGAGGTTTGTGGGGAAATGAGTGTTTAAGAAAAATGTTATTATGACGCTCGTAGGGGATATATCCTTCCTTGAGGGACCCCTTCTTAGTGTGTCCCAATGAGTTACAATACCATTATTTACTTGTACAATATTTAATTCTAGCCCGCTCTACACTGAGCGATATTAGAGTAGCAACAACACACAGTCGTCTGCTTCTTTAGTTAGGAGATAAACAAGGTTTCCTAGAGTACTGAAGGGGGTCGAACCACGAGTTAAGTGAGATAGCTGATGCTAATCATGATATATGCTTGTGGCTGTATTTTTGTTTGATGCTGTCAATGTATCTTTGTATTGAAAAATCACATTTCATGAATTCAGACTAAACCATGCTGTGTGTCACTTGAGGATTGCCTATCTTTAATTAAGGAGTTTTTACACAGAAGCTGTTCAAGCTTATTTTCTGGTATTTTTTCTTGGGAAGGGTTACCCTTTTCCAAGTTATACTTCAATGTAGCATTATAAAGCTTCTGTAGTTATCTCAATATTTTTATTCATGCTCTCTCAATGCAGTACACATGTACTGGGGATAGGCTATATCCCTGTTCTGTGTTGTATTTGTGACACAGGCTGGCCCTCCCATGGCTCAGTGGCACCACCACATGTTGATCATGTATACTAAAGCCCTTTCAATATGTTTGGATGCATGGTCCCTGCACTGGATTGTACAGTGGGGCCTCCTCGCTGCTGTCGTTCAGACTGCCAGTACTAGGGCACTCCCACGAATGAGATGCCCGGTCTGCGTGGTCAGAGCATCAAAGATGGTGGGGTTGTTATTATTGCTCCAACAGAGAAGACAAGATTGCCTTATTTCTAGTGACTTGTGAATGCTTAAACTTACACATGATGATCATAAGCAATTAACAAGGCTGTTTTCAATATAAAACCCACAGACTAGTGAGAAATACGGGTTTTGTGATTTCATGGTGATGCCCGTAACACACTGCCACTGATGCCCATAACACATTGTCAGTCCATGAAAGTGATGCTCTGTAACACAATTCATTTGGTGTATATACATGTGCGTATTGGTTACTCAAATTGGTCCAAAATCACATTTCTGGTGTTTTTGCCTCCATGCTATTCCTATTGGTTTGTATACAATAATCATGTAAGATTCGGGAAATGCAAATATATATAATTTATATAATCAGTTTAAAATACTAAACTAAGGTAGCTTATATAATTTCAAGGTAGCTAGTAATATAGTGCAGAAACCTGTATGCCTGAAATTCATTGAAATTCATGGAGTCAATGGAGAGGGGTGAGTGCAGGGATGAGGAGAATCGATCTACAGGTTCTTAATGCACTGTGTGCATATGCAGGGTGTTTACCCCCTATAAGACATATATATCGAAAGTAGTTTTATAACCCCTCCATGGAAAGATAAATGTGACCCGTTTTAATGAAATGGGTCGGAAGTCGCACTTTTAAGAGCCTAGATATGGCCATTTCAAGTAGCATAGTGTGGAAAAAATACTATTTTTGAAAATGGGTTTTTAACATTTTTCTAACATATGAATAGTTATCTTATTGTAAAGTTAAAAACCAAATTTCTACCCCCATTTTCCCCAAAATGATGGACATGGGATCGACAATTCTACTGTATGATATAGTTGATATCTAATTGAAATGTTAATTATTTCATTATAATTAATTTCCATTTAACCCCTTCAACACTGGGTTTCTTGTAACTCAATGCAATTTTGTGCAATATATTGGCTTACCGCGTGGAAAGGGTTAAATCAACAACAAAATATCAAAAGTATTGCCTAAGAGTGAATATTGGGCCATATAACACTTGTCATATAACAAATGAAAGCTCTTGATGAGCTGTACACGAATCTGACAATATCACAACATTTTTAATATGCGACTTCCGACCCATTTAGTTAAAACAGGTCACAAATACCGTAAAACCTCGCGTATAAGCCTAACTCGCGTATAAGCCGCACCCCTAACTTTGACAGATTATATAAGCCGTAGAATGGGTCTGAAAATTGTTAATTTGGTACTGTAGTATACTTATAAAAACTCTCGTATAAGCCGCACCCTATATAGGCATGTTTGGTATCAAAAGAAAGCTGAGTCTGATTCGCGTACTAGCCGCGGCTTATACGCGAGGTTTTACGGTATGCCTGTAATACAAAGCAAAAGACGGCATATTGATAACTGTCATAGTTTATAATTTATGTGAGATGACTAAAATGTAATGCAAGGTTGGTGGGTTTGCTGAAAAACAGCCCTATAGGGCAGAGGGGAAAGAGGTGCCTGTTTTGTATAGGGTCCTAAGTGTATTCAAAGGGGACCCGAATAGCCTGTGTCAGTGATCACCATTGCAGCAGGTACTATAATTTAGTCCAATACTACTGTAGGCCTATGGTAGGGAGTTTGATAAATTTCCAAAAATGAGTTAAAGAATACATATTGGTTGCAGTGGTAAAGGTCCCTATGAGATCTTTTCAGATCTGTAAAGATCATGTTCCTATCATCTCTAGATTCAGATATATCATGGTGATTGCACTTGAACATATTATTTCCCATTTCCGTGATCTAGGCAGGATCACAGCAGCCAGGGGTAATGTAGCACTGGCCCCACTCACCCTTCCAACTCAGACAAAACAGGTCCTATTACCATGGCTAGGGACAGCATTGGGTAGGGTCAAACACACCTGGATTTCACATATATGTCTTAAAAAACATAATTACCAACATCCCCATGGTACCAAGTTTAAACAAGTCATATCATTCATTATGTTTTGAGGGATGCCTCTAGAAAGGGTGCATATTGGATCACAGTAATGTGCAGATCACAGTGGCAGTGCCAGCGCTATTTTGAACTCCCTACCTATGGCCTGTACCTACAAATCTGAATTCCCATTGATAACTACTGAAAATTCAATATAGCTATCAAGCTATGGCACATATCCCCACGGACAGGGCATCACAGAAAAGTGTTACGGGCATCACAACAAATACTTTGATATGTGGCAAGGGCATCACTCATTAGTTCTAGGATGTCCAATACAGTGAAATTAGCCCCTATTGCAGTGCAATTACTATCCACATTGTTTGTATTGATATTTAAATCATACATACTGAGTTGTACAACCTGCCAAACTCCATGACACCCTCAAAACTAACCAAAACAAGTCTCCATTCAACCTACCATCCGCCATATTTGATCCTCTGACCACGCAGACCAGGCATCTCATTCCTGGGAGTGTAGGGGGCATGTACTAGGCCAGCACAGCCACAGGCCGAATGAGAGCCTTCTGGTAGAGATGGTCGGCAGGGGGTTGGTAGTATTAGGGTAAGGCCTGACACTCATATGGTCCGATCATCTAGGCACGTAGACTCTGCAATCTGTAAACTTTATTTGAAGTAACATGGGAGGAAAATGTAGGGTCGGTAGGTTCGATTTTTTTGATTTTTTCTTGACACAAATGTACAAGCCAACTTTTTTTGAATACCCTAAAATTGACCCAAAAAAGGTGAAAATGCAAAAATTTCGTGTGACTAAAAGTAGACCTAAATATATGATATTGAAAGGTACATTATATGGGAGGCACAGCCCAGATCTTTACCTGATGTTTCTCTTTCCGTCGTAGGTTGCGATGGGGATCAAGGATGGTAACAAAGCAAACAGAAAACATAAGTCCAAAGCTCAAGTTTATTTGTGTTCGATGTATAGTCATGAAGGTCATAAAACATTCAGATAGGAAAGCAACATTTCAATTTCAGCCATCTTGTTACAGCACAGCGAATGCAATTATTATTAATGATTGGCTTCATAAATATGAAAGGGATATATCCTAAGCACTACCTGACTAATATACTATATCAAATCATATTTCCAATCTGGTTTGGATCAATGGTTATGAGAAAATATTATGATTATAATTGAATTTACTGGTACCACTTTACTGTGTGGCTATTTCCTAAAGTACACTCAACAAAATGAATCAATTGGACCCCAAATTCACAAAAGTTGTGGTAACAGACAGAAATTAGCAGTGATTTTGTATTCAGTTTCAATTAGTGTGGGAAAGCCATAATTTTAAGCTAGATGTTTCACTTAATGATCATCTTACTTTGGTTACAATATATTTGAGGGTCAAATGATAGCAGATTCATGGAAATTGTATATGTCCTGTAATGTGTGATATGATACTTCTGAAATATGTCGAAATTTTGTTTACTGATAGAAATGATTTTGTCATCCACTTGCAATCCTAAAAATGGTTTGCATCTACCCTTGCATGGTAGTTTTTTCTTGGAGTCAATCATTCTAAAAAAAAAAAGAGAGAGACCCATATTTTACTAATTTTCAAACTTTCTTTTTTTTACGTTTATATATTGTAATTAGGTTCTTTTTAGAGAATGCCTAGGATCTACAATCTAGGCCCACATCCATCTGCGCATCCCATGCTTTGCGAGAGCCTGCTGGATGTTGAGGCTTGGAGACCGGGCAAATCTCTCTGAGTTGCCATAGTAACTCCTCTTCACGCAGTACTTGGGGAGGTTGAAGACACTTGCATCCTTAATTCCTTCCTTCATGTCATAGTAGTCCTGCACTGCATAGACTCTCTCTCCACTCACCATCAACTTCATCTCAACCTTCAGCGGCAGACATTTGTTCTCTGTCAGGTACAGTGTTTCAGAGCCATCACCCATTCCTGGTTTGAGATTAAACTCCCAGATTTGGACACGAACCCCGTGAAGCACCCCTCGCTTGATGTGCAGGGTGACTCCTGGTGGGACTTGGCCAGGTAGGATAGGTATGCCTGGAGATTTCTGGCACGTCTTCATTTTGGGCTTGGCGATGTAGGTGGTATTGTTGCTGATGTACGTGTTCATTTCTGTTGTCTTTCCATACATGACTATCTTTTCAAAGTTAGCACACCTGTAGAACCAAATAAGAAGTGAATGAGAATGTACCCTGTGGCCAATTTATGAAAGTGAATAGAGCAGGAACTGTTGAAAAATTAACTCTAATTCACAGAAAATGTGAACACTTATCAGAGGCAGAAAGATGCAACATGGTCTTGTCATATTCTACTTTTTGAACCTCTGCTACATTTCACTATGTACTTTGAGGATAATTTTGCCCTCACTGAGTTAGACCATACATATTATGTCAGAAGATTCTCTAAAGGAAATAAATGAAAAGGGGGTGCCTTGACAAGAATTTTTGATGAGCATAATTATTTGGTGATCAATCCCTAAGAACACATTATCCTTGTATCAGCCTTAAAGAATAATGTCATTCTGCTCCTCTGAATGGACGGTCCCCAAAATCTTACTCTTCACCATATCAACCAATATCATCCTAAAGCTTCATGAAGGCCCCGATGCCGGGGAAATGTTAATGGATATTTAAACACTATATCTTACAAATATCCCTGCATTTCTGTGTACATAGCCCCCATTTCAGCCATTTTGAAGCTTGCCAGTCAAATACTACACCTGGTCAAAGACTACACCCGGTCAAGGGTAATGAAGGAAATAATATCAAAATAATTGGGGAAAAGAAAGAATGACAAAGATAAAGAAGTGTGGAGGGAAGGCGGGAAGAAAGGAAAGAGGGGAAAACAGAAAAAGTAATAAATATCACACACTAACACACCTACTCCCAGACATTTTGAATACCAAAGAGCACTGAAGACAACATATCCAGCTTAAGAGTATCACACACAAGCGTGGCGTAGGAAAAGAGGGGCCAGGGAGACCTGGACCCCCAATCACAGAGGTGTGGGGCCCTGAATATGTTTGCACCCCCCCCCCCCCACCCAAATTTTGCCAAAACCCCATTACATATTACACACAATTCCCAAAATTCACCTCTCCAACATACAGAAACGTTGGGGTATAGAGGGGCCTGGGGTCCCAATCATATCTGAGGGGGCTCGAAACTACTTTTTGATGCAATTCGAATACAGACGGGTGAATAAATGTGCCATTATACATGATAGCCGATGTTTAACGTTGGTAGGAGTGGACCCCCTGGGGCCCCCAATGGAGAATTGCTTCCTACGCCTCTGTTATATTGTATCGAAGAGCAAAGAATAATGTACAGGGTAAAGTGCCCATGAGTCGACCACTTGGACCTGTGTTCCAGCTGTGAGGTATTTTGGGACCTATACTGTAGTAAGCTAACCAGTATGGGTCCCCCAAAGATGGTCAAGTTTTTTTTCTCAACTCCTAGGCATTATAAAAATTGAGGTCCCCAATTTTTAGTTTAAGACATTAGGGCCCTATTGGCTTAACATGAAAAAGGTGTTAAATTTGTCGGCACCAGTACCATGAGTCAACCACGTTGGTACTTTGAGTCAACCACCTTGACATATAAGAACATCCCTTTCACAGGTTCACTAGACTGGGTAATCACATATGAATTTTTTTTAAATCAATTTGTTTTTTCATCCAAACGTAACAATCTAGAATATAAATACTTTTTAAGAAAATATTTCATACCAATTAACAATATACCAGTCACAGATGCCATCATCAAGCAAAAAGCCCTGGGGTCTCGGGGGTTGGCTTGGAGTTTACCCATTATTGGTTAAAAAGTACAGCAAAAGGTGATTATACACAGTATATCAGGCATCCGTCAGAGAGAAGAAGAATTGTGTCCCCAAATTTGTAAAGTAGCAGAAAGCTGAATCTCCCTCTATTCTACTAGGGAAAATAGGGTAAATACCAATTCAACAGATTCTTATGGCTGTAACTTGGCACTAAAAGCAGGGCAAAGTGGTTGACTCAAGGTACATGGTCGACTCAAAGACAGTTTACCCCATACCGTATTTCCCCGTGTATAAGCCGGCCCGAGTATAAGCCCCATGTATAAGCCTGGGTAAAATGTAACTTAGTGTTGTATAAGCCTGCCCCGAGTACAAGCCCGGGGGTTGCAATGTGCATTCAATAGAAAACATATTTTATGCAATAATTGTACTTCTACATGGGGTATTCACATAATTCTTTCGGCCAGGTAACTCTCATTCATTTCTTCAATGCCTACACTTATTTTAAAAATGAATAAATTCAATATTAAGAAGAAAACTGTTGGAAATATTGGAATAAATGTATGTAAATAGCAGATAATTCTGGGAAATATGAGAAAGTGCCAGAGTGTTTCTCCGGGTATAGGAATATAAGCCCGCCTCATGTATAAGCCTGCCCCGTGTATAAGCCTGGTCAATTTTTCACTTAGTGCTTGTATAAGCCCGGGCTTATACACGAGGAAATACGGTATATAACTTGGGGTTAGGGCAAAAGCTGGCTACTGGCTATTTGACTATCATAACACCAGTCGTTATTTTAGTAAATGTAATTACTCACTTTCCGATAGTGTCATCAGCATGTATTTTTCCTGTCCCAGTTGCCATCTGGACTTGATGAGGACCAACTTTCACGCTGGCTTTAAACTTTCCCTCAAACTTCTTGGGCACTGAGCACTTCTTAATGAGTTCTTCAAGATCCCTGATGCTTAAACACATTGTAGCCTGAAGGCTGAACATCAGGAGGACGATGGTTAGGGTCTTCATGTTGGTAGCGTTTGCTCTTGTCTGGTGTCAGCTGCCAAATGGTGGATTCTACATCTTAACATTTCCTGTAATTGCAGATAAGAAGGGACAGGAGGGGAAGGGGGGCTGGTTGTGCTCCCTGGCATAGGGGAGCACAATCAAGAAGAGGACCATGGGGGAGAGGCACAGGAGAAAGTAAAAGCAATAATTTGTCCATGTGACAGGCAGACATCATGAAAAAATTACAAATAGATAGCAAATACAGTTATCTGACTGTTAATATGGGATATGTGCCCATACCAGCAGGTGCCATATGACAGGGGATTTTTTTCTTATCAGTACCTGCATATCATATTAAATCATTTACTTCCTCTATGATAAATACCATATTGGCAGAGTATCTATTAAAAATTATTGTGTTATGTTGTTATTCAGATACTTGATGTTTGTTTAGGATGGTCCTGTGATGAGGGCTATCATAATACAAATAAGTGTGGTGCCAAATACAAGATATTAACCATTATTGAACCAATGGAGATGTATACATTTATAAATACGGGCCTTTATAAACCCAAGTTGCTGATTGACGAGAATAGGTAAAAAATATCATGATGATGATGATGATAAACTTTTAAAGCCTTGACCCACCAAGGACATGTAACAGGACAGGACCCTTTTGCTATAAAGAGCCGATCCGGGGACGACACAGGACGCATGAACACAACAATAGGACAACATTGGACAAATGATGGGATGGGAACAAAACACTAGAGTAGAGCTTAATTACAATAGGGGAGAGGGTTGGGATATAATGTTGTTGTTTTTTTGTTTTGTTTTGGCATGTATAGAAGCCTTTTTGTTTTGTTTACTAAATCATGAGAAAAAAATAAATTCTGGTAGTATTATAGGTAAGAAAAATGGAGAGATTATAACATGTGGTTGTAGAATGAAGTAAATTTATAATGATGTTGTTATAAGCAGTAATGCTTCCAAGGGAAATGGGCTATGTCTTTGGGGCTTGGAGAGAAACTTTTTAATGTTGGAGGCCCCTTGTGGGTTTCCTCCCGTAAAGAAAGGGAGGGGACTGAAAGTAGGCCAATATGGTCGAGTAATGCCAGAAGAAAAAGGTGTCGAATATGCAGGCAGTATCCACAGTGCACAGTGGAGCATTGAAGCAAAAAGACAAGCGTGGCCAGCTATGTACAGGAGTGGCTAAATGTCATGAAGCCCATTCCAAAATAGTAGGTGAGCTGGACTATGTCTCACTCGTGAGTTTCTGTAAGACTGGCCATTATAGATGGCTCTACGGATATAGTCATGGGCTGGCTCTATGTATTAAGTCTAGGGTGGCTCTATGTTTAAAGTCTGGGGTGGCTAATGTGTCATCTTCATGGACCGTTCCTTCTCCAGTGCCCCACGTGTCATGATCTTTTAAGTGGAGTTTAAACCTTCCCTTAAACTTCTTGGGGACTGAGCACTTTTTAATGGGTTCCTCAAGATCTCTTAAGATGAAACCTATTGCAGTTTGAAGGCTGTGTATCAGAAGTACGACGGTAAGAGACATATTGGTTGGGTGAGGTGTTTTATAGTGCCAGCTGGTGTGTCTGGTGGATTTTAGGTCTTCAATAACGCATGATAGTGGAAGTAGGCTTGAGGTGTTTAGTCCAGGATGTCACTCATAAGGGGGAGTTCACGATTAAGTGGGAGTATTAAGTGGGAGTATTCAGATAGCGAATAGCTAGTGGTGGAGTTTGTTGAGTGCTTAGATGATATGGCAAGGGCTGTCGGGCCAGGGGGCCAGGGGGGAGGGCATGCCCCCAACCCAATTCTAGACATGGGGGGGCCAGATTATCTTGTGCCCTCCCCCCCCCCCCCCAAATAAAAATAGATTTGAAAAAGCTAATAAATTGTATTCATTAATCTATTGCTGTATTTAAAATATCCAGAAATTGAACTTAAAATGCACCAAATCATGTTATGTTTTTCCAAATTCTTCCGCACCCCTGTATGGCGTTTGCTATGTCAACCAACTGTGATAAGTAGCATGTATAAGTACAGCAATATAGGGTAGATGTTGATTATTACTAGTTCTTAACATACTTTATATTGTCAAAATATGTCAAGGATACTTAATTTCAATAGTTGTTGAAATCAGTCATGAGTTGACCACTACTATGTAATTGAAGTATTTAAATCCCCCTGTTGTTTTTAAACGACCAATCCAGTATGACATGTGGTTTTTGAATGGTTGATACTCCTAAATGCAAACTGGTAATGTTTCTTCTTATCAGTTTCTAGAATCATGAACAGCACATCAGTAACCAAGGAAGGTGTAAATACGATAACCGTGAATGTTACACTGGGACAGAGGCCTGGTAGACGGAAAAATCTGCCTCAAATATCCATTTAATATGCGTTCCCCATAGCTGACTCATTTTGGCCTACATGAAATTCTCTATATGCACTTTCCAGTATTACCATAGTAATAGCCAGCTAAATGATATTGCAATTAAATGGTCAAAACTCCCGATAGTATACTCCCTTCAAAAATAAAAGTACATAAATATACAAGTGATGACATGATGCATAAATGGGAAGGGTCTTCTTCTTTGCATTTCCTCCTATTTATGTGCGATAATTATGTACAATATGTCCAGGAATAAGTAGTATAGTTATCCTCATATTAGTGGGATGGACAGTGCCCCCTGGTGATCTCCCCCAGAGGCTCTAGAAACTCTCCACCCTGGGAGGGGAGGAACTCTATTATTACCAAGCAGCAAGCAGAGCAAGCAGAGCACAGCAATTTGGTTAGTATTATATTAGAGTAGTACATAGGATTCTGTGCAGATGGCAGCATATCTCAGATGCTGTTCCATGCTGTGTGTCAGGTTTCCTTTACACGCCTTACATTCAAGTATTTAATACTCTTGGTAACATGATTTAGGTACCCAATTTAGAATAGCAGTATATATTCAGGGTTTTAGATAAGTATTCATGGAAGTAAATTTCACCCCAGTGGGGTGTTTCACAAGGGGGACATACAATTAATTGTAGAATAAGTGTTTCTATAGGAGGACTTAATTGTATATAACCACCAAGACCGACATTTGGTTGTATCAATTGTATACTGCTTATAAAAAGTGTTTCACAAAGATCTACAACCAAGATGTTAAGTCAGGGTCTATGGCCTACAATCTAGATACAACTAATGTATAAGTGTTTCACAAAGCATATTAGCGTGGAGATCATACCATGCCCGCTTATATTTTCCTTACATATTTTTTCAAGTTTTTTTCATGCAATATATGTGTCATACTACACACAAGAATCCCTGCAAATATTTGTTTATTCAGGATGAAAATAAACTGGTTATACACATTTAAACAACACTTATGTTGATCCTATGTGATCACCATACAAGGGGAGCATATTTAAGATTAATGCTACATGGTTATTAAGATTGACTTATTTTTACCAAAGGTTAGTCTTAAGTTGGTGTTTCACAAGCTGCATTATTATCTTCAATTGTATCTAAGTATATGACCATAGATACAATTGAAACTTGTGAAACACCAAGATAAGATTAACATTGGGTGAAATTAAGTTGGTCTTAGAAAACATGTAAAATTAATTGTATCTATTTTCTCCTTGTGAAACACCCCCCAGTGCTCACTGGGTCGGGTTGGTATGGTGCATGAATGCAGCACTGAGGACTTACTTGCCAATGCTGCATTCATGCATCATGACACCAAAAGGGCAGAGTGCATTTAAACACTATACTGCCCTTAATGGCCGAAGAAGAATATTTTTTATGTCTTTACCCTACATTATGAGAATAATAATGTGGAGCAGTTATTTTATATGCCCCCTCTTCCGCTTCACTGACTTATCGTTGATTTCTGTAACCAAAATATCCCACATTTCACTACTTAGCAGCTCTCTTGTCATTAAAAGCCTCTTATTTTGAAGCCATTCTTAGACCAGAAATTTTCACCTATTTCTGAAGACAGTTCAACTTTTAAATGTCATAGAATAATATAATTTGGTATACCTATAATTATTATGTAGAACAAAGGAAGACAAACAGAAAGTACAAATTAAAAAGCTCTTGTTTATTGATGTGGTCCTGATGATTCTTTCTAGTTTCAATCACAATGTAAATATGTAAGTTGGACTTCAACAGTACTGTTTGAGCATTATGTAGATTTCAACCATAAATATAAAAGCAAAATACATTGGTTGCCACGTAAACAGGAACTATAAATGATTACTATTTTACTATAAAAGTTTAACGTTAAAGTTTGATCATTAATTTTTATTGACTATATAGAAATCACATACATGTATCAAGGGGCGCTTTTCATAAAAGCCAAACACCACCAGCTGTGGACTTCAGCAATCAATGTCTCAGTAATCTGATTCAAGTTGTATGGTAACATAATAGATTACAATAAATGGTGCTGATTAGGATCTATGCTATAGTACCAGTAATACAGCTTGAATACTGATCTTGGTTAAATAATTTTTCTGTGTAGCGAACTTATTACAACTAGTCTAGTCTAAGCTTATCAGAATTGTGATACAAATTGTGTTACACTTACAAATCAGAAGGATTGACGATCTGAAGCTTGGCAAATTGTTTTCTAAGCAAACTTTCTTTTCAGTATATCATGGTATATTCTCCAATCAATACTAATTTCTGAATCATTTATTGTAAATACTGCCTCTTTATCACATACATGTGGGCTCAAAAGTCAATATTAAAAAAATCTGTTTATGGCTAATGAAGAAATATTCATGCTTACCATTCCCCAACTATACACAATTATACACAAGCACTGATTATCTTAAATGCTTCGCTGTATTAAATCTGTGAGTATAAATGCATGAGGCGATTGACAAATGTTATGAATGTGACTGATTCTAGTAAAATACACTTTACCTTTTGAAAATAGGTATCCTCGAACCAAATAGTGCGCTAGCGATAACTTCTGCTTTCATTACGGGAATGCTCATTATTTAACAACAAGGGTGTTGGTGAATTTTAAGGGGGTTGGGGTGAAATATTCCACCTGTTTTCAGCAACTTACTATAGTTCAAAGGAGGTAGGACCGGAACCAATTTTACCTATCTGAAGTAGGGAGCCTGTAAGATTTTCTTCTTAAACTTGCCCGGGAATCCATCGACCTCTCCACGCACACACACACCACCCCTTTTGTTGAATAATGACCACTAATTAAAGAACAAATTGCAAAAATAAAACATTCACTCCCTGTCTGTGTATTATTATTATTATGACTATTATGAATCATCGTAAATCGGGGCAGCAGAATATCGCAGGCGGCGCTTGGTATTTTACTCAAAGTGGAGTGTCGCGTTCGCAGAGAAGTATTTATCTAAGCAAGATGAAGTTTAAGATTTTCCTCAAATTCAGCCTTCATGGTACTAAAATTTACCTTAATACAAACAACTTAACAGACATGAATGCAATGACATTGCATTACTATACCCTCAACGGCGCTGCATTGGTGCATCATGACAACAAATGTTACTTTAAAGTGGCTTTATCACCGAGCGTGTACACGTCAATGTCTAGTTCTGTTTGAGGCCACTATGTAGTGAAGTGTGAGTAATGAGAGTGCCCCTTTAAGGATGGCATGTCACTAAAAGATGACATTTGTCGTCATGATGCACCAATGCAGCCCCAGTGAGTAACTCGCCGATGCTGTATTGGATCATGCCGACCATTCAGGAGTGTCTCAACCCCAAAGTGTCACCATGATGCTTGAATGCAGCACTGGCGAGTTACTCACCACGGCTGCGTTCATTCATCATCACAACCAATGGCATGATGTATTAATGCATTAATGCCTCAAATTGGAATCTGCACCTTGCTGGTGAAACTATAGTAGTAGCTCTGCCTCGTGCAGTATCTAGGAAGGTCAAAGACGCTGGAGTCCTTGATCCCTTCCTTCATGTCGTGGTAGTAGACGGTCTGAGTGAAGTCACGTCCAGAGTCACGTCCCGTCACCAGCAGCTGCATAAACATGCACTTGTCTGCCGTGACGTAGTACGTCACCGTGTCACGTCCATGGTTCTCGCTGTACTGCCAGATCTGCACCCGCACGCCATGCAGCACTCCCATCTGGAGTCATCAAAAGTAGAATTGAAATGTAATAGGATCTCACAGAAAATCAGACGAGACGTGAATAAAATTGAAATATTTATCTAATTTAGTTTATTAGTGACAATGCAGATGGTTTTAAAGAACAAGTACCTCCGAACATATTCTGGGCATCCATACGTTGTGATTATGAGCAACTTAATGCGGGCATGTCAAAGGTCGTACCATTTAGATTTTAGAATTATGTCAATTACAAGTAATATACAAACGAATGAAATTGAATGAAGTGTACACCACAGGATTTAAAAAAATAAACTGACATCTATAGTATAGGTTGAACCCAAGGACCATATCTGTGTAAGCAGACACCAGTATCTCTCATGATGATAACATTCAAGTATAACAAAACCTTCCCGGCAACCACCCTTTAATGATGTATGTTAGAACATCCTGACCTGACTCGATTTTAAGAAATATCGGATACACCATAAATTCCCGTGTGTAACCTGCACCTCACGTATAACCCGCACCCTGACTTTCTCAAAATCATATAACCCGCACCTGAGATTTGAAAATTGCAATTTTAATACTGTTTTGTACTTTTAAAAAAACACTCGAATTACCCGCCCCTAGACTTTGAGAATATTGTATAACCCGTAGTAGAGGTTTGGTTGGCTTATAACCTTGACACAGACCTGTACATTTCTTTCATAGATTCTATCTGGACAGGTTCGCTCGAATTGTCTACTCTCTTGGTTTTGTTTTAAAGCGGCCCATGTTGTGATGTAAACAAAGTAAAATTCAATTTTTTTTAAATCAATCAACCCGCGGGTTATACGAGGGAATTTACGGTACTCACTTTGATGATAAGGCGCACCGTCTTGGGCACACTGCCGGGTAGGAAGCCGAAGTCCTGTTTCTGACACTGCTGTTTGGATGGGACCACGATGTAGGTGGTGTTGTGCACCGTGTAGAACCGGGAATCATGCACCGTTGTGTTCACATAGATGTTCTGGGCAATCACAGACCTGTAATGGAAGAGATGGACTTGGGTTAGATTTATTATGTTGAATAAATAAATGAATTAAATAAATAAATTTGATAAAGTTTATCACCTGATGAAGGCAACCATTGCCGAAACTTTGCGATCGTTATAATTAAATATGGTAAAATAAAAGCCATTTAAAACACACCTTTTGTCGTTCTAATTGTGTCTATTATATAATTATAAAATAAATTTAATTATGTAAAATATTTAAAGACGGATTCAGGCAGATGGAGAGCGGCTGCAGGGGGTGGGGATTGAGAAAAAGTGGCAGGATGGAATGCAGGATTGATGAAAGCAAGGAAACATGGAAGGAATTAAGCTAGGAACCAACAAACAAACGGATAAACAAATGGAAAAAATGAAGGAATTGAGGAAGGAACGAAGGAACACAAGAGAGAAGGAAGAAGAGAGTAGAGAACGAAGGAAGGAAAATGGAAGAAACCATGCGGGAAAGAAAAGAATAACAAATATACAGAGAATGAAAATGCTAGCATATCATAAAACAGCCAAGGGGGAATAATAAATAGCGTAAGGTAGTTGTCGCTGTTTTACCCTTCAAGTGCGCAAACTACATCAATGTACTGTGCCCTTGGCCATAATTAATGCGGCCCAGGAAAGTGACTCGCCAGGTCTGCATTTATAAATCATGCCGACCCTCTGGGAGTGTACACATCGTCCCCGATGATGATCAATGATACTATTATACACTAACACACTGCATCCTTTAAAGGTGTTAACTAGGAGCGGGGTCTTGTTGGGTTTTTGCAGGAGCATAATGATCAAGATTTTCCCCACCTCGAGGCTGTGTCTCAGCTACGCGCAAAGCCTTATGAAATTATATCATTCACAGACCATGATGATATACCTGTCGTTTGATTATACCTTTAGATAGTGGTCATTTTTTTCAACAAGCGTGGAGAAGGGTGTGTTTGGTGTATGTGGGGAGGGACCAAGACATTTTGGAAAAGGGAAGGGGAGGGGAATTTCGTTCCACCCCTTTTACCGAAAAGGCCTGCGCATTGCTATACATATGAAGCACATTTGGACAAAATATCCGCCAATTCCCAATGTTGTTGAAAAATGAACACTTCCTATAAGCAACACCCCTATAATTTGGGAGAATCCTATAAGCCACACACAGGGGGCTGATAGTAGCTAATTTAATACTGCAGTAAGCTTTCAAAGACACTTGTCGAAGTCGCACCCAATATAGGCATGTTTGGTATCAATTTGAAGCTGAGTATGATTTACGTCCTAGCCATGGCTTTCACCCGAGACTTTCTAGGGTACCGGTAGTCAAATAAAGCTACTCACTTCCCAATGCTGTAATCTACATGCACTGATCCCGTTCCGCTGATGGTGGTTTCTGGGGACTTGAAGGTGAGCTTAAACTTTCCCTCCAGCTGTTTAGGAGGTGTGCACTTTCTGATTACTATTTCATCCTCCCTCCAGTTGTACCCCATTACAGCCTGAAGGCTGAACATCAGGAGGACGATGGTGAGGGACTTCATGTTGGTAGCGTGTGGTGTCTCCGGGTGTCTGGATAAGAGTGGTGGATGCCGCGTCTTAAAGCAGGATGCCCACTAGTCGGTGCCGGTAATTTTTTCTCCTATTTATAGATATGGGGGATTTCTGATGCATATACAGACATTCTGCAGAGATGCATGGACAAAGCATATCCCACATAGTCTCGGCAGGACATACTCCAGTGGGAACGTGGACAAGAAAATCTTTCCAATCTTAAATTCGATTTATTTAAGATTATTTTAAGACTATCTACAGAAGATTGGAGACATTTAGTATACATGATTAACATGAGGTGGTGCCACCCTTTTTTTTTTCTTTTTTAACCCTTTTTTATCTATTGTTGGTAATCTTGTATTATATCGGGAGCTCTGCCTTCTCCCTTTTCTCTCTTTCTTTTTTTCTTTCGTTTTCAAAACTGATATCAAACACAACTATGGACAACTGCGCCAGTTATGATGCAGTGGTGCCACCTGGTGTTTGGAATCTTGAATTTAAGATTGTTACGTTTTTAAGATTGGCCGTTTTAAGATTGGAAAATATTTCTTGTCCACGTTCCCACAAGATGACATCCATTAATGCATGGTGAGGATTGTTTTTCCTCAATCCAATCAATCAAAGTCTTAACAGATAGGTTAAGACCCTCATACACCTGGCCCTACGGAGTGGTCATTTTTTAAACAATGGAGGGGGGTAAAAAATGTGTTGCCCTCTCCCCCCCCCCCCTCCCCCCCCCCCCCCCCGCGAGAGGGGTCAGAACCTGTTCGCTCCCCATGCCCTGCTCCAGGTGGGTTGAAATTGTGCGTGACCCACCCCTTTGAGCTATAGTAGCTGGCAGGTTTTCTGCTAAAGAGGGGTGACTCCCCACCCCCACCAAATTCACCACCCCTGCCATTTTTTAAAAGTGACCACCACAGTATCCCACATAATCTTGTACAATGGACATTCTTTTCAGGGAAAGAAATAAAATGCACAGAAGTATTCCTGGGCAGAGCCCCCAATATGTACGTGTATGTAATAATATTACCAACTTGACAGCAAATCTAAGATTACATAGGATTAAGATTGTACGGATATGCTTCATCCAGGCACCTCAGGGGAGTGTCCAAAGGGCCATGTCTGCCCTCCCATGGTGACAATGCCAATGTATTGTAGTAAGGGTGTGTACATTTATTATTTACAGGGGGGGTGGGTTTGGGGGGGTGGGCGTAAAAAGTTCCGACCCCTCCCGAGGGGGAGGTGTAAACAATTCTGACCGCTCTTGAGGGGGGGGGCGTAAAAATGTAATCCCCTTTTTAGCAAAAAAGCCAGCGCATTACTATAGTTCAAAGGGGGGGGGGCGAAAAATTTTCGGCACCTTTGGCGAGGGGAGGCGCGAAACGTTACACGCACTCGCCCCTCCGGGCGAAATCTCACCACCCCCCCTGTAATTAATAAATGAACACTCCCTAATGCTCATCACATTTTGAAAAACCTTTTATTGATAAAAGTAATTATCAAATAATAACAGAAGGGTATAATCTCCAGATGCAGAAAGGAGACAAGGACCAAAATGATCCAGCATTTCTGTATGTGCCAAAGAAAAGGGTGCATTATCAAATTATTATCAAATTGAATTTCGTGACTATGGCATTACAATAATCAACCATACTCAAGTCAGTTTTTTTCTGGTGTATTCCAGTCGTGCGCTGACATATACATTATTTTATACTTCCTGTATCTACCCTTTAAGTGCCGCACCATGTTTTAATTAGCTATATCCTGTATCGTCATGATGCATTCATGCAGCCCTATACTCGCCAGCACTGCATTCATTCATCGTGCCGCCCCCTCTGGAGGGTCACATAATGCATGAATGCAGCGCTGGCGGGTTACTCGCCAGCGCTGCATTCATGCATCATAACGATTACGGTCATTAATGCATTACACGGTCCTTAAATGTTGAACTAGGTTATCAGTAAAGGGTTTGTGACCACAACTTGAGGGCCTGGTCCTGCCTCTTGTTTTGCCCACAAACAACATAAATGCACCATAAGAGTCTCACAGACGAGTAGTTATTATCAGACAAGTTTATGAAGAGTGCATTATCAGCAGAGCCTGCACAGCGAGGTCAATAAATCACCCTTCATAGTATATCACTTTGTCAGTCTGGTGAAAATATTTGAACAGAAACAAGCTCTGTGGACGTATCTTATTTTGCGCTTTACATATTTTCAATGAAAATCCGCAAATTCATATTTATCCTACAGGTGTAGTTACACAAAGTTCAACCAAATTCCGAAATCTGTGAACAAAATAATCTGTGAAAATATCTAGGTCTACGTCTACAGCATACGGAGGTCCTTAGTCCCAGACAGATTTGCTTCTTTTCCAATAATTAAGATAATATAGTGGCACGATCTGCGAAACCTGTGATCTTATTGCTGGGTGAAATAAGGTCCACTCTCCCAGGCCATATCACATTACATTAAAGGGAGTTAGAGCCAAAACCAAAATAGGGACTATGGAAACCAAAACTATGGAATAATATGCAAGATGGCGCACATACACGTTTATAAATATTGGAAAAGTAAAATACAGAAAAGTAATGTTTGAAGCCCATTTTATTCTGATCCCTCTTCCTGACATTCCCCAGTGTAGGAGAGGTAAGGTTTGGGAATAATGTGTAGTACTAAAGTACTAGTAGGCCTATATTGTATGGTAACATTGGTATTAACATATCTTGGGCCAGCCCAAACATATTCTGCGCCCTTCCCCCACACACTCCTCTGTGATAATTGGGGGGGGGGGGGGGGCGAAGACTATTAACAAGAAAATGTCATTTAAGCCAAATACATTGGGACTTGATCAAGTCCATGAGTCATAAAAATTCCATGCTGGGTAGGATTAGAAGATTTACAAGTGAGAGACAAGCTGTTTTGATATTTATTATACCTAGCATATGACATGCCTATTCCTACAACGTAGGAGCGCCGGATAGGCAACATATGCGATACAGACCTCTGTATCACAACGTGTGCGATACGGAAAAGTCGACTGCCACCATGATTCAGCCTTACTAGGGCGAAATGCTGACTAATATTGACAGATATTGATAGATATTGAGCAATAAAGGTCGTCTGTATCAACAACTGCTTTGCTATATGTTCAAAAAATCTAAGCAAATTGGGTATAGTATTGACGAGAATCTAAGACGTACTCGAAATGATAGGAAGGTTAAATTTGTAAACCGAATAAATCATTTTGCCAGTTCGGATAAGTCACCTTGGACAAGAGGCATCAGGGAATGGGACAAGCTAGATCCCACAATCCAAAGAGCGCCGAAAATGGAAATCTTAAAAAATATGGTAAAAAACCTTAAGCCTTAAGGCCAGAAATTAAGTGGGACAGGAGGTCTGGTATACAGACTCCGAAATCAAATCAAATACTACATACGTTCCTGCATCCTATTATACTTGTAAATCTGGTTTGGTATACAAACAGATCAAAACACCCAAGGGCTGATTGGTATACAGTAGCCCCCCCCCCCCCCCCCCAGACAGACCAGTAGCGGTCATCGACACCTGACATGTATGACACTGTTTATACTCCTTGCTTCTTGAATGGACAGGAAGTCATGGATTTATAAAGTCCACACGATAAATCTACGATGTACAAGACTGCTTAGATTATGATACCGGGTTGTAAAGGGAGCTAAGATACATCTGTTCTAATTTGTAAACATTTGCTATTTTTGTTCTTCTTGATTGTAATAAATGTCATTTGATGTGAACCATACACCCAAGAAAGGGTAGGGTGCAGAAGCCCCTCATTATACTAGTCTACAAAGAACTGTTCTTTTTTCTGTATACACAAAGGGTATGTGTGCCGGTAGTAGTATTGTGTAGTTTCTCACATATCATAAACCGGATACATTTTTGACGCAGTATAGGTTATATACAGTAATACGAAACAAAGAAATGTCACTATGATTTCTTTATAGTAGATAAACAACATACATGAGTCTCATACCCGCTAATTATATTTGTTATTATATCACTGTTGAAACAGTGCCTTTTCTTGTGTATCACCCACGGAATTTATTATAGAAAATTCCTGGATCAGGGCCTTCTATGTTCTTTACCCTGACGTTGCTTAAAGGAAGACCACGTGTACTTGTACCTGTGAAGAGAGCAAATAAATAATATCCCTATCCCTCAAAAGGCCCCTATCCCTCAAAATTGGTCCATTTGAGATATAGGATGTTTATAGGATATTGGATGATATTCCCACTACCACCCTACCCTTAGTTAAAGGCCCAGTGCCCCTATATACAGAGCTGAGTACCTGTCCCGACTGCACTCTGACAGTTACTGGACGTGCAGTAAGAACTGCGGGTTTAAGTCCCCTCCCACCACTTATCCACCAATAGCGCAAATGGGTCGGCCACGCTCAATTCCAGTCTGCCTGAGGGGGGGGGCCTTTTGAGGGATAGGGGCCTCACACTCCCTACACCCTGCTCCTCCTACACCACTGTTCAGTACCACCACAATGTGCTGTTTTCTACTGTCTGATGTATCAAACTTGCCTAGTAATGATAAGCCGTGTACCAAGGTTATGACAATATACCAAGGTCATCCCTATGTCCTGTTTGTGTCTGCTGCCCTCGACATGAAAACAAACACTCATGGTGAATTATACTCTATAGTACCTCGTTGACAGGATACGCGTGACAAGAGGCTGGGAGGATGAGAGGACGGTATGGTTCAGGGGGAGGGAATGAGACCTTGTATAAAGGAAAGGGAAGTATAGAGAGGGGGCAGATTGAGGGCCTCTGATGTCCCCTGTCACTTTTAGAAAGTGCTCATGTCGCCATGCCGATTTTCTGAAAAGCCCATGTCGCCTTGTCCCTTTTTAAGAAATCCTCATGTCGCCATGTCCCTTTTTAAGAAATCCTTCTGTCGCTATGTCCATTTTAAGAAATGCCCATGCCGCCATGTCCCTTTTTAAGAAATGCTCATGACGCCATGCCGATTTAAAGAAATGTTTGTATCGCCATTTCGATTTTTAGAAATGTCCATGTCACCATATCGATTTAGGGGCCGAGGGCCATAGGTTGGGAAGCAGTGTAAGTAGGGAAGCAGGCGGGGGGGAGGTGGGCAGGCAGGCAGGGTAGGGGAGGCAGGGTCATCTTGCTCACATATTGAACATCCATTTTTAGCTATAGAAAATTGCCCATCTTCCTAAGACATGTCATCTTCCTGTCATTTCAGCAGGTCATAGGGCGACATTACTTTACATTATTATTCTCTGTTCAACTGTAAGCTCCTTTAAGGGCCGCAGAGTGCAGTATGCGGCCCTTGAAGGGGTTGAATATACCAATTAGACACATGTAATATAGATCTCAGGGCTATAGTTTATTAACCCTTTGACAAAGAATGACAGATCTATATGCTGATGACATGGCAGACAGTTGAAGACGCATAAGGAAGCCCAGCTAACAAAAATGCATTACTTTAGGTTAAAAAAAACGTTATATAACGTTTTGCTACAATAAGGAACCATCGAGAAACGTTAGACCCATTATCGTGTGTGTTTTTTTTTATTGGGAAGGTGACAGTTGCATTTCAGATAATAGTATGGTAACCAAATTGAAAAGAAATATATGTAGATATCTGCTGAATAGCTTGCAACGAGTGGGAACATGTTTTGTCCCAGGAAAATGATACCTATGAAGCCATAATGGAAAAAAAAGTGTATCTGCAGGATAATTTGCAGCGGTTGGCAATTCGCCTTATCTTCGGAAAATGGCACCTATGGAGAACGTGATAGGTGATGGGTGTATTTTGTAAACAATGGATATGTCAAATCTTTAGGAAGACATGTTTTAGGGAAGTGACAGGTCTTAGGGGGCAACTGATAAAGTTGACAAAATGATAGTAATGATAACTTCAATAAGTAACATCTGAGGAAGATTAGAAAATGTGTGACATGTACTGGGAGAAAGGACCTTAGTCTCCCGACCTGATCTCCCACGCATTAATTAAGATCCCTTTTCGCAGATCATGCCGAAATAATAAGCATCTAAGGAGGAGGATGATCTTAGGAACATAATAATGTTTGTTACATGCATTCAGAACATGATACCCTCTGAGCAAAACGACCTGGCCGAGTTTCAAACCCCCTGTCCTTCCTGGTTGGATGCAAACGCATTAGGCCATTCCAAGAAAAGAACTTGTTTCTCATCACAAAGCCATGGAAAATATGAGGGGGGCGATTTTCTTCTTCTTTACTTTGCTGAGGCCCAAATCATATGTAGGTTTATGCAGGCTCTGCAAGAACTGAATCCACATAGATTATAGTGATATAGAGATTAAGGATCTGCTAAAGTTGTAAATATCCAGGTTTGCTCAAGCTCATTACATTTGTGGCACTGTAAGCGTTGATTTGATACCAAATATGTTAATTTCTCTCTTGTTTTTGGCATTGCTTTTCCATGCCCGATTTCGATGATGCACCACGGTGATAAGAAATATATTTTTTTGGAGTGGCCCTATCTATTAGGTCATGGGATCAGTAAGGATCCGGCTGAGAGAATACGATTTCAAAACCATCACACTCATGATTTCAGAAACAGCGTTTTAGGAACAGGATTGGCGTGCCGATTAGTTTGAAGTGTTATTACAACGATATCCTCCTGGCAAAAAGGGGTCAATTGTGTAGTGGTAGCGGCCGAGGGATGCACGAGGGAGGGGGAAGCAGTCGGCGAATATCAACGAGGAAGGAATGTTCCTGATTTTGACACATATTACCAAAATGTGATATTCCCGATGCAGGACACTCATAACAAAACCGAAACTACCCAAATTCCAAAGGTTCTGGTATACTGATGATATTTTCATAGATCCATGTGCAGTTTATAAATAAAGGTTTGGTGCTTAGGTAATACATACGACGCTAAGCGGACCGCAGCAGTATGCCCTTGGTTGCTACAAGCATGAAGCATGTCTGTGTCAAACCGAACGAGACCCAATTCGAGCCTGCTATTCAGATGTCATTATGTTTATTTCTTACCTACAGCCTCTTTCATTCTGATGACATGGACTCATAGAGTATAGGTATATTAGAGTAATGGTCTCATAAATTCAAAAAAAAGTTTCTCTGATGATTCGGTTTTCATATGCTTTTTTATTTTCCAAGACAGCGAGGTTATGTTGAAATGAATACCATAGCTAAAATGTTAGTTGCAACAGTTGTATTCACATCACATTGCAACAGGATAATACATAATGATCATCGCGTTTATCCTGTTCTGATCAAGTACATTCAGCTTGGTATAATCTAATCTTGTGTAATTGTATCACAGCTTATCATAAACTTGAAACAATCAGTGGCGGATTTAGAGCACTGAAAACCTCAGGGTCGTCATTCTGACAATACCAAAACTGACAACTTTAGGTAGTCAAAGTGACCACCTTAGGTCGTCATTGTGACTACCCATCTGAGCCATTCAGACCAAAGTTGTCATAATGACGACCTTAGGTAGTCACAATAATTAGGTAGTCAGAATGACTACCTTAAGGTTGTTAATCTAGGTATTGTCCATTTGAAGACCTAAAGTCATCAGTATTGACAACTCTCAAGTCCTAGGTTGTCCCAATGACTACCCTATGGTACATAATTCTATTCCTCACTTGCTACTTATGGCACACTACTGCCGCCTGGTTTTAATATTTGCATTTACTATATCTGTCGTGAGATATACACTGGTGACAGGGAGCAGAGTGGTCTCTATACTTTTGGGGCCATCATTCTCACCCATTTTGGCAACTTATTTATAACAAGTCATGCTACTTAGCTCAATCAAGACTACACCAAATATGTGAAAAGGATGTCTGTCATTAAGAAGTGAACTAATTAGAGACTATATTCACACACCATTCTCCACTCCATCTGCCATTATTCATTATGACTACCTAGGTCGTGATAAAAACTAGGCTCCTTGCTCTGGGTTTTCAGTGAGGGGGTACGAGGGCAACCTCCCCCCTCCCCGTTTCTGGCCAAAATTTACATTTTTTTAATGTAAGATTTGGTCTAAAGGTTTGGGAGAAAGACTTTTCCCAGTAGCGCCCCCCCCCCCCTTCAAAATCCTGCTGTGTCAGGCCCGAAGTGTTGTGTTAAAGGTTGGATACTATTGCAATAAATGTCCGTTTTAAAAATGTTGGTACAATATTTGCAGCAAATGCACTTTATCTGGTTATGACTCCATCATGTATATATACACTTTGGCCACATAAACAAAACAGTTTCCATACCCGAAAATGAGGTGCGAAATCCATAGACCAACTTTTCATTTTGGTGTGGCCTTATTAACATAATTAAGTTTTTTTTCTTTATCAGCAGGGTTGAAGGCTCCTGCTGACCCTGAAACCAAAAGTATCTGGATTGCCCCCTGGTGAGATATATGGGAACCAAAAAGAGTTCTGAGTTGTATCATTATGTATATTGTTACATCGTGCACATCGTTGTCCTATGTCCCTTACCCATTAATTTACAGTGTATTTGACTATACTGGTTATTTTACGCACCGAGCCGAGTTTTTGTTAAGAGATGTGCATGAGACAATGTATGCAGGATATGTTATGTCCGTGCACTGCAGTGAGGAGCTGCCCCCTGAATCAGAATGCACAACCCAATGCTAACCTCCTGGAAATGGTGGATGAAATGAGCCAAACGTGGTCAACAACACTAAGTCTTGGCTTGGTATTTCACATTTCTTTTTTATTTCTTTTTTTATATTACATGTTTTTGTCAGATGTTAATTTCTTTGCCAATAAGGCTTTGTCTCACCACCGTGCTACAAGTTTGTTTATGCTCAGCTGTTTCTGCGAGACGAATGGCTCGACGGAAAATTATCAAATTTTGATGGTATTTCTTCACTATCTTAATCTATAAAAGTCAGAAATGCGGATTGAATAACTACCCCGAATCCAATTCTCATGTCCAGAGCAAACCACATAAAAATGAAATCGTTGAATTTTGGTTTTAGTTTTTTTATTTCTTTTTTCATATTACATGATTGTTCTTATAAAAAGCTAAGCTCTATGTAATATGCCTACGAAGACCCGTGACTTTTAACTTTAAAGCCCTTATAGTAAGTATACACATCAGCCTCCGACGCCCAGTCGAACGTCCCACCTCCAAAAAAGGTGGAGAAGTAGAGTGCATCAATCTTCAGACTGGTATCCTCCCTGAAGGTGAGGCCCGTCAACCTGAATACCCGATCACCATCAAACTTTATTACAACAAGACCATTTTTCTTGCCTGGCGTGTTGAGTTTGATGTACTGAGAGAGACGGTGCCAGGTTCCAGGAACGAATCTGAAGTATGCATGCAGAAACATTTCGATTGAATTCAGCAAACTGTGGCAGTTTAATGATCCGGAATCCTGGATCGTTCTTCAAAGAGCAGTGTGGGTTCGAATCCTTCCTTAGCACAACAGGTAGTATGTTTTATTTATTCAACCCATTTGAAGCATACAGCCACCTATATTAAGTTATTTTACCCATTAAATAATGTGCATAGGTACATTATTTCAATTAAGATGCATTATGCAGATATCAACATGCTCTCGTTTCCAAATCTTTCCGAAGGAATGCTCTGCTAACTGCCAAAATGACCTTGAACTGTGTAGGTGTAGTCTAGATTATAAGTAATGCCCTAGACTGCACTGCACGAATGTTTTCATTTAAGCAAATTTAAGATGCATTAAAGTAACGATTTAAGGAGCTTTAAGTTCAGTATTGCCATGTAAATGTCCCGGAAAGGTCATAATGGCATTTACGCTGCTTTAAATGGGATTTGAGGGAATTAAATAAGATTTAAGTGTTCCTTTAAGTATATTTAATGCATTCAAATGCAAATATTTATGCAGTGCTGTAAACGTACAGTTGGATCCCGAGACTGACCACTTACCTGAAGGTGCCACGCCCCAGGGAGTGGCCATAGTCAAAGTTACAGTGCACGTTGGGCAGGTCACAGAACCAGGTACCGTTCTCATTGGGAATGTAAGCATACACCTGTAGGTGAGGGAAGCATTAGAGACATGGACATAACACTGCATAATATATATAGACAAATGCTAACGCCCATTGATATTGTCTCTGTCGTATTTCACAAGTGGGGGCTGGGGCCATATCCAACAAATCCACAGGCTGAGTGGGATGTGCCTCAGCCCCCACAAGTGAAATATGTCAGAGAGGTATCAATGTAGGCATTTGTGTTTATTTTTTCATTTGAAGCCATTTAATGAAGGAAATACAACCTTACCCTAGCCCATTGAATACGGCCACATTGCATTGAATACGGCTCTTCAGTGCTAAAGCATAGGAAATCGCGTATTACTGGCTCAATCATGGTCTAACTTATGCAGATTTTGAGCAGGATATCAAAAAAAAACATTTTAAGAATTAGTAGGGATTGAACAATAAATATTATTCAAATGACATTGTTGTTGGTTGTGGCTATTTGACACCTAATATTCACATCAGAATCAAATGTTAATAGGAAAAGAAGGGGAAGAAACATTCACCTCTCCATCGCCATTTTCCCTCCACATAAACCGTGTGGAGAAGCATGTCTTCTCCTCTAGACCCCCGGAGCATTTCCCTGTGCCGCCCCAGAGGCCGGCCAGCTTGCCACCCCAAACAAACTTGAAGTTGTCGCTAAAGCGGATCCTGTATTGCAGACTCACTGCGTCGTGCTCACCGAAAGGTTTCGCTGTAAACTGGGTGCCACCCTTCTCTGTTTTGTTAGCTACACAGCTGCCTGTTGTAAGAACAAGGGATATGGGTTGTTCATTTTTTAGTGTTTTAGTCAGGTAAAAGATAACAAGTACAAAAGTAAATGTATCAACCTAGCATGTGCGTATTGCATTGCCTCCGCTAGGGCCCCTATCATGCTTCAATTATCTGGTCATTTATACAATTACAGGTTATTATGACGTACATAGTTGTTTGTATATCACAATTTATAACAGACATATTATAATAAATACTACATTTGTTCACATATTAACAACGAATTGATGAGTTTGGTTGATGAGATGAGATGAGTGGAAGGATTGCCTGTAGATAATTGGGACTCATGCCCATGTTGAATAAAAGCACATTTTCAAATGAAACATTTGTCATAATTTTTCTTTATGGAAATTTTAAAAGACTTAAGGTTATCAATTTCAGTATAGGGTGCTTTGAGCATGTTCCATTTGAGCTCAGGCCTTGGGTAGATACCTGTATATACCATAAGGTGCGGCGGAGGAGGGCGGCGAACCCTAGATGGCCCTACTGTAACATGTGTTTGGCCATGAATAGGTGGCACCATGCATCTGAGGTGGAAAGATGATGGTGGACCAAGTTGTTTTTTTTATTGCTAACGAGATGGTGCCACTGCCCAGAGAGGGGAGTAATTCATGGAGGCAACCTGTACTCCCTTTTGACTATTCTCTCCATTGTGCAGCACTGTCAAGTAACTCAATGCAGTGTCAATGCATGAACCATCAGATTTAAGCGACTTTGAGCAAGAAATTAAGTTGAGTTATACCACAGCGGACACAGAGAACAAAGAATTTCACACCTTTGGTATACTGCATACAGCTAGATAAGGCTCCTTCACTGTATTTCACATCAGAATCGAGTTTTTGCTACTATAGTACAGTATAAAAGTCGCCATAATCAGATCACTGGTGCGGCTTATAGGATCGGCCCAAAGTCAAGGTGCGGCTTATACACGAGTTAGGCTTATACGCGAGGTTTTATGGTAATGGCCTTATTTAAGGAGCTTGAAGCAACTTTATGCAGCTTTAAACCGCAAAAGAAAATAAGTTGCTTATAGGTGATCAATGCTGCTGAAGGAATGCCATTTATCAACTTTAATCTTTGCTTAACGTTGCTTAAATCGTATGGTTCATGCAATGTGTTCAAGTGTTGGATTCATGTATTACACTACATTAGTAACAGGTGGTCAGGGAGAGTGACAGAATGAGAAACGTACAGGAGGCAGAGAGACAGTAAACAGGGAGGAGGAGGAAGAGGCAGGCAAGAGAAGAGATAATAAAGGGGAGTTTTATCGCCGTCCTCTCCGTAGTATGCAAATACAGAAGAAAATATCATTTCTTTCTGAGTGGCAAATTTAAAGATAATTCTCTATTACCTTCTGTGTGATAATTATTTGAATATTTCTAAACTTTCCAATATTGTCATCGGGATAGCGTATTAAAACTTTCATGTTTTTTTATTAGTAGCATCAACAAATATTTGAATACTTTCATATTTACCGTTTGGATATGAAATACGTAGTATATTTTCTTTGCCGGATCGTCTTGCGGGGTCCTTAACGACATCAATGTTGTGTTCCCCCCAGCTTATGTGTGGGTTCTCCAGGCTACAGCTACCAAGCCGGTTAGCGTTGTCAAACTTCTTACATTCCCACTCTGTCGTGGACCTCCCTACAACTCCTGATGGGTCAAGAAAGGTTTGAACGAGTACTAACACTGCACAAAACATCCAATTTAAGCAACCTTTAGCAAAATCTAAAATATTGCCTATCTAATGTAGCTTAAAGTGCTCAAAGATGCTTCAAGATGCTTAAAGAAGGACACTAATGCTTAAAGTTAAATGCTAAAATTGGATTGCCAATGCAGTGTTATCAGGCTCAAAAATACTTGAAGGTGAAAAAGTTTTGGAATGATATCTACGCATGTCTAAATCAATTTACTCGAAATTGACTTTTGACCTTTCTCAAAGTTGACAGAATGACACAACATTTACCTGGGCTTAACATGGACTCCCTCCTCCCAATTATACCTTGATCGAAGTAACAGATTGAAAGACTTGTATTAAATATATCTCACCGGAATAAATTTAATACAGATAACAAAAAGAAACAAAATTACCTGTAACCAGGATATAAACATAAATCAGGACGTGCATCCTGAGTGCTTTTCTGAAATAATGATATCATTTTATCATTTTGTCATCATGATGCATGAATGAAGCAATAGTGAGTTTTGCATATCAGTTCCATTCAGGTACCATGCGAATAAAATGAACGCCACGTGTCGCCAAAACCATTTACTTTTGAAAGGCAGGCACTAGCGCACTGACTTTCAGAAGTAGGTGGGTTTGATGACAGTGACGCTCACACTTTTCTATGTGTAGTGTGTGTAGTATATAACTGCACCCTCAGAAAAGTGAGCGTCACTGTCGCCGAAAGCACGCTCACCTGAAAGCCAGGCAGTACGAGACTTTCAGGTGAGAGTGCTTTTAGTGACAGTGACGCTCACTCTTCTAAGGGTGTGCTAGTTGTTAAGGTGGGTCGCTACCCTTGGGTCAAAGTCACTGAAAGTTAACAGAATCTCGCAAAATCGTAAAATGCAAAGAAAAATAGGGGGCCCAGAACTAATTTTTTGGATATAAAATTTTGGAATTTTTTTCCCTATCAACCATTATGCCCATAAATGTGAAACATCACATGTGAAACGCCTGTATGTTCCCCTTTATTTGAATTTTTTACAATTTTACGCCATGGCATTCTGGATAAAAATATGAGGTTTCAGGAAAGAGTACAAAGAAATCGTAATTATTTGTAGCCTTAGTGGCTAAGAATAGTATTCAATATTAACAGAATTTTTTAACTCTCTCAGAAAATAGTTCAGATCATTAAATTTTGCTAACATATTGAAGTAATTTTTATAGGGGGTCCCGGGCATATTTTTAGGGTTTTGTACCTTTGAAAATGATAAATTGTTAGAAGCAGGTGTTATACACCTGGTTCGGGTATTGGTCTCTAGGGGGCACCACCTACCCTCACCTCACCTGTGCCCAGGTATTACTAGGTCACAGCTGATCTCCCCATACAGCAGGCAGGCAGGGCAGTCAGGCAGCTGGCTTCATTTATTTCCATTACATACACTATTATCCCTGACTACATTATGCCTTTTCTCACTCCCCTTTTCATCCCCTGTCCCCTCTCTTTGTCTCTCTCTCTCTATTATATCTGTCTGTCTCTCTGTCTCTTAATGTCTTATAAATAAGCAAAATCAAACAGCACCAAAATGAGTTACCTGAGAACTGCTGGCCACTTGTAGTCTGAGTGTGGATGTGTGTGGTACCTTCTACATGTACTAGTGCTTGTGTTCTGTATGGTGTTACGTGTGTATCGTGTAGGAAAAGGTCATAAAAACCACCCAGCTGTAAATTATCTCCACCGCATGTTGTTCCATTCAGACCTGGGTCAGGTGGTCAGCTTAAGATAGGCCCAATTCCTACTGCCCCTACATCACTGGCGCTTGGACAGATACACTGGGTCTCTATATGTCAGACTACAAGATGCCACTGGGTCTCTATATTGGGGAGGTAGGGGGTTCGGAGGAAGCTGCTCGTTGATCCTCGAAGGGTAATAGAACACCCGTCAAACGTCTCAAGAAATCCCTGATGTAATTGCTCCGGAATTCAAGATGGCGTCCAGGATGGGAAATATGAAATGAATTGAAATCTCGTATTTCACGCACGGGCCCTATGACGTCATCAAAATGACCGTTCGATTACATCTGAATAACCCAGAAAGAAGCTATGTTATGCTCCCCCTAGCATAATTTTGGTAATTTGAATAGAAAAAGATATAGACTGGGTTAACCTATAAACTTGCACACCGTGTCTACTTATCCTGTATACAATAAGTTACGGCCTGTTTGCTACATACAGTGGTGAAGATTGGGTGTCTGGTGTCATTGGGAAAATCATGAAACTTCCTTGTGTGAAAGTTATTAAGTGTCCACATGAAGGATAAAAATACCTCCATGCAGAGGGAATTCCGAGAGCCATATCCTCTACTTTTCCCAATTGCTGTATAATATTCATCATATCTAAGGACGGTGGATGTACCAACACCTATTAGATACCCTATACCTGTACAGGGTTATGTCATATATGTCCATGGCCCCATAAGGTCGAAACGAGGGGTGAAAACACCGAGGCGATGACCAGTGGGCAGTGGTTATGTATAGGTTAGACCACGAGCATCTTAGGTTATGTCAAAATAACCACGACAGACTGGCTGATGGCCTAATAGAGCACCAGCCAGTCTATCATTGTTATTATCACTTAATTTCAAACCTTGTTTTTTTCACGCAACCGGAGGTTAAATTAAATACCCCACGAGTAACTGAGTGTATGTTAAAACATAACCACGACAGACTGAACTTAAACCTCGGTTATGTGAGGGTATACAATATAACCAAGGTATGAACTCCTTTGTCTTACCCCTCGACCATGATTTAAGTGGTATAACCCTGTATAGGTGTAGGATATCTGATTTAACCTTCGGTTTTGTGAAATAACCAAGGTGTGAATGTCAAGTTGTCTATACATACCATAGGTGTGTCCTAATCTAAATGGACCATCCTTCATCCTGCTGGGAAGCAGACCGTGAAACTTCCTAAGGGGAAACTTGAGACAGAAAAAAGGTCCGTCTCAGGCAACAAAAATTAGAGCAGGTAGATTGGATTCCTTCCACCTTTACCCTCAGCTTCGAAAATGGCCCTTGACCCTAAATTTGACATGGCGATATGGACTTTTTTGGAATATGTGACATGGAATAGAAAGAATAAATAAATAATGACATAGGACATGGAGCATTTCTTAAAATCGATATTGCGACATTGCCATGTCCTAAAATCGATATGGAGACACAAGCGTTTCTCAAAGTCGACAGGGGGCATGGGGACCCCTCCACCCCCCCCCCCCCCCTCCTCAAGGGCCCCTAGAAAATAGATACGTCATGTTTGTGGATCACAATGTTGAATCAGGGATCGAAATATCGACTTACTGATCACAGGGACGACGCCTAGACCTCCAAATCGACTATAGATAGGTACATCATGACCCATTAATTTAGCAATATCAGAATCTTATATTAACGGGATTTTTTTCAACTCCAAAATTGGGAAGGAAAGGTTAGGTTTTGGTTGCATGAAACAGACATTTTTTTGGCCTGGGGTATACATACTCCTGACCCACATGAACTTCACCAGGGTACCAATGTACAAACTTTCATTGCAGGGTTATTTACTATTTCTACTACAAGGGATTTCATCACAATTATCAAACCTCCTGATAGTCGGTTTGCAGGCTGAGTGAAGTGATTCCTATCATCTCACAACTATCATTATCACTATAAGGGATTCAAGTATTTGTTATAACAACCAGGAGGTACAGAGAGCACCAGGCTATATACTATAAGTATGGTAGATCTATAGCCTGGAACACCCACGGACACTATTGTTGTGAGTACAGGCTTTAATCCCTGAAAGGCTGCGAGGACATTTACTTCTCATTCTCATGGGATTAATATGAGACGTATTAATCAAAACTTCTGCTGGGGATACCTTACAGCTATTCTTCACTACTGCATGTCAATTTTCAAATGTTCAACTTTGTTATAGCACTGAGTCTATGGGCATCCACCTTGTGTTACCTGATTGAACTTCTAACCCCCGAACATGGATGCGCTCATGGTCTAACACCTAGGAGCCCTATACATGCCCATATTGGCCTTATATCTATGATTCTGATATGCAGTCAGTAGTGACAGGTGATGAAAACACTTCCTGGATATAGGAGGCCCTTTAGACTGCCTCCTGCACTCACTATAAATTGTATATCCATAAGAATGAACACACATGCTTAAATAGTTCTACACTGTTAGAAGTTGTAGCTCAGCAGTATAATCTACTATATTATCGTTTTACAGTACATGCTAAGGCATCAGTATACACGGGCAGGAGGATAAAGTGTTGGTTTCCAGTATAAAAGGACTCTTTTTTGTTTCACTATTTACAGTGTATGAGAAAGGCCTACATTGGCCATTAGGCCTATATTGGATTATGAATGTATCCAATGACTCCATGATGTCCAGTGTACAGGATGGAAACAGCAGCTCCTTAGGACAGAGGTCCCCTCACCCTGCCCAGGAGGTGGTCATGTGGGTGGTCCCTGCACTCAATATAACTCTCAACCTGCTGGTCTTTGTGGTGGTACCAAGGATAAAGACCCTCAGAGTGTCAACCATCTTGGGTATGATCAGTCTAGCTGTCACTGATGTATCTTATGGCACCACCTGCCTGATTAATAGCATCTACAACACCCATACAGGTTTCCGGCAACAGAGCTATCATCCCATCTGTGCCTTTGTTGGCTTTGCTGGTTCCATTTTTGCATCGTGCTCACTACTGATGCTGGCGTACCTGAATATAGACCGGCTCCTGACATTTCTATATCCACTCAAATATCAGCTCTCCAGGAGACTAGCCATAATCATTAATCTAGTTATTTGGGTAGCTGCTGTGGTTGCTCAGATACCAAATATATTGGACCCAACAGGCTTTGGCTACTATGAGCATGCCTTTCTGTGTCTGCCCATCATGTACAGTGGCACATACAAAACATTTTTGTTCATTTTCATCAGTGGCGTGGCAATCATCATCAACGTTGTAAGCTTCTGTGGGAGTTTCTACTTGATACGCTCTCGGCACAAGCGTGTGTTTGGAAGGGCATCATCTGTACGCGTTAACTACGGGAGACAAGTATCATCCAATTCTGATTCACGGTGGCGGCACGATACAAGAATTTTTAAAGTACTTGCTATCATGACAATTGGTGAGTATGTTGCTCTATATTCCATTGCTAGCTTTTTTTTCTTCTATTATCCTGTAATCATGTGGTATCTGCAGTTCATTATTATTAATGTAAGAAATATTCTAACGTGGTCTAACTCAATTTTACTATGATTGTAAATTAATTTGATTTATTAATATAGTAAAATTTAGTTAGACCATGTCTTGTTTAGTCAATAAAGCCATAATCCCTTAACCCTTTAAGGGCTGTATCATGGCTTAATCAGGAACTGATAGACTGACTGATATTTCCTAATTAATACTAATAAAAGTGGAACTGTGAGTATCTGCCTCGTCCAACCTCAACCTAATTAATATTAATACTAATAATTATTATTAATTTCATAAAGGATTCTACATCACCTGGACACCTTATATGGCGACCATGGCATTCCCTGAAATTATCATCGGCCGCACTCTTCACCCCGTGACTGACTTTCTGTCCATCCAGCTGGTGGCATCCAACTCCTTCTGGAACCCCATCATCTACATGCTCACCCTGAGGCCCTTCAGATCGGCCTTATCCCAGCTCTGTGGGAACACACTGTGTGGGAGATACATGTGTCCAGGGACAAGAGGGAGTGTGGAGAGACCTGCTGCTCCACCTGGTGTTAGAGAAGGAACTACTGATAAGATTGTTAATACCACCCAGGAGCAGGGAGCCCAAGTGAAGCACTGCACCAGGTTCTAGTATACACTCAAAAAGTAAACTTAAAAACTCATCTAAGTGACAAGGAAGCGGGTCTTCTTGCTGGAAATAGAGGACCCACTTGGCATGTGCCAGCCCAAAACCTGACATTTACCAGCTCCAGATTCTATTTGTGGGATGGTAACCTGATAGGTTAGACAACTTTTGACTTGTTTATTTTATGATAGTCACTTCGACGAGTCTGGAGACAAGTTTACTTTTTCAGTGTAGCTAGATCTACACAGAAAAGGGTAAGGGAGTCACCTTGGAGAGTCAACTGCAGTTCAGGGTGATTGTGATATTATGTCAGGCTGAAGTGGGTGGCAGCAGGTATATGGGTGAACAGCCCAGGTGAGGCCTATGAAAGTAGTGAGTGGGGCTATGAGAGTAGCGGAGTAGGTGAAGTTACTAGTTGACTATAATGGTAGAAGAGTCATGGCGATGCCTACACCTTTCTCGGTTATGGGTTGTAACTCTCAGTGGGGCAGCGGGGACTTTCTGATAGTTAAAAGAAAATCTAAAAACATTGCAAGGTGGGGCATACATTATAAGAAGCCCCCTGTGCAGTATCAGCCCAAAGAACCGTACTCTAAGCCCAGAGAAATTACAATCCAAGTAACCTAACATTTAGGCTAGATGTCTAGAGTTTTTCAGACATGAAACACCTATAGCAGAAGTGCTAAAGTCCCCTGGGAATTGAGGGCTATACTGATGTGTAAGTTAATTTTGTCATATAGAGACATTATAGATACATGTACATGTAGGAGAATCGTGAATGCCATATTAACCCCAGTTGGTTGGCATCAACTAAACGTTTGGTGTCCAGGGTCATCAAAGTGACCTGCACCTGGACACCACAATCCCAGAGTGTCCACAAGAGGCACTAGATAACTCTAGGGTGTTCTCTGGTGCCTTTTGTGGACACTACTGGTTTGTAGACTCCATTGGTAAGTCGCTAAGATGATTGGACATTTTGGTTGCACACTTCCCAACAGGGCACTCTATAGCCCACTCATTCACCAAGCCGATGTTGAGCTAAAACCTGTGGTTGAAATAAACCCTAATCTTGACTATAGATGCACAGGAATAAGTGGGGATCTGCTACCTTTGTTTTGCAATGAATAGTTTTTTGGCGGGGAAGATTATTTTGTAGAATTATTAATTGGAAATAAGAAAAATGAAGATGAGGTTTGCTACAACACATTAGGAGAGGGTTGTGAGTGACAACCATGAAAACATTAGCGTGGTGTGCATGCATACACTGAAATAGTAAACTTGTCTCCAGACTCTTCTAAGTGACTGTCATAAAAACTTGTCTAAGTGACAAGGAAGCGGGTCTTCTAGCTGGAGATAGAAGACCTACTTGGCATGTGCCAGCCCAAAACCCGACATTTACTAGCTCCAGATTATATTTGTGGGATGGTAATCTGATAGCTTAGACAACTTTTGACTCATTTATTTAATGACAGTCACTTAGACAAGTCTGGAGACAAGTTTACCTTTTCAGTGTAAGCTATTACCGGTACATATATTATAGTAGAAGCTACAGACAATATTATTCTCGTTAACAACATTTTTGCATTTTAATAAAAGATTCTTATGGGTTACCTTTTCTGTATATATTGGTTCTCCAACAGGTAAAGACTATTGGAAGAGAGTTGGGGGCAATGTTCATTTTCGTTCTATTGTATCATATGGTTGCGATTGTTATTTATCTGTTCATGTTAAATAGAAACAATGTAGGCATAAAAGTCCGCTTATTTTGTTATTGTGTTATATATTGTATTGGCTTTGGGAAAATCCCAGTTCCTAGCAAACAGGAACCGTAAATGGAACCTGAAAATGTGGTGGGAAAATTCTGTTCATCGGTTCCAAGCTAGAAGCAGGGTTGCCCAAACTCAACAAAATTTTCAAGTTTGAGATCATAGTTGGGCATGTTATCAGAGCCTGGGTACGAAGGTGGATTATAGGTTTGATACACTCCCGAAGGGTCACTATGGTGCATGAATGCAAGTAACTCACACAGTGCTGCATCCACGCATCATCACAACATAGAGCCTAGCACATACACGAAAAGAAACAGCGTCAAAAGGGAGTCTAGGTTGCCTCCAAAATGAATCACCTCTCTAGGGGAGTCCAGGTCGCCTAAGGGAGCCTAGGTGACTCTCTGGCTGCCCTAATGGAGTCATCTGGGGGAGTCATATAGTTCTCTGGGTCATATGACTCCCCCCAGGTGACTCCCTTAAGTCAGCTAGAGAGTCACCTAGGCTCCCTTAGGCGACCTCGACTCCCCCAGAGAGGGGACCCAGCCAACACACCCTAGTGGGCCCCAGGTGGGTCACAGATGGGCTGCCATATGGGGCCCAGATGGGCTGCCCATCTGGGGTCCACTTCGTTTTGATCAGGGCTACCAAGTGGGGCCCATATAGGTTAGCCCAGATTTGAAGTGGGTTGGCCCTGCTAGGATCTAAGTGGGTCCCAGGTGGGCTCCTTTAGTTTGGGAACACATAATTGGGGGGGGGGGGGGGGGGCTGGGGGCAGACTCAACGTACTTTTAGCTATAATCCTAGTGGTTATGCAGTTAATGACCATCTGTTAAGAGTAGGTTCCAACAAGTATTCCAGTGGGTTTATTAATCTATCTGCATTTAATGTCATCTTTTCCCTTTATTCAAGGAGGAAAAGCATCCTTTGACTAACTACAACTTTGATCACATCAGGTGACACAGTCAGAGTTCCTGTAAGTCTGATAATGATGCCTGAGGCAGCCCTGGGATTATGTATCATGATCATATCCGGGGGAAATGTGTCTGTATCAGAACGCTCCTTGTTTTTATATATTCATATGCAAAATAATGTAGACAATTTCACATAATAGGGAACTTACTGCAAAAACTTTTTCATTTTCAATGGTTTCATAGAAATTGTGAATCAATTCCTCATTGTAATGAAGGTGAAAAAATGTCTATAGCATATCAATTCCCATGTACACTCAATGATGACATCTAGTGGTAAGCTCAGGAACAGTACTTGCCCACTTAGCCCAGGGCTAGCCCAGATGAACCCCACTCTTTTGGGGGAAAGGTCTTTGAAATGTTATCATGGAAGTTGTGTTGGTAGAATTAGCCCAGAAAGTGTAGTTGGTGGGCTTGCCCACATAGGGCCCACTTGGGGCCCACATGGCAGTCCACACCAAACCCATGGAAAACCCATGGATACCTCAGCCCACTTAGCCCAGCTCTATCCCAGGTGAAACCCAGGCAGACAACATAGCATAAAAAAATATTTTGAACTTGCATTGAACTAGACAAAATGGACAAGTGAGGATTAATTAAGGTATCTGCAATATAAGAAATTCATTAAAATATAAGTTCAGTTCATGGGCTCAGCCCACCTGGGCCCCATCTGGCTACCCATGCTGAGCCCATGGGAAACGCAGGGATGCCTTTGCCCAGTTTGCCCATTTCCAACCCAGGTGAAGCCCACTTTTGCAAAAACGCACATTATGTCAATTTAAAATGTAAATCAATTGAATGTTTTCAGAAATCAGCATGAATTGAAGGATTTGCAGTGAAAACATGACATGTTGATATTCTGGGCTGAGCCCACATGGCCCCATCTGGAAGCCCTGACAATTACCACCAAATACCCAGATATGGGCTAGCCCATGGTGCACAATTTATGTCTTAATTTCCTCAACAAGCACACCCATTTAGGCTTAAAAACATTCCTTTTACCATCCAAATATAGAAGCTTTTAACCAAAAATGGAATGTTTTATGTAATCCTATTGAATTCTCCAGAAAAAAGTACCCAAGAGCTATTTTTAGCCTAATTCTTTCATTTTAGGCCATTGTGGCGCCCCCTGGTGGCTAAAATCGGAACTAATCCCGCGGGGACTATCCTTTCTGCTTTGCTGCTCACAGATATGTAGCTATCTGGTCCTCCAAAAATGTGGCCGGTCCTTCAAAATTGAAAATTTGCAGGACCGAATGTCCTGTTGGATGAAAGAGTTTTCGCAAAGACTGTAGCAAGTAGACTCACCAAGATTGCATTTATGCGTCATGACGCACTAAAACACTATTCAGCCTTTAATCAGTTCGAGTTTAACAATAGTGATATATTTACAACATGCTCCAACACACGGTTAGTGCCCATGGCATGCTCTTATCTTATCTTCATAACCTAACTTAGAGGTGAGATCAGGTAGCAAAACAATATCTCAACCCTTTAAGGACGATATAGTGCTTTAATACAATATGTCCCTTGATTGCAAGATGTATGAATGCAGCCCTGGTGATTAATACACCAGTGCTGCATTCGTGCATCATGCTGACCTTGTGGGGTTGTGACATTCCCATTTATAAGATCAGCATGATGCACTCATGCAATGATGCTGAGTTACTCGCCGGCACTGCATTGGGGCATCATGACGATAAATGTTTCTCAAAAGCAACATGTCATTTTTAAAGTATTGATAGGTGATACATTGCCTTTTGTTGTGTCACGACGTACATAAACTTCCCATGAGATAAAGTCCAGACATGTAACACCTTAGTCCCAGATAAGGAAGTTAAGAGGTGCCCTCCATGGGGCCCTAGATCATACACCGACATGGCACTCAGCGTACACGTCTGGCTACTGTGTCTGGTTGTTGCTGCATATGGAGGTAGGTACTGTTTTATAAAGGTGTCCCATTGTTCTATTGACTGCCTATTTCAGGTGTGTACATTGCTAGAGGCCGAGGGAATATTGTAGGATTCTCACCTATATACCATATTGGCGTTGATCTGTGCCAGAACATTGAAAGAGGCACAATGCAACATAATATTTGCACTTTTGCTGCTAGTATTACATTAGCAGTTATATTGTATTTACCTTAACACACATTTCTTATATTTCAAGACAGGTCTAATTTATTCTTATGATATTCTATAAATCTGCAGCTAATACATCAAGTGTTCCATTTGGCTTCTCCAAGCTAATGTATATAGAATGTATATTTAGATGAAGACAGAGTATTATAGATGGATTTGATTTAGATGTCAAAGTTCTTCAGACTAGCTGGTATTAGCCTTTATAACATCAATACTATGTACTGATCATGAGCTCAATCTATCTCAGTGTATGCTTCCCTTTTTTCTATTAGCTTGGTCACACCATTAAACTTTTTTTCGGCTTGAATGATAATTTAGTAATAAACATTCTCTTGTGTTTTGTCATTTTGATCGTGGGAATGATTAATAACTATTCATCTCAGCCTATACCATTTGATGTGTGCCTGTTATTGTTATAGATATAGCTCCTTATTATGAGTACGATGTGTGCTACCCTAGGACGGAGTGTACACGTGGCTACTTTCTACCACACACCACACAGTGTGAGAAGTACAGGGTGTGTAATGGTGCAGTAAGTACGATCACTTTTACATTCACATTAAAGCTTGACCGTCATAGTTGAAGTCAGGCCAAAAGCACCTTTGGATATAGCTCAGTTTTGATTCACAAGAGGGCTCTTAATGGCTGGGAGCTCAGCTCTTACAGGCACAAGATAGGGTGAATATGTTGTAGCTGGACAACGCTCATGGTCCCCTGTCCAAACACTGCTGCCCTCTGGTGGAACTGTTATTTTAGTCCATGTATGGAAAATGCTGAACTTATTCCCTGATGGCCCAGCTGGGAAAAGAATGAAAGGTGTGTTTCATGCTACATGGTCTAAAAATGTACGGTAGGTTAAGTCGGATTTTCGGATTTTCAGCTTGAAAGTACCACAAAATTGCTAGTGTCAACTCATTGACCACCACACTCAAAAAATAAAGTCGTCTGCAGACTATGTGACAAGGTAGCGGGTGTTCTAACTACAGTTGTCAGATAAAGCACCTACTTGGCATTTGCCAGCCCAAGGCCTGACCTATGCCAGCCCTAGACACATCAACCAGGGCCTGATTCAGGATTCCCCCTATAGGTGGTATCAGTATAGCATGCATTATGTATAAAGTGAGGGGATGAATTGCATAACTTCTATGTTGATCTTAATCATAATTATGGAAATATGTGCATTATAATATTATATTTAATATGAGGATATATATTATGGGAGACGGTCTATAGATGGTTCCTACTTCTCTCACAGGGGGTCTAGGGCAAATGTTCTTCAGTATCATGTCACTTATTATCATCCTATACCCGAATAGAATATACATTCATGCTTTGGAGAATCTTGAGAATTATCTATTTGGGGTGCTAGAAAAGGTAAAAGATTCAAAGTTTTGATATAATTAAGACAAAACAAATATCTGTAGGGTATAGACACCTCTTTTGTGTTTATTTCAATAGTACAATAGCTGCAAGGAAACTCTCATTGGTATGACACCCACATATGTGTGCTAACAGTCTGTTGCTGAGGACTAGATATACAGACTTTTATGACATGGCAGGGATTCTCCTGACCTACAAACCTGAGAATTAGAGACATGGACAGTAGTTATGCCTAGGCTCAGAACCCAGTGAGCCCCACCTGCAGTGAAGTAGAGGTTATAGTGCACAAGCTAACCCTTGAAGGGCTGCATAGTACTTTAAGGTGCTATGATCTATGTGATCATAATGCATGAATTCAGCCTTGGTAAGTATATTTACCTAAATGTTAATACATTTCCAAAGGGTAGGCGTGATGTATGAATGCAGTCTTGACGAATAGACTTGCCAGGTTTGCATTCATGCATCATGCTGACAAAAGGATTGAAGCCCATTTAAAGTAGTTTGCAGCCAATGAAGGGTTAACTATTCTAGGGTTGTTTATTTGACAACCCTAGACTTGTCATTTGGAGTGGGCCACTACTTGGGCTAACATTGTCAGTTAGATGAGTCTAGTGTTGTTTTGTGGGATGGTAACTTGGTAGGTCCTCAGGTAGACAACCTTTAACCTCAACTTGACTCTAAAGTAGTCCGAAAATGGCCAAAATTATTGTTGTTGTTTTTCAAAATTGGATAAAAATGTAGGTAGGATCTGATAACCTGAAACACACCTTCCTTTTTTGGCCTTACTTCTGTTTAGACTAGCTGCCAACTGTATTGGCCTGTATAAGTGCTGGTCGTTGAATGAGCTCTAGTCTTGAATAAGTGCCGGGAGTAGAACACTGAAAAAGTAAACTCGTCCCCAGACTCGTCTAAGTGACTGTCATAAAATAAACGAGTCCAAAGTTGTCTAACATATCAGGTTACCATCCCACAAATAGAATCTGGAGCTGGCAAATGTTGGGTTTTGGACTGGCACATACCAAGTGGGTCTTCTATCTCCAGCTAGAAGACCCGCTTCCTTGTCACTTAGACAAGTTTTTGACTCGTTTATTTTATGACCGTCACTTTGAAGAGTCTGGAGACAAGTTTATTTTTTGAGTGAATGGTATTAAAATAGATTAGATATATTAGGTGCTGAATAAGAGCCAGTCTGTTATTAACACTAGGAGTAGTGCTAGGGGTAGGGCCTAGAATGGTTGAAATCAATGAGCATGCTTTTCGGCGGTTTAAAGGTTTTTTTTCACATACACACACACACACACACACACACACACACACACGTGCGCCCGCGCAGCAGGGTTTAAATTGTTCATGACCGCCCATATAATTATTAGCAGGCATAGAATGCGATAGTCATCTTTAAAAACTTATTTCTTTGGTTCAAGTGTTTTATATTTGGAATGTGAATGGGACGTTTTCTATAGAAGATACGCATATACATAACACTGTCTGGTTGCGATGCAAACCACTACATTATTCTAAATGGGTTATTTTTTTATATTAATCTCTAGGCCATTTCATCAGTTACTCAACAATGAAGCAAGCATTGGAAATTGATCCTAGAACAGATTTTATACCAAAGAGACATTTTTTCAAAGTTATTTTTCAATAAAAACCCTTTTGTGGTAATTTTCTGCATAAATTATGGGCTAAAATGCATTTAGAGCACCCAGTAAACAAAAAACGTTAAACAACATGTTATAACGTTAAATAACGTTATATAACCTTTCTCTAAGGCTTCTTACCATGGCATAACGTTATACAAAGTTTTAGAACGTTATTTTGACGTAAAATAACGTTTTCTTGTTAGCTGGGCATTTCCAGTCATATATTTCAGCATGTGTTTAAGAGTGATTCTGATAGAATTTCAGAAATACTTTAGCTTATCTCATTAAATTTTTAAAGATTCTGACACAGTTGCAAGTAGTTCCCTCATCCATGAAGACATTAGTATAATGTGTTTGGTTTCATTGATAAGGGCTGGGTGGTGATGCCGTGTGGCTATGGACTGAAATACGACTACACTTTGACACCCAATGTGTGCCGTCCTAACGGGAAGTGTTGGTCTGATGATAATGACTGTGCTGATCATACTCCACCCCCTACGGTGACACCACCAGAATGTAAGTACGGCTAATACTTTACACGATTTTGGGATTGGATGCCTATTAAATTAGGCCCACAACATTTTCCCAATGTGGGGGGACGGGTTATACGAGAGGTTATTTTCTATCCCACTAATTATAGCTTTAATCTGTTTGCATTGCTCAAAAATGAACCTTAAAATGGAACCTTTTAAAGCGATGTTGGCTTGTCAGAGATCTATATTTCAGTAATGTTATATCTTGTGTGTGTTTTTATGATCTTTGGTAGGTTTTGTCAATGAGACTTGTCTGTGCCCTGGAGTGACTGATGACTGTACAGGGTACATGACGCTGCCTCATCGTTATGACTGCACCGTGTTCTATTTGTGTGTCCATAATACACTGGTACTGATGCCCTGTTCAGCTGGACTGTACTTTAATGTGGAGACTGGTAACTGCACTGATGTGGACCCTGACTTCCACTGTATGGACATGTGTCCACACCCTACCACTGTAGCACCAGCGTCCACCACCGCCTCAGCACCAGCGTCTACCACACCACTTCCCACTCGACCCCCAGTGTTTCCAACTCAAGGTAGGCTGGCGGTATCATCTGAATTTGTTGTTAATAGTCCTATTGCACTTTAATAGCCAATGTTTCACTCTTGCTTAACCCTGTAAGAACGGCATGATACCTAATGCATCATGCCGACCCTGCAGGGTTGAGACACTCATGAAGGGTCGGCATTGTGCACCAATGCAGCGCTAGCGAGTTACTCGCTGGGGCTGCATTGTCATCAAATTTGAGCGGTCAAATTTACTTAAATGACAATTGATGCAGTGTTGTTTTTTGTCTTTTTTTTATAGTTCATAGGGAGTGCTGATTTTTCAATAATGGAGGGTGGTGGTGGATTTGGGGGGGGGGTAAACTTTTTCGTAGGGAATTTTGTATACGCCTGTGCAAAATCTCACCACCCCTCCCCCCTCTCACCCCTGTTGTTAAAAAATGAGCACTCCCTATCAAACATACAGAGACATATTGACATTGATTTGTTGTGTATTGTGCATCTTTAGGCGTGCCGCCGGCAGGGTCCTCACTGAGCCTGCTGGTGTTGGTGGTGCTGGCAGGTGTGTCTGGGGGAGTGCTGATTGCAGTACTCACCATCACCTTGTACAAGAGGAACACTTGTATAAGGTAAAAACAATGCTATTCCTTTTTTTGTAAATATTCATTTTTTATCAACTGTAGTCACTTTAAGCAGTTGCATCGAGGACATGTATGTTGGAAAATATACAAATCGTGCATAGTAGCACTCTTTGTCATATGATGAGAAAAATAATTAATGAATATTTCAAACAAATACTCGGCAAGAAAGAAAGCCACCCCCCCCCCCATCCCACCTCCCATGTAAACTAGGTGTGTATTCCAGTGGGCATCAACTTCAGTTCAACGTTGAATCAATGTTGAGGCAACATTGACAACCACTTATCAATGTTGATTCAATGTTCGGTACCCACTGGGATGGTTGGTCATCTTAGGGAACATCTGATAGTTTACCTATAAGGGCAAAGAAGTATTTCCTCTTTGATATCATATCATGGGCCATGGATAATCCTCTTCTATTGATTTATCAACCAACCTATATAATTGTGCGCTTGCGTCTGTACAAAAATCTAAAAAAAAATTTTTAATTTGTGCTATGGGGTATCATATACAATAAATTACATGAGATATATTATGCTTAGTTAATAGTCACTATACCATGTATAGCATGCGGAGGGAAACTTGACTACTGGAATTCGTTTAACTGCCTGTATAATAATAGGATCCTATATCAACATAATAATAATAATAATGATAATAATAATAATAATAATAATAATAATAATAATAATAATAATAATAATAATAATAATAATAATAATAATGATGATGATGATGATGATGATGATGATGATGATGATGATGATGATAAGAATAATAATAATAATAATAATAATAATAATAATAATAATTATTATTATTATGATAATAATAATAATAATAATAATACGCCTATTCCTCTTTCTTTTCAGGAATCAAAAAGTTGCTCCCAGTTCTTACATTGCAACATAGACCAGATCCACTTTCAGTGTGAACTGACTTAGGAACGTAAATATACGCAATATACTTACGAAACATGACTGTGATACCCTTATTTAAGGCTTTATCGTGATCTCTGGAAAGAAGTTCCCTGCATCACACATGCCAACACAGGCATGTTGTATGGTTAGATGATAGGGCAGTGCTTTGAACCTTGGAATCAATATCTTGTGTGTTTTATTTTTCATTTGGAATTGGCTAACACTTTCTTAGCCGCCTAAAGCTTATGTCTGATTGTCATGATGCAGAAATACACCCCTGGCAAGTCTACTTGCCAGGACTGTATTCCTATATCATATATGCTTACCATTTAGGGTGTATTAGCTCCAAGAGGGCGACCTAAAATGTATCACTGGTAAGTTACGCGCGAGGGTTACAACATGAAGATAAAGGGCATCAAATCGCTCTGCTGCCCTTAAAGGGTTAGTACATGACAAATAGCGTTGGTTGCTTACATAATGAGACTACTTTTCATACACAAACCTTTAAATGACACCTATTGATTTAATGCATGAATACTGTTGACACAATCCCAAGAGTTTGGCAGAATGCATGAATGTATCCCTTGCAATCAGGTAGACTCATCAGAGCTGCATGCATCATGACGACACAGAACATGGCGTACAAAAGCACTATATATGCAGCCCTTAATATTTAACATGTCTATCATACAAAGGGCTTGTACTGTATTATAATTTACATATTTCAGATTGTTACATGTATATGTTTGTTTATTTATACAATGGATTCCGATTTTCTGCTTTTTTTATGAACATACATTAACTAGATAAATGCATTTAACAGAATGGCCTATTGTTTTCATCCGTTTATCGGTTCTGTGTTTGAAATGTCAACATGAAATACCCAGTAATGTGTACAGCCTATTATGCTGGGTATCTTTGAACCATAAGGCAGGAATTCAATGCAGCCCCACTAAACATATCTGACATGTCATAACCCATGAATACTCTCAATCCCCAAACATGCTGATCAAGGAGGGAAGGGGGGCTGGCAATCTTGCCGAGTTTCATTTGTATCATTTACGCCAAAGCACTCCCACAATTACTTGATGTCATGCATATTGTAACGGATTCAAAAGTAGACACTTAACACTGGGAATGAAAATGACAAGATGAATTAAGGTGTAACGCATGACTTGTATTCAATGTTGTAAAACAGGTACATGAGAATAAATGCAGCTATACTACAAGACTATGCTTCATAATATCGCTTGAACAGAGTCAGGAGTCCAGCCACAGTGCGTCGTTCTGCTAGATCTAACCAAGGTTGACTGAGGAGAATTTAAAACCAACTTGCACATGTTACTAATGTATATTCTTAAAGCAGCAGCTTTAGCTCCAAGCATCGGATTTTAGATTATAACATGTCAGCAATCTTCACAGACTCATATATGGACAGGTCAATTTATAAATAATATGGATGCTTCTTTCTATATGGAAATAGGTGATATTCCTCCTGTGAGAATAACAGTCAACCAACTTTAAACCAGATAACAATAACACTCTGCTAATTGCCTACTCAATGCTGCCTCCTGGCAGGAAATAGACTCTGTTGGTAAGATCAGCAATGAAGGACTTCAGGTAGCAGGCCACTCAGTGCTGCCACCTGATGTCATTTTTTAACACTAAATTATCAAAGCCCACCAGAATATAAATAGTAGTTGGAATTAGAGTCTTGTATTACACACATTAAGAATCTCTTGCCAAAATAAATGACAGATTATAATAAGGAAAGGGTTATACAATCATCTGAGATACAAATAAAGAAAACATAGTTTTGAGTGTGCCAAGTGGTATAGCAGCTTTAATACCACAAAGCGTTGTGTATAGGCCCGGCTAGTTGCAAGTCAGACCACCAGGGTAGTTTATGAGATCAGGACAAAGTGAGGGTGCGGTTATACACAAGTTTTTAGAAGTACATGTATACTACAGTACTAAATTAACAATTTTCAGACTCCCTATTAGGCTTTTAGGATTTGTGAAAGTTGGGGTGCGGCTAATACGGGAGTTAGGCTACTACACAAGGTTTTACAGCGCATTGTGACATTGCTTCAGATAAAGTTTATATTGATAAAAGATTGATCAATCTGCTGTAAAAACCTCCCGCTTTGCCTCCTCCAATACCACCGTCTGAACCCTATGGACTCTAAGCCTTTTATCAGCTTAAAGTATTTCCTGTAGTTCTTTGCGATATCCACATGTAGTTCAAATGAGAGCTGCATGACGTTCTTTAGACTTCCATCCTGCAGGAGGTTTTCCAGGACACTCCACTCAGATGTCTCGATGTCAAACTTCAGGTAGGGGATGGTTTTCTGCAAGACAAATGAGATTCTGTGAGTATCCTCGAGTCAACCTTATCATTTTCATTATCATCATAATTTACCTGCGTTATCATTATCATTATCCTGATATATTCTAGACATATTCTCATAGCTAAGTATTTATTACAAATGCACTGTCACAGAATCTTGTCAAGTAAAAATCTTATCAGGTGAAATAATATTCTTGTTACCAAAACACTAGACACTAACCTCATGGTTGTGGAATATCAATTATGATAATAATGATAACAATGAACAGTAAAAAGTGTGTTTTTTTAATTAGACATACATTATTATCCCCAAATCGTGTGAAGAGTCCTTTCAAGGTATCCATTTTCCAGCCCCTTGTTTTGTGGTTTTCCTTTTTACCTGCCAGGCCTATTGGGTAGAAAGGGATGCCTGGTTGGTGTTCATGTTCAGGCATTCCTCCCATGCTGTAGAAAAGAAAAGTTGTTTTTTTAAATGAGAACATTGAAATCTCCTCATAAGGAGGGCCTTTTCGCAGGGTAAATTTACTCCTTATAATCAATATGAAATATAGCAGAAATAGGCAATTTTGGCAATGGAAACTTGTTCCTTATAACAGGAAGTTCTTTATATCAGTCCTCCAAAAACATCATTTATTCTGGGACAGATTTAATACATTTTAAAACTTTACCCTTCATTTAGAATCACAGGAAAGTGAGTATCAAGATTAATGGACAACTCTATTTTAGACATTTCAGTTGCTGAACAAATTAACACGTATTATATTTCATTATTTTCATAAATAAATCACCAACCTGGGGTCAAATGATCTCACAAGGCAGCCATGCTTTTTGTGATACTCCTCGTCAAAGGACCACTCATATTTTATACTGGAATTATGATTTTGCAAATTTCAATGAAAAAGCATGATAATAATGGCCAAATATGAGCATATTTTATATCAAATGGAAGTTCAGAGTGCTGCAAATGCGATGGGATGTAATTCACAACTAGCATATATCATTTATATTTTAAATACTTTAACATGAATGTAGTTTGGGGAAACCTAAATTTCCCTACCTATTTAGCTCTCAGCAAAAAAGTTTCTATGCGAGGTTTTACGGTAACATATTTATTCTCAGCCTGCAGTTTTAGGAGTTGGCTCAAAGCTTTCTAAAGCTGCAGGTTACACTTTTCCCACGCAAAATTCTGGTACAGAATACCACTTGAAAGTATCACTACGACGTTAAACTTTAGTTTTTGCTGGGTTTGGCAGTTCTTGTGGTTAGCTTGGTTAGTGAACAAGATCCGGAACTGGAACCAGAAAGTATGATGGGAGAACTACCATCAGATATTCTGGTTCCTGTACACTGGTTCCAACCGACTAGCAGGGACTGCCCAAGCCCAGCAAAATCCAAGTTCAAGGTCATGGTGATTGTTCCCAGAGCCTTCCTTCTTTCTACTTGTACTTGCCATGGCAGTACCCCGAGGGGGGCACTCAAATCTTTTTTGACAGGGGTGTGCGGCTGGCCCTTTTACAACCCGCACCCTTGGTGAGGGTGATTTAGGTCAAAAGTGACACTTGCTGAGGGGGGTTTTTGACAAAAGTGCCTAGGCTTTAGCAATTTTTCCTGAGGAGTCTCCCTTGGTGGGAGGAATTTTGGTCAAAAGTGACACTTGTTGCGAAGAATTTAAGCAAAAACTCCTAAATGTTACCCTTTTCGGGGGGATTTTGTTGGAATCTCCAAAAAGGGACCCTTGGTGAGGGGAATTTTGGTGAAAATTGACCCTTGGTGAGGGGGATTTTGGTGAAAAAGTACCCTTGCCAGCCGCACACCCCTGTATACAAAATATACCGAATGCCCCCCCCCCCCCGGGGGGGGCAGTACTCAAGACACATTGCCAAATCTGAAACTTTCTAATACAATGTACTGTGGATGAAGGAGAACTTTACCCAAACGAGTAGATAACACAGGGTTTCTGGGGTAGGTATGCCTTTGCTCCGCAAACTGCCCACTTTCCAAAGCTTGATCCATAGATCCTCCAATTGGAACATGAAATCTGTATTTGGTGACAGAGACTGTGAAGAGAACAAATGGAGTGATTAGACACCTTTTTCTGAAAGGTTACCAAATGAATGTATTTAGGGTATAGATTGACACCTACCGATCAGGTTTATGCCTTAGCCGTCCTTCCCCATGTTGGAAGAACAGAGAAAAATCCATGTCAAATTATAATCATGGGCCAGACCAGTTGAAAGTGGTGAACCTATACCCTACCCCATCTGAGTGACTGTTTGCGAGTAGAAACACATATATATGCCCTTGGCTGATGCCTTTGTCATGATGCATGAATGAGTACCTTGTCATAGCTCTATTCAAGTATAATGTTGACCCTTTGGGATGGATACACTCCCGTGCTGCATTAATTCATGAAATAGGGTTATACATTGCACTACATAAGAAACACTATGCAGAACATGGAAGTATTCTCATTTGTGACCCGTTTTAACAAATCTTATGATATTGCCATATTCATTTACAGCTCATCAAGAGCTTTCATTTGGTATGTGACATGTAGTATATTGGCCAGTTTTGACCCTTTGATGATGATTTTGATAATTTTTTGTTGAATTAAATTAGTATTAATTAAAATGGGATAATTAACATTTAAATTATATATTATTTATATTATACAATACAATTATAAATTCTATGGCCATCATTTTGGGGATAATGGGAGTTGAAATCAAGTTTGTAACTTAGTATTCCAGAAGATAACTACTCAAATGTTAGAAAAATATAAAAAAACTCATTTTGCCATTACTTATGTTTAAACGTTACTTTTGTCCACTTACAGATCGAAGGCTTGCAAAACATCCATGTCCGCCATCTTTTCCGTTATAGAAATTGGTTTAAATTCTATGAATTTGACATCTGTTTGGTGGATTTGTGGATTGCTGAGATTCTTTTTTTCTGCCAATATAGTTTGGGGTATGGGTCCAATTGTATTTTGCATAGGACAATCACATCGCTGAAATAGAAAAGCAAGAACAACTTAGCGTTTTCCTAATTAGTCATCTTATTATTAATTGAATTTTGTCCCTTTATGGCCACCGTCCACAGAGCATAAATCGGCCGTATATCAAGAAAATTGCCGTACATTCTCTATGTAAATTGTGTATAGAATGGCCGTATACGGCCGATTTATGCTCTGTGGACGGTGATCCTTATCAAAGTCTGTAGAATTTGTAATTTGAATACCATCCAAATACAATAGTGACGCTCAAAAATGAATGATATCTAGATCAGTTTGTAATCAATAGTCTATGTCTACCCCATAGTACAATTATAAAGAAAAGAACTGAAAGGTTACACCAAGTATAATATTGATAATTCAAATGCCATTCTGCAAACTTCAATGCCTGTGCCATTCCACACACTGGCCTGTCTCACGCTTAGATAAGCTTTGTATGATGTGTAGTATGAGCCCCAGTAATACAAGTAGTAATAAGACTGTAGTGTCCCCGCTGTATATTAAAAAACAACTTATCTTTCTAATGTTCTTTAATAACCCTGGAAAAATACCCCTTTAGAAGTGTCTTGCTTTCAACTGAGTGGTCTGTATTGTAAAGAAAACTAAATGAAGCCCTCTATTCATACTAGAAAATGCTCAACCTTTGATGAGGCCAAATAAAAAAAAAGGTGTGTTTCAGGTTACCCGACCCTACCTAGCAAAACAGGGCCGACCCTAGAAATTTTTATGCAAATTTGAAAGAATATTTATATTTTGGGTCATTTTGGGGCTATTTAAGGGTCTATCTGATAATTCACGAGTCGAGGCGGTCGTCGGCGAGTCGGCAGTGTAGTTCGTGAGTCGATTTCTGTGTACTTTTCAGGCTAAAGTAAAAAAAAAAAAAATGGAAAAAGAAAAAAAAAATCCGACCTACCTACCCTAGATTTCCAGACCATGTAACCTGAAACACACCTTTTCTTTTTTTTGGCCTGATTTTAAAGACAGTTAAACCTCACTGTAAAAAAAATGTCGTCAAAATGACGTTGAATCACTGGCAACTTTTGGGACATAACTTTCACCGTTTTTTTAACGGTGACGGTCACCGTAAACTTTACGCAGAATCACTGTTCATTTTACGCAGAATCACTGTTCATTTTACATTAAAACACCGTTAATTTTACACTAAATCAGCATACATAGATTCACAGTATTCAAATATACAGAGAATATTTGATAAGCCTCACAGGGAGTCTGATGTTGGTGACTTTAGTTACGTACTGTAGCATACATCTAAAAACTTACGGATAAGCCATACTTTGACTTTGTCCTTATCCTATACACACCACTGACGATCTGACTTGCATACTAGCCCTGGCCTATACAAGAGGTTTTACTCTATAGGATTGATACACGGCAGAGTTTCCAGAGGTGAGGATATATGCATAGTGTATTACCACAATATAGGTGTATAGATCCAGACAGCTGCTTTCTTCTGAATATTATCAAGTGATCATGGTATTTTGTCAAACCTATCACAAGATTGAATTGTTAAATTGTCAAACATATAGATTAATTGAAAATAACCATTATTTCAACATGTATACTCCACTTCAAGGGCTCACACTCTCCAGAACAATCTTCTTACAAACCAGGCCACCTATCTATGGCAAGATCCACTATATGTGGCTCCCTCTAGGATTTGACATTAGAAGATGAATTTACGTTGAATCATTGTAATCCAAACCAGGTTAGCATTTAACAAGGATCCACTGTGAAATGGCTGATATTTACGGTGCTTCATTGTATTCCAAATAACGGTGAATCAGCGTTAAATTTTACAGAGTGAATCTGTAAAAAGTACATCTATTTTTTACAGTGCTGTAAGTACTAACGTTCTGTAAAAAAATAATCGTACATGTGCCAAGGGTGCTTACTATGTCGATAGGGGAAGTAGAAAGTAGAATAGAAGGCTCAGTCTCACGAAATTGATAAAGGTTAAAACTCTATGACTAGAGAGTTCAGCCGGTCATAGAGTTTTAACGTGTATTAATTTGGTGAGGCACAGCCAAAAGTGGTGCAAGTCGGAAAGCACCTACCGATGGATGCATGTAGCTCGTGTAGATGTTTATAACAGTGACAACAACAGTAAAACACAGTACAGCACGGACCCTTAGCGACACCATTATACTGCAATATATTCTGAAAATATAAGAATAACCTGTGATCATGAGGATAGACTTCATGTGTGGTACTCATCAAAACATAGATATTGACTTTTTGAGCATGGACTACCAACACAGAAGCATAATAACCCAGTAGCATGTGTGTATTATCTGTATTTTCATTATTAATATCAATCAGCAATGAAATTTGACATATGAGTTAATTACTAAATATCCCCCCAGCCTTAAAATGCTATAGTTGAGTTCATGGTATTGTAACAGGCAGCGGAAAACAGGTCAGCCCCACGGGGAATCAAACCCGGGCCCCTCCGCTCTCGAGTTGAGAATGCAACCGCTAAACCACAGGGCTAGCTGCTTCTCCACTGCTCTGCTACGGTACTTGAGCTACCACAGGCGGGCAATGCGCTCTCCACGCACGCTCGGGCTGCCCCGAGCGATACGTGCTCGCTACAGTATCATGTTACAAATACGGTTTACTTAAACCCGCAGTTCTTACTGCACGTGCAGTTTGATTCCTGGCAGTTCTATAAAATGCTTAAATTTCACGTATACGCAACCCCCACACATGTATTAAGGGATAAATCTAATTCTGTCCCTATTTTTCACATTCAAATGGCTGGTAATTGTTGTATTGGGGTTTACAGTATTGAATAACCCTGAAAGCTAAACATACAGCCAATATTTCAATCTGCATCCCAGAGTGTGTACCCATTTCGTGCTAGTTGACATGGAAATTGACGTTACTGAACAGGTGACCCAGTGACCTGTGACCTTGACCGTTGACCCCACCCATTCTGACACCAGACTATCATGGCAACAACTCACCTATTTCTAGTATCAAATATCGGTACAGTAGTTTATATATTTTTCATGGTACACTTAAATTGAACATGTTGTACACTGTAAAAATATTCCGTTGAATATACGGAGAATCAATGAAAACTTTACGGTGGATCACCGTAAATGTGATTACGGTGATGCAATGTTAAGTCAACCAATTTTACTGTGAATATCTGTAATCTAGTACGGTGAAACACAGTTTATTCATTTACGGTGAAGCTATGTCTTGTAAAAATATTCCATTGAATATACAGAGAATCAATGCAAAATTTTACGGTGCATCATCATTATATATTATTACAGTGGGTTAATGTAAAATCAATCAATTTCACTTTGAATATCCGTAATTCAGCACAGTGAAACACAGATTATTTTACCGTGAAACACAGTTTATTTATTTTACGGTGAAGTTTCGTTTAATTGATGTTTAGTTTTATCACACCAGGTGGCAGTTTGGTTCATGAGGATATTTTGATGGATATTTAAAACACCATTTTTGTGGTAATAAGAAAAATATATAGATAAACAGCTGTAAGGTTTGCTCTGTAGCCATCCTGGAGTGACTTCTTCTCATGGACTGGCATTGCAAAGTGTCAAGAAGCATTTTATAAGGCTCTCATAGACTGATTCCTAATGATTAGGCCTACAGCCTTGACACTAGATGCTATTGGCTGTGTCTCACGACCTTGGGCCAATGTTTTTGTCTCTGACCGGGTGCCGTCTCTGATCGGGTGCCGTCTCTGACCGGGTGCCGTCTCTGACCGGGTGCCGTCTCTGACCGGCTTGGCCTGATAAGGTCAAAATACCTACAGCAGGAGGCTAATTATAATTATATAACAAACGCCATAACGTTTTTACAAATCCTTATATATTTGAGTATAATTCTTTTTAAAACACGTTTTTCTGACACCTGGTCAGAGACGGCAAATGGTCAGAGATGGCACCTGGTCAGAGACGGCACCCGGTCAGAGACAAAAACATTGGCCCAAGGTCGTGAGACACAGCCTTTTGCTGATCGGACATGGTATCAACTTTGGCATGGAACCATATTGAGCATAGAGTTAGGTAAAGGTGGATAAATGGACGGAAAAATACTGGGATAAATGAGTTAAATTACGCAAAATACCATTATAACTATTGTTTAGGCACTGTGTTGAAATGACAGTGATGTCCCGTATTCTGTTAGAATAACGGTGATTCACTGGCACCACTGGGTGCCGGACTTTCACCGTTAAAATGTAGGATATAGTAAAGTAAATCATGATGTATAAATTTAAGACATAAAAATGGTGTGCATCCAGTTTTGATGTCGTAATCACAAAAGAAAACGGAGAACCTACTCGTGATATAATGGAAACTGAACCGCAACGGTTAGGAATGTATGTCTGGGTGTTTCATGGAGCCAAGATATATACTTTTGAATATGATTAGCTTCTGTAAACATGTTCAGAGTTTCAACATTTCCCCTTTTTCAGTCCCCATACCTAGGTAGGTCTGGCCCTTATAAGTTTCAGCCATTTCATGATCTTTGTAGCAAAACTTCTGATACTACATGAAATTACATCAGGAGATGCAAACTCTTAGTTCTTCTAAAGCTTTTGGGGATTAGACCCCTATCTTAATTTACCTTAACTTACCTTGTTCTAAAGTGAAGAATAGCTTTCCTCTTAATAATATACGTTCCCAGTGAAGTATAAACACATAACGCAAAGCACATGCAGTGTCGAGGTGGTAAGTGTGGAGAAAGATGGCACTTTCCGTTCTACTTAGCTTATAAACTTATTATCCAATTATACAGTTAAAAACCTAAGGGAGCGGTAATTTATTATCAACAGGGGAGAGTGGTGGCTTGGCTGGTGAATAGGGAGGTGTAAAAAAAGTTGCCCTTTTTAACTAACAAGAGGCCTGTGCATTGCTATTATCTAAAGAGATGGGGGTGAAAAAATGCTGGTACCTTTGGCACAGGGACACAACAAAATCCATATGCTCTAGAGTGAGAGATTTGCCAAATTTGATCACCTCCCTGTTGTGAAATAAGGACCACTCCCTAACCTAATTTGCACTGGTGCATTCAAAATATGAAGTCACACAACTGGTGTAAGCATCCCAGTGGGGTGTTTCACAAGGAGAAAATAGATATAATTAATTTTACATGTTTTCTAAGACCAACTTAATATCACCCAATGTTAATTTTATCTTGGTGTTTCACAAGTTTCAATTGTATCTATGGTCGTATACTGAGATAAAATTGAAGATAATAATGCGGCTTGTGAAACACCAACATAAGACTAACATTTGGTAAAAGTTAGTCAACCTTAATAACCATGTAGAATTAATCTTAAATACGCTCCCCTTGTATGATGATGACATAGGATCAACATAAGTGTTGTTTAAATGTGTATAACCAGTTTATTTTCATCCTGAATAAACAGATATTTGCAAGGATTCTTGTGTGTAGTATGACACATATATTGCATGAAAAAAACGTGAAAAAATATGTAAGGAAAATATTAGCGGGCATGGTATGAGCTCTACCCTAATATGCATTGTGAAACACTTATACATTAGTTGTATCTAGATTGTAGGCCAAAGACCCTGACTTAACATCTTGGTTGTAGACCTTTGTGAAACACTTTTTATAAGCAGTATACAATTGATACAACCAAATGTCGGTCTTAGTGGTTATATACAATTAACACCTCCTATAGAAACACTTATTCTACAATTAATTGTTATGTCCCCCTTGTGAAACACCCCACAGGGTACACATCGCACGACCATTGAGGCTGGGTCCACATGCCTTGTGTTACAAATCTGACATACAACCGCTTTGAATAAAGATTATTTAAATCGCAGATGGCTGAGAGATCAAAAGAAATAGCTTAAATGTATTTTACATACATGGTTGTATGTGGCTGCGGGTCAATAGGCACACTCTCCTACTTTGAGTGTTAGTCAGATATGATATGCATGACTAGATAACTGTTATAAGGCTTAGACAATGGTAATTATCTGCGGCTGGTGCCTTGGATAATTACCCTGTCCTTGGCTTATAAAACGTATACAGCAAGTTAGTCTTGTACTATGTCTAATAGAAAATTATTCCCTAGAGAAGGTAATTAAAGGTAATAATCATTAAAAGCAGTACATTGTCCACACAAATTTTTGGTCTGTAATAATTACCTACACTAAGTGTGATAGGGGTCAAGATGGTATCCCACAGAAGACAACATGTTATGGCTAAGTCTCACCAAATCGATACTAGTTGAGACTCTATGACCGGCAACCATGCATCTATGACCATCAACCATATATAACCGGCAACCATCTATGACTGGCAGCCATCTATGACCAGGTAGCCTGGATCAGTGTTAATTTTCTTTTACTGCTAAACAATATTATTTCCTAACATTTCTATATACATATGCCCTAAATAAGCTTTTTTTATGGCGGCCATAGACGTCAGCCAGTCATAGATTGTTGCTGGTAATAGATTGTTGCTGGCCATAGAGTTTCAACTTGTCTTGCTTTGGTGAGACTTAGCACCATACCACAAAGCACCAGGTGTATCAGGTGCGTGGCAATTATGTTGCTATGCTCTGCTTACCTTATGGTATATATATGTGACCGCCAATCCTCAATCCCACATTAGGGAGTGATCATTTCTTTATAAATGGGGGGTGGGGGTGGGGGTGCTGTTTTCTTAGTGTGGCCAAAAGAATGTCTTACCCCTCGACCAGGAGGTAGCAAAATCTGGGAAATCAGTTTGTAACTGACAGTATGTAATGCCGGAAATATATTCCATTCATACTTCCGTTAATACTGTGCAGCTACAAGACTTAGTTCTAATAGTGCAGATAAAGTGATAGGTGAGGCTGGGATGGGTAGGCATATATGTAGGGGGATAGACATGGGAATGGAGAGATGGGGAGAGCCTTTCACAAAGAGAGGGATATTCTGGATAGGGAGAGGCAGCATGGTAAAGGTCAGGCGAGAATGCGAAAGGCAGTGAGAGAGGCATGGGAATTAAGGGAAGGGCATTAGCAGAGAGACGGATATGGCAGGAAGGGAGAGGCAGTGAGAGGGATAGGTAGATATAGACAGGGGAGCGAGAGACATTGGCATACAGCGGGATAGACCGGAAAGGGAGCAGGATATGCAGTTGTGAGCGGAGGGAACCGGCAAAGGGATAGGCAGTGAGAGGAATATGTAGGGGGATAGGCTTAAAAAGGACAGTCATTGCCAGAGAGAGGAATAGGCCAGCCTATACCCAGCCTGGTAGGGTTAAGTAGATGGGTGATAGTATAAGGAGATAGGCAGCAAGGGGGGAAGCAACTGAGAGGGATAGGTACAGAGAGTGGGATAAGCATGGCAAGGGCGAGGCATTGGTGAAGAGAAGGACAGGATCGTCCACTTCAGTGTGGCATTTGTTGGTGGACCAAACACAAACACTGCAACACTTGTCACCAAGAAACCACTTCAGATTTCTTCATTAGTGAGTACCCCGGTACCTTATACTTCCTGCCTGGTATCAGTGAATCGATCAGCCTACATCAGTTGCACCATGGACGGCTATGGGTGGGTAGCTTTGCGTTGCCGATGTCTTTTCTACTTTTTCACTTTAATTGAAGTTTCAGTGAATATGTCAGTTAACCGATTGAGCTCAACTGTGGAATCATCACCTGGTATGTTCAATTTTGATATACTTCAGCCTTTTAGACTATTAAGTGTACTGAAGATCTAATTTTCTTCATTTCCCCACGTAAACTACTGGAGTCTACACCAATATTCAAGGTAGAAATATTGGACTAGGTATCTGATTTACAGGTTTATACTAGTGTTTGGGCTACCATAATTAAGATACATAGGCGGATATGTCTTTAAGCACAATTAAGAAATATTTGATTTTGGAATATAGCGATATAGCTACCCTTAAAGAGTTATGTCTTAGGCCACTCAAAAAAATCAGCTTTTTCATCACCGCGTGCGTCAAAGAAATCGCGAGCTTCATAGAAATCAGCGGTTGGGGAAAATCTCTTTCTAAATTTTGGCATATTTGGTATCAAATTAAAGCTTTTACTGTCAGCAATACAGTTGGCCGGAAATAACTCACATTTCCCCAATTTCTGAAGATTGATACGCCCTTAACTACTAAAATGTGAAATTTGTTCACGAGAAGTCTTTATTTCATAATATGCTTTGGCATATCAGCAAAAAATAAAAATAAAAATAAAAATAAAAATTGCCCTCGTCACATTTTCGGTGCTCAGTGATGAGAAACCAAGTCTTTTTAGTGGCCTTAGTAGTAAAATGTCAACCCATGTTTCAGCAGGTGTGGCAGATACCACGTGTGTCCGCCCCGTGGAGGAGGTGTGTCGGTCTGCTGAGCCGTGTACCGACGGTAACTTCCTCCCTCACCCCTACAACTCCAGCACCTACCAGCACTGTGCCCATGGGACGTGGGTCCACATGCCCTGTGCTACAAACCTGACGTATGACCGCTTTGAATGCAGCTGCATGTACAATGCTTATTTCTTTAATGACTCGTGCTCGGAAAGTTCTACGACAGCGGTGCATTCAGAAAGTACAACAGGTCAGTCTATGTTTCAGATGTCTATTTTTTTTTTTTTTTTGCCCTGCTTTGTATATACCTCTCACATTATAAATCTACAAAAATAATTATTGTCATCATGATGCACCAATGTCGTACCGACGAGTAACTCACCGACGCTGCAATCCCAGCCCTTAAGAGTGTATTAACCCTATACGGTCGGCATGATGCATTAATGCATCACTATCAAGTTACTCACCAGGGCTGGATTCCTGAATCATGACGACATTTGAGCATAGTACATTAGAGCACCATGTGGCCCATAACCCTTCAGGAACGGCATGTCACCGAAATATAACATTTGTCATCATGATGCACCAATGCAGCCCCGGCAAGTAACTCCCCAGTCTTGCATTGATGTATCATGCCAACCCAGTGGCGCCAGCATAATGCTTTAATGCAGCACTGGCGATTTACTCCCTATGGCTACATTCATGCATCATGACGACCAAGGATATGATCCATTAAAGGGGCTGGTCACACCAGTTTAACTTATGTAGAGCAGTGAATTGCTGGAAGGGAACAACCAGCATCCTATTTCTTGGTTGCCTGAGCCATTATTTTTGGGGTACTTTGCTATGGAATACGATCCTACAGGGCTAGGACATGCCTGGCTCTCAGGGATTGTGCTTGGGCGATTCTAATTTTAACTGAGGTGTTATATAAACTCAACAACCCTGCCAGAGGATTTTGAGGATGCATCATGATGGCGCTTCCCTTCTCCCACTATTAACAGTAACACGGTGGTACACCAGTGATGGTCCCCCTATAGTAGAGGAGCCGGGGGGTCGGTGGTTGACCACAGAGCGGTTTCTGTGCATCACCTCCATCACCATAGTGGTCAGTGCTATACCAGGCCCTGTCATCGTCTTCTGTGTGTGGGGACGACGTCACAGGTAACTACTAGAAAATTATTTTCAATTGAATAATCATTATCTTTTAATTGGGTTATAAAGTCCACTCAAAAAGAGTTTCTCATCACCGGGCATTCAAAAATGTGACGAGGGCGTTTGTTTTTTTGTTGGGAGCCTAATCGGCGGGGAAATTAAAGGGCTTTGGCGAATTGAAATTTACATTTTAGTAGTTAGGACTTCATGGATGTGCAAAAGTTGTGAAAATGCAAGTTCTTTTTAGCTCAATGCATCGCTAACTCAAAACTTTTTTGGAGTGACATTATATACTGAATGAAGTAGGACTGGGTACTTTTATAGTAATGTATGGTGAAGGGCATAATGCATTAAAGTACTATGCAGACCTCAAAGGTCAAGTGTGTAATGTCGAGTCCAATATTATATCGTCTTATTGCCGGTTACCCTTCGGCACACATGAGGTCAACGCAAAGAAGTGTCGGAAAGTTTTCAGCTATGTGGCTGGATCATTTAAATCATTTTAACCCGTTACTTTCTCATTTCAGACTTATTCGGGTGACACCTCTATAATTATAGGACATCTAATTAGAAGAATGGAGATATCAGAATGAAATATAGAATCTTTGCCAATATGATGGGTCAAATATACGAGGCCTGTAAGAGCATTGACGTCCAATCTATGCATATATATGCGTATTGTAGTGCATAGCTATTAAATGGTTCATGTGCCAATTAAATCATTAACTCTCGGGTTTTATTTCACATATCAAAGCTATACTTAGTGGCGTTGCTGTACCCTGCATACTGACTCCACTAGCAAGACTATTGGAAACTGCTCGCAGAATATCTGGTCATAATCTCCGAAACAAAGACAAACTCTGCAAGTTGACATGAACTTTTCTTTTATTCAGTACAAGAACATTGGTTTTTACACTCCATACTGCGTCTTGTACAGAACAGCTCCCCCCACCCCACCCCACAAGTCCCCCTGTTCAGCTGCTCGGGCAGCAATACTTAGGGGCTATACACAGATTTTATAACAAACTTTATCTCCTCTCAAACTGCGCATTTGAGCCATGGAACTTACTTTCTTTGTTGTGGTTTTCTCTAAGCACACAAGATATCTTAAGCACATACTAATGTTGTCGATTTTTACTGATTTTCTATTAAAGAAAATGTGAAAAGGGAAAGTTTTGTCAATTTAATACAGGGTAAAGTAGATCATAAATGAAGTGAAGTCCATGAGTAGAATTACCATCCGTAATAGCAATATAAGCTGAAGATAATAATTTGATGATTTCCCTGAATTTTTTTGTTGGCAAAAACAGGATATATAATATCCACGACACAACAAATTTAGCTGAGAACCGTAGACTATGCATCATATAGATTTTACTCTGGATTCAAAATTTTATTTTTATTTTTCAAAAACCTAATTCTATACCAGGTAGTTGAATAATTCAATAAGAAAGCAAGATAATATTTCAAGATACTTAGAAGAGTAAGTGACATTATAGATATATCCACTCCTTTTGTGAGGGTTTGCTGTGCCTTTTGTTCATTCAAAGTATTTCAATGGATTAAATGTTATCTCTTGCATGCATAGCATTGTTTGATCTTTTGGAATACTTATCATAGCTCATACCTTGATTTTCAATATCTTAAACACAATTCAAGAGAAATCCTTTTACATCATGGGATCGTCAAGTCAGGATCACTTCAGTCGTTTCCGTCCTATCCCAATATGGCTGTCGCTAGGCAGAATAAAGCGTATGTTGCCTAGCGCCTGTTGCCTAGCGCCTGTTGCCTAGTGCCTGATGCCTGGCGCCCCTTGCCTCCTACTAGGTTACAGTATGTACAGACGGAGGATAGAGTAGACGTGATCGCTTCAACGCATCGCGCGCTAACTCCTTACAAAATGGCCGCCGTGCAGTTACCATGGCTACTAAGGCATCTCAATGTCCTTCTAATGTCCTGTTGTGTGCTTGCCTTACTAATGATAAACCAATGTGGACCACTGTATCTGGGATACTCAATTCTGTCTCCATTCACTCCCTTAATCTAGCATCAAATCCTCTTTCTCAGAGAGAGGGTCTAAGTCCAATGTAATCCTCAAACTCAAGCCTTTGAAGAAACCAAAACAATCAATACGAGATCGTCCATGATCTGCTAATAGCGACGCCTGTCATTGTATCGTCTCTTCGTCTCCTTAACCCAAAAGCGGATAAAGACCGTGTCCATCACATCAACAAGCCCTTCAAATATATATATAAACAGTTCACCATCTAACGTCATCAACGTCACTAGATGACGTCACCACGTCATGGCGACGTCACTTTGCCAGATGACGTCATACGTCGCTTGGTCATCACGGTCATGGTGACATCATGAAACTCTTGGTGACGTCATCACATCAATGTGACGTCACACAGTGCTAAGTGACGTCACCATATCCCAATGACGTCATATATATATAATCATGGTGTCGTCACACGTTGCTAGCTGACGTCACACGTTGCTAGGTGAGCGTGTTACCTAGCAGCCGGTTGCTAGGCGTGTTGCTAGGTGTCTAACTGATGTCCATAAGGGAGGCGTCTGAGGGCGAGGTGGAGGCGTCCTTCTGGATACTTTCAAACATCTGAGACAACTCCAGGTTTAGCTTAATCTGCGACAGGAACTCGTTCATCAACGGACTCTTATCTGTAGGGAGGAACGTGGGAAAAGATCCTATAATGTTGTAATCTATCTTACATTTCTTTATGAGTGAGAATCTTTTGATTATGTTCTTGATTGTCAAGAAATTTCATATTCAGATATTATATTCCATGTAAGAAGCGCCCTCCCCCTAGTAATATACCGCCCCCATTTTGGAACTTTGTTTTCCCTGGTAGAAAATCACATTTTTTGAAGACTATTAGTTAAGTTAAAACATTTTTGCTAAAAATTATCCGGGCGGGCACCAATTACACTGAATGAAGTTGTTGTCAATAAAATAGTATTCCCATGAAATAAAAACTCAATTATTTTCACTGCCAGTAGACTTTATGCTAAGACTTACCTGCGTCAGGGATATGTAAGAGAGCAGCGACTGCTCTGAGCGCCGACCGCTTGAGTTCGTCTTGTTTCTCAAACTCCTGTTTTACTGAGTTGGCCTTGACCTTGGTCGTGCAGGTGGCGCGTAGAGGCTCCACGATACGGTCTAAGTCTGTGTGAGGAAGGATGCACGTGAGTTAAACTTTGTTAGTTAAGGCCTACCACGGTTATATGAATTGAGAACTTTATTTACCTTGCACTAAAACAGAACCTGCACTAATATGAGGGCCTGTGATTTAAAAACTCTCTGCTCTACAAAGAGTAGACAATCTCAATAGTCTAGTCAATCCTGAATAGGAAATAAGTATTCTGCCTGTGGGCGGAAAGGATGGACGTTAGCTAATGTCTGCCACTATTTCACATAGAGGTAATAAGATTTTGTTAACACTAGATAGGACATGCACTAATCTGAGAATCTGTACTAAAACAGGCCATTATGCAGAGATACTATTCCCTGCTTGACAAAATTAGGCAATTCTGATATGCTGCCGATTTTCTGTAGTAAATTTGCTTAATTCAGTACCAAAATACCAGTAAGAAAGTAGGAATCTCTGCAAAAGTAGGCAGAGGCATCTCTAAGACTACGAGGTACAACTACAAAACATCCACTTACGTTGTAGGACAGCGTTAGGACAGAGGTGTGCGAGTCGTACCAACATGAGGTACGTTAACATCTTAATGTCGTAGTGGTCGTTGAGTCCCTCCTCCACGTGCTTCAGGAACTCAAAGATGTCGATGCGGTCCAGGCACGAGTCCAGTAACGTGTACATGCACTCAAACGCAGCCTGGAGGGACAAATATATCAGATATAATTTCTCTTAAGGCCTAGTAAAATTTATTTTAATCACTGTCGCTTATGGACTGATTACAACAACATTATACAAAACAGGCGCATAATATTTGATTCAATGCTTAAAGAGACCCTCCTACCCTTCACCCTAGCAATATTTTATGTAAGCTAGCAAACTGTGACGTCACCATTTCTATACTACATCATCGCAACATAATATATCATTCTGACAAAATTCAAAAATTATTTAATGTGTGATATTTGAAAAATATATACAAAACTGTTATTATGTGCAGGGCATGGTAATTGAAGACTCACCTTCCGGATGTCGAGCCCGTCGTCTACCGTGTGTTTGAAGGGTCCCATCTCTACTTCACGAATCAACTCTTTCTGTAAGCAGAGAAAACAGGAGCAGCTTTATAAGATGGATTCCAATCCACTTTAAAGGGAAAAGCATTGTAATGTGCTATGCCCTTTTTCGTGATGATGCATGAGTGCAGCCCTGGCTAGTTCACTCGCCATGGCTGCATCCATGCATCATGCCCACCCTACTCACATCTGGTCTGTCTGTCTGTTTGTCGACGACCACAGTGGGCTATGCAATCAGAGACGCCATGCCTTCAGATTAATGAAGGGTAGTTTAACTTATTTGATATGTGCATCATAACGACAACTGTTGTTTTATGCAACATGCTGTCCTAAAAAGTTCATTTCTCTTCTTCTTTCATCAAATTGTTTACAAATTCTATTCATTCCTCCCTGTTCCTTTTCTACTCACCCTGACTTTGGTCTCGCTGTAGAGGTGTGGTAGAACGGCTACCAGCAGGTCGCGTACTAACGCAGGTTTGTTGTGTGCCGCAGAGTTGAAGGCGACCAGAGCCACGCGTCGCACGTTAAGGTCAGAGTCGTGCAGAGCCTCCAAGAAGTCTCCCATTGTGGCTCGCAGCAACGAGTCGATCGCTTGGGGCTGTGGGCCGAGGATAAAGGATTATTGAACAATTTATCATTGATGTCATCTATTTTATGATCAAACATAACACTTTACATAAGTATACTTAGCAGCATGCTGAGGCCTAGTAAAGTAGTAGTTAAGGATGGATGCCGCTAAAATATGATATTTGACGTTATGATACACCGATGCAGCCCTGGCGAGTAACTCATCGGTGCATCATGCTGACCCTTTAGAGGTGTCTCAACCCCGTAGGATCGGCATGATGCTTGAATGCAGCACTGGCGAGTTACTCGCCAAGGCTGCATTCATGCAACATGACAACCACTGTCTGCATGGCACTGACCTGGTCTGAGATGGTGAACTTGACAGCGGTGACAACGGTGCTCCTGATGAGGGCCGAGTTGGACGTCAGGTAGCCCTTGAGTTTGGGCAGCAGGTTGGGCGGGTCGATGAGCGTCAGTTTACCCAGACACTCGGCCACCACGTTACGGGTTCCCTCCTCTGCACACTCACAGTGCTTCATCAATACCGCCCTGTATGAGCAACATAGATGTAGATAGGACCAAAAAGGGTGTTTGTGCCACTTTTGAAAAAAAATCATTTTACGCATACTTTGCTTCTTTTTTTTTAATTCTTAATTTTTTTATGAGTGGCGAGGGACGGGATCCTTTTAATCATTTTATTTGGCTCAAAAATATTTGAAAGAAACAAAATGTATTTCTATGACATATAATTCTAGGCATATATTTTTAACCTGTGAGTAACGTGTAAATGTCTAGATATAGGAAAGACGAGTAATCTGCTATTTAAACTGTGCTTCTACACCAAATGACACCGAAAGATAGTTGAATTATGGTAAATTTTACTTGTTGTGGCGGTTTTTTCCCCAGGGAAGGCGGAAATTCTAGACATATCAGAGGACATGTGATGTGTGCGCCTCTACATGGGTAAAAATCGACACGGGCGACACGATAACATGGCCCTTATAGGCCCTTTTAAAAATCGACACAGAAATATTCGGGATAAAAATCGACCTACAGCGATTTTTCTATGAGTTCCTTTGTCATAAAAGTGGCGCAGTGACACACTGTCCCCCCTAAAATGTGACATAGTGACACGCTCAAAATTCGAAGGACCCATTTAGAGACACCGATGTACCAGGGGTCAGATGAGAAGTGTACTCACCATATAGAGTTAACATAAGGCTGTAAGTTCTCCACTGAGGCTGCATTTGCTGATTGACAACTGATTATCTGAAACGAGACGAGTAGTATATGATGTTATCAAAATTATTAAGAAGCAGAAAAGTATTGTAGAAAACCTTAGAAATGTGTCATTAACTGACGTGAACTACTGTAATACCATAAAACCCCTATTTAAGGTATATTGACGCCCTTAAGTTAAAGGGTGAATGGACATAACACTCTTCGGTTTAAAACTTACCTCTTTTAATGAATGTAACAGCAAGTATTGCCTCTTGGGTTGGTTTTCTATTTCCTCCAATACGAAGGGCACAAACTTAGGGAGGTTTCCTACACTGACATTACCTGTAATGGGAACAAGATGAGTTATCAACTGCCTTTTCCCGATCAACATAATTGATAAAACAGGAAATCTCCGCATTTGGGCAATTTTGCAGTAAGATTTCAATATGGGAAACACAGGAGACAGGGTTGCCACTGTCAGGGAAAATGTCAGGGAAAATATTTTTTGTTCCAGGTCAGGGAAATGTCAGGGAATTTCAGATTTTTTAGCAAAATGTCAGGGAAAATGAAATTTTCTGAAAACGTCAGGGAAAATAATATTTTGTCAGGGAAAATCATTGAAATGCCAAAAAAAGACACCTGTTTTCTTTCAAAAAGTCTGTATTTTATCATGATTCTAAGGGAGAAAAAAACTAAATCCTCAAGAAGGAGGGGACAAAAATTTTGCGCGCACGCGATACACAAAAACCCCTGTTGTTAGATAATAACCACTCGCTAAGTAGACGATAACTTTATAAGGAGTGCATATTCATAATTGGAGGGCATTTAAAAACATGGGGTTTATGCCGCGATTGTCAGGGAAATTTGATATTACGTCATGGAAATGTCAGGGAAATTAAAACTACCTTGTCCGTGGCAACCCTGGGAGAACAGTAGGAATTCCCACAAAATGTTGGAAAGGTGGTATTATTGACTTTGGCATAGATATATACATTATTGTGTACGTCTACAGCTTTGGTTTCTAGTGATTTGCGAACACTTATTGAGGGGATATGGTCCCTTGATAAGCCATGGTCGTGGGACCTTTGTTAGGGTCTAAGTGGGTGGATTTGTAGTTCTCTATGACTGAGGAATCACTGAGAATGCATTGGGATAGTGTGATATACAATTTTCATTATAACAACACCAGATGTAACACTTACCGAGGGCGTATGATGCAGCTGATTTAACTTCTTCATTTGGTGATGAGAACGATTCTAGGATAACATTTTGAATCTCTCCTTGTCTACTTAAATCTCTGTAAAAGACAACATAAACAGAACATTTAGAGATAATATTGTCATAGCATGCATAAATCGTTTACCCTAAAACGGGGGTGCGGCTTTTTATGGACCGGGTTTGGAGAGATATTAAGATTATAGAGAATTTTTTTTTTAATCCTTTACATAGTCGGGGTTCGCCTTCTATAGGGTTTTGCGGTTGTTTAAAATTATCAAAAAAGTGCCAGGTTGTAAAATCTTTCCAAAACCTAAATTGACAACAATACTTACACATGTTTTCCTATTTCTCCTAGAGCCAACAAGGACAATAACCGTACGGAATCTGTTGACTTGGCGTTCTGAAAAAGGAGATTATAAAGTTACAGATTATCATTACAGTTGCGATCACAACCGCATTGTTTTAATTTTTTTCGTTTAAAGGTTCTTTTCTCGCTTCTCTCACTTTTAAAAGAAAATCCAATTAGAGTACCGTGGGGTATTACTGGCAGGCGGGGTATTACTGGCACCCTGGCAGTGTTGTGTGTATTTCTTGCTAGGCAAATCAGCTCAGGCAAGCAGATGATAATTCAAGATATTTTGTAGACCTATCCCCTTACCCTAAAAGACAAGAAATCTGGAAATAAAACGTCATGATTGGGGTAATTCACTTTAAAATTATGATCATTGAGTCATTAAGGTCAAGATTGGTGCAGTTATAGCTTTTGCCAAGATGTAAGAGGAATTGGATCTAGATTCGCAGCTTCATCTATATGAGTTTTCTAAAACCTTAAGCAGAATTCCATGGCCAATTTATGTCCTCTTTCTGCTGGAACAATCATTTTTGAACCTGGTCTCAATACCTCCAAGATGGCAGGGGTGCCAGTAATACCAACAGATTTGTACAGTTGTGGGTATTACTGGCACCTGTCTTGCCGTCATACGTTCTAGTTAAGATGAACATGATAATAATCAGTAATTGATTCTTTCTTTGACACTGCATGGTAGATTTATATGTTTGGTTTAAGAGCAAAGCTGTTTCCTTAGTAATCTAGATTCTTTGGGTATCCAAAACAACATGCACAAATGATTTGACTGCAATTGTGTGAGCTCCAGGTCTGTGTTTGGGTGTATATCAATGACATATAAGTGTGACATGTCAGGATGTCTCTGACTTTAATTCCTTCATTGATAACACATAATTGTGTGCCCCTGACACGGTCGGTTTATATTTTTGTAAAACTATGGCTTTTTGTAAGGAAAGCATAGGGGTGCCAGTAATACCCCCAGCCATGCCAGTAATACCAACAAAATCCTGAATTATAAATACAAAGATATTCATATGACAGCACATATTATTTTGTCCATAACTGATGGAAAATGTGACAAAGTCCATGCTCGATGCATGGGAAAAGAGAAATTCTCAAAAGATCTCAAAGAAATCGCACCAGGGGGAAAAACTCCTTAGGGTGCCAGTAATACCCCATGGTACTCTATTTATACTGAAGTAGTCAGTCTGTCTCCCACATAACAAGCAGTGGTTTTTTTTTCTAGAATATACTAAACATATTTTGGTGTTAACTCAATAAACAGATAATACATTTTTACCAAAAAAAATAATAAACCGCCCAGTATTGCCCATTAAGCACCATGATGGTATCCGAATCTCAAGAAAACTCTTACAGACCCGCATATTGCGTTATAGTGCTATGCCCCTAGTCGTAATGATGCATGGAGGCGTAATGAAGACAAATGGCATAGCACATTAAGCACCAAACTGCCCTTTAAATACCCACATACCTTGATATCGTTGACAAACTGGTTGACGACGGCGGAGCCCTCCTGCCGGCTGGTGACTGTGAGAGCGGCGATACACTTAGCTATAGACTGGAAGGCCTGCTTGTGTACAGCCAGACTCATGGAGGTGTGTGAGGGCTGGTGGTGCGGCCGGTAGATGGGCTCTGTCAGCATCTGTGTCAAGGGAAGGGCGTATAAGTATTATAACACATGTATCAAGCAAGGGAAGGGTGTATAAGTATTATAACATCTGTGTCTAGGGAAGGGTGTATAAGTATTATAACATCTGTGTCTAGGGAAGGGTGTATAAGTATTATAACATCTGTGCCAAGGGAAGGGTGCATAAGTATTATTACATCTGTGTCAAGGGAAGGGTGTATAAGTATTAATATACAGCAGTCCAACATTATAGCACTCCGATTCACTATATGGGTATATATCTAAAACTGGACATCGACATCCATGTCCGTCTTTCTATCAGAAAGCTATATTCAGTCTCATCAAAGTAGAAATCCATGGGTTGCTATATGAAGGAGAAGGCCATATTCATGCCTAACTGTATGTCTGTGTGGATGTACATGAGTGTGTCCATGAGTGTGTGCATTTATGCTGCGGCCACGATGCATTCATGCTGCAACTGTGATGTACTCACATGTTGCATCTAAATTGGCGTCTCTAATTGAAATTTCACCTTTTTGTGTTATAGAACTTAATAGAACAAATAGGGCGTTTTTAGGGAAATTTCACTTTCTGCGTTTCCGAACTTTTTTCTCGCCAAATAGGGTGTTTTTAGGGAAATTTCACTATTTTGCGATTTCCAACTTTTTTCTCGCCAAATAGGGTGTTTTTAGGCAAATTTCACTTTTATGCGCTTTCGTACTTTTTTCTCGCCAAATAGGGGGTTTTTAGGTAAATTTCACTTTTTTGCGATTTCGAACTTTTTTCTCACCAAATAGGGGGTTTTTAAGGCAAATTTCACTTTTTTGCGATTTCCAACTTTTTTCTCGCCATATAGGGGGTTTTTAAGGCAAATTTCATTTTTTTGCGATTTCCAACTTTTTTCTCGCCAAATAGTTTTTTTTTAAGGCATATTTCACTTTTTTGCGATTTCGAACTTTTTTCTCGCCAAAAGCTGCGGAATCTGCATCCATGTCTGATCCCATTGATGGACTCTGGATGGACCCATGCATAGTGATTGAAGACCTACATAGTGGATATAAGGTCAAGTGAAAAAGTGCAAGTCATTTGTTTTGCAACTTGCACTGAACTGAACCTAATAGCCCTTGACTGGATTGTCAACAATCAATTAAACTATGACCAAACTCCCTCTATTTCGAAGAACAAATACACTACAAAGGTTTTATATTTTTTCAAAATAACACCCTTTGTAGAATGGCTCGATATTCAAGAATCCTACTGCGAATAAAAATATGTCAAATTCTAATTCTAAATACCTGAAAAATGAGAAATGCTGGCGTTCACGGTTTATGTAGGAAATGTACTAAAAACACCAAAAATATGCAACAAAACCCTAATTTTCTCAAAAACTGTTCAGTAGGATTTTTTCTAACTGAGGTTCCAGTGTTTTCTACCCTCATATTACACATTGGCATAGAGAATATATTGGTACCTAGTCAGGATTTTGCACTAGAAGCAATCTGTGAGGCAAAAAACTGCCAAAATGAGCCACTGGTCTGAAGTATAAAACTGGGCATCGATCACTATAGAGCTACAAAGAGAGAGAATCGATGTCCAGTAATAACATCTGTGTCAAGGGAAGGGTGCATAAGTATTATTACATCTGTGTCAAGGGAAGTGTGTATAAGTATCATACCATCTGTGTCTAGGGAAGGGTGTATAAGTATTATAGCATCTGTGTCAAGGGAAGGGTGCTTAAGTATTAATTTTCAGGGATGTAAGTCAGGAGAGGTGAAAAAACAGGAAATCGGACCAGGCCCTCTCTGCAGTGCTCCCGGCCAGCAGAACGGTCCCAGCATGGCCACCCCAGTACTCCTGATGCCATCCCGGCCTCCCCTGCAGTGCGGGATGGCATCAGGAGCACTGGGGTGGCCATGCTGGGGTCGTTCTGCTGGCCGGGAGCACTGCAGGGGAGGCCTGGAATTCCAGGAAGACTTACATCCCTGTATTATGGGTGTGTGTGGGGGAAGGGTGTATACGTATTATGGGTGTGTGTGTGGGCTGGTGGTGCAGCCGGTAGATGGGCTCTGACAACATCTACACAAAGGGATAAATACAAAAGTCAAATATTTTGACTTTGATTGATTGTTTAAGTAGTTTAAATTCCCAGATGTTGGTACCCCTATAGCGACAATTGCAGTGGCGCCGGGACAGGTACTCATCCCTATTTATAAGGGCGCAGTGTGCCCATTCTAGGCATTCTAGAATTAAACATGGAACAGCATTTCGTTCAATTGGTGAAATGAGGACCGGGATTACTGATGCTGCCCGTCCACTATATCTTTGGTAGTTGCTCATGTGGCTTTAGTTTATCTTGACGTGCTTACCTGCAGCAAGTCTTTGAAGCCTAGTCGTGGTGTGTTGGTGTAGACGAGGGACTGGAAGAACTCCATCATGGCTCCCAGCGCCGCCCCTATAAACAAACAATACAGCACTTGTCAATTAACCCTTTACTGATAGCGGGATAAACCATAAACCTAGTCCAAAATCTTACTAACCTAATTAGTAATCTTAAGAGAAATCTGTATGATTGCAAAACAGGCCCTGGTCCTAAGCGTTTACAGGTAAATTAAACTAAGCTCAATTCAATCTACAGGCAATACATGCTCATTTGACATCATGATAACGAACCGACAAAATTACATAGTGTCGGCAAGTATCTCACCCACACTACCTTGGGGCGACATTTCAGGAATGTGTATCAACTTTGCAGCCTCAGCATGATGCATGAATGCATCACTAGGGAGTTGCTGGGCAGGGCTGCATTCATGCATCATGACGACAAAGGTTGTCCTATAAGACTTGGTTCGTACATACCTTGTAGTAGCGGGGACCTGATGAGGACCAGGAGCTGGGGCAGGATTCCCTCGTGTATCATCGACATGGAGCTTCGACTTACGTGGCAGATAGACGTCAGCAAGTTCAGCGTCAGCTGCAAACAGCAAACAAATCTATTAATCTAAAGAACAGTGACCAGTGTTGCCGAAAACTTTTTCTCAACGCAGGCCAACCTGCCTGCGTCTTGGCATCTTACGCAGGCCATTTCCTTCTCTCGCAGACCATATGAATTTTGATATTTCAAGGTACCTTCATAAACTTCACTATAACTTGTTTAAAAAAAGGTGAAATAAAAAATGCGATCTACCGACCTTACTTTTTCGGGCTATGTTACCTGAACCAGAGATATCTTCTAGCCCCTGCCTGAACATGACTTTTAATTTTTTAGGCCTGCCCTGAGCCACAGAAATTATAAGCGTGTGCAGTAAAGCAGTCTATACGAAAAAAAATTCACCATGCAGGGCATTTGGTCCTGCAGCTTTTTTCTAGTGCAGGCCCGGCTAAATTTTTGCAGGCCTGAAGTACAATATTTGCATCTAAAATTCAAGTGTTTGCACTGATAATGAAAATGAATAGGGTTCCCCTTATGTTTCAATCATATAAATCATTTCAATATTTAGATTTTTAAGAAAATTGGACAACTTATTCATGCCTTTTGTTTGCTCTAGAGACCTTAATAACGGTACGATTTACAAGCCGTAAAATCTAGCATGTAGGCAAAGATCTGTAGATTTCAGCCAGTCATTTGGGCCGGCAGTTACCACATAGCTGCCGGACCGGCAGCCCATTTGCCGGCTATAGCCGGTGCCCGGCAGGTTTTCATATAGACTGCAGTAAAGCTGTAGTTACCTGAGAGACGTGAAGGTCGCTCTCGTTGATGAGGGCAGACAGTTCCTTCATGACGTCAGCAAGCATCGAGTTGTTCATCTCTGAACCTGTTAATAAAAGACAAGGGGAATTTACTATCAATCACATTTCTCTTCAGAGACGATAGTAGATTTAACAGGCGTAAAAATACTCCTGATAATTTTGCAACGATCTACTCGTATCAAAATACCCATATAACCCAGCCTATGGACTGAATTTATTTTGTAATTTTCCCTTCACATAAGCCTTTATATTTTCGTAGAGTGGATTTGGCTTATAGGCAGTCTTTTGATACATTCGATTATAGACTAGAGGATACTAATTTTCAGACATTTTTATATTGGCCGAATTATTTTGAAGTAGTTGGACCTTTCATGGTAAGTCATCTGCAGAAGCTTGCAGCGAATAAAAAAACTTTTTTTTTATCGATATGTCACAAACATGGTCGTACCGTAGTTAATGATGAGTACGTCCAGACAGGAGAGGGTGCTGAGACGCAGGGCGCGGTGGTTCTTACGGAGGAACGAGGCCAGGATCGGCATCGCTTCTCCCTGCAGCACACAACCAGGGCAGACATCAGTCACACAGTACTCATGATACTCTCAAAGACTTTATCACTGTGAGATCTTTCTGTTATTACCATCAGGCATGGGACTGAGTTATTGAAGAACATTCCGAGACGTAGTCACATCCCCTTTTCAGCGGTAATTTGCATGGAGTGGGTCTCCTCCAGAGAGTAACACCCCTCCCCCCTCACTGGATCTGCACCAACATCACAGGGCTGACCCTTTAAGCCTTCTAAAATTCCATTCATGCCTGTACATATGTCAGCTGCTGATATCATTACATTTTTGTAAACTTTAATGCTGCAAGAAAATGTTGATTGAAACTGATGAGTGTCACTGCCTACTTACCAGAATGAGTCTGAGGTCTATTTTGAGTGGCGACCCGGCGACCATGGTAACGGCTTTGACGGTGGTGAGCCGCGTGATCTCGTTCTTGAGACGGTCCAGGAAGATGGGCAGGCAGTGCTGGAGCTCTGAACTCAGGCTGTCACCTAAGTTACAGATAATCTGACCCCTGGAGGAGTGAAGAGAGTAGGTAGTACTCATTAATACGAGTTATTGTTTGATTGAGCGGAGGCAACTCAGTAATTGGGTTGTTAAATGTCTTTGTATCAATTTGGCTTTGTTTATTTTTACCTTATTATAAATGTGGTGAGTTGATAATGAGAGATATTTCATTAATTGAATTTATGGTTTTGTCAAGACCATATGATATGATATGATATGATATCCTAGAATTACTGGGAACCGAACCGCATCTAAAACACCATGCGGCCCATTATACTATACCCGGCACTCTTACTCCTGATAAGTCACGACAGTACCCCTACAGTGATTACATCTTTAGATTACCCCAACTATGCCGTATAGGTGCTGTACCAAGTGCTGTACTTACATGCAGGCGATGGCGCGTTCCTTGACCTCCTGATCTATGTCTGCGGCCTTGAGGCGCCGCAGGGTGCACTGGTAGATGTTACCCACGTACGGAGCCGGACTGAAGTCACTCTGAGTGTCTGTAATCACATAGATAGGAGGTTACAAGAGATAGATAGTCGGGTAGAATCTCTTGAAGGGTACTCGATTACCTAGAAAATCTCAAAGTTTGAGTGCTGATTTGAAGTTTGGAGGACTTTGAAATGACCATTTTCCCGGAAATTCCCGATGCCTTAAATATGATCATACAAGAGCTGAAGAGGTTTCCACTGATCTCTTTCTCAATTCTGGCTCTAAAATTTAACTTTTACAGAATGAAAATTCCCTATATGTTCCCTATATATGTTCTAGCATAAGGTAGACCAACATCCAGAGAAAATTAGGACATTGCGTGGAGCAGCTATTTGAGAATTGTAAAAATGAAGATGGCTGCCGTACCGAGGGGTCTGATGACCTTGACGAGTTGTTGTGTGACGAGGAGGGCCTCAGAGGTGATCTTGTAGAACGGGTCGCCAACTGCTGCCACCACCGGCTACAAGGACAAAACGATATATTACATACCGTAAACTGGCTCTTCTACATGCAGACTACTGGGACTACTTTCTGTCAGACAAGATTTACTTTCTGTCACCCGGGGACTACTTTTTGCCCACCTGGTCTATTTTCCGTTGCACGTGGACTACTTTTTGCCACACCTGGACTATTTTTCTGTCACACAGGGACTACTTTCTGTCACACCGGGACTACTTTTCTGTCACACCGGGACTACTTTTCTGTCACACCGGGACTACTTTCTGTCACACCAGGACTACTTTCTGTCACAGCGGGACTACTTTCTGTCACACCAGGACTACTTTCTGTCACACCTGGACTACTTTCTGTCACAGCGGGACTACTTTCTGTCACACCAGGACTACTTTCTGTCACACCAGGACTACTTTCTGTCACACCAGGACTACTTTCTGTCACAGCGGGACTACTTTCTGTCACACCGGGACTACTTTCTGTCACACCAGGACTACTTTTCTGTCACACCGGGACTACTTTCTGTCACACCAGGACTACTTTCTGTCACAGCGGGACTACTTTTTATCACACTGGAACTAATATGTCATCTGGGACTACCTTCTGTCAAACCGAGACATCGAACCCAAGCTGGCCCCAACTCGCGCTTGGACACGTCCGAGCGACATCGCTGGTATTTAGGAGGCCATGACCGCGTCACTTCCCCCGTATATTGGGGGGGATTCGTAAGCGGTACCCATCTGCACTTTTAATACAACAGCACCAAGCGCACAGGAACTATTTTAACCAGCAACCTTTGGTGCCAGCGCTGACGCTCGGGAAACGAGGTCGAGGTGGTGCCAGCTTGCATCGAACCCTCATCTGTGTGTGTACACTTTCTCCAATTTCCATGGCATTTTTAAAATATCGCTTGAACCCATAATATGTACTACACAAAAGCTGTCACCATATAATACATAAGGTACTTACGGGTACGAGGACTGCGATGTGGGGGTGGAACACGCTGGGGTTGTGGTGGGTGAGCAGACAGTTGACAAACGCTAACGTGTCAATCTTCATGTTGCTGCTTGAATTCTTGTCTCTGTTCAGGAAAATAACATTATCTTTATAATAGTGCATATAATTAAATATCCTGATAAAATAAATCTGGGTTTTATATTAAATGTCTCTGATTAAATAGAGTAAGTATAAAAGTATAGATAAATTCATTTCAACCCAAGGGTACCTAAAATGAGATTTTCAATTCTGGTGTCATATAAATCTGAATAACTTACCCGAGTGAGAACTGGATGCCAGGTACGAGAGCTGGGATGTGGTCAGTGAGGGCTCCGGGCAACACCTGGACAAAACACAAATTAATGAATATTGGAATTACCCGAGGTATGGAACATAGTGAAGGGGAATGTAGGTTCTAACGAAGCCTGGCACCACGTGAGTGCCAGGGGGACATGGGATTTGAAGTTGGGTGTGCGGCTTATACCGGGAAAATTCCCGGTATGCTGGCCCTCCATGATGATTCATTATGCGGTAACTCAAGAGTTTTTTGATTGATTGATTGATTGATTTGTTTAACGTCCAGACGTACATCAAGTACCTCACGGGACATCTCAAGTTGGCAAGGAGTCATCCACAAATAGTGGTAGTCTGCCTTGCAGTAGTAGGACAGATATTTATATGCTGCTTGCCCAATACAGCAGTGACCGCATCTATGGATGATCGAATCTATGAAATGAATGATCGCATCTATTCTATGAGGTGAGGGAGAAAACCGCTACCGGGGCACGTCCCCTACTCTTTTCGAAGGATAGCAAGTGTTTTTTTATTTGCCTGTTCCTACCCACCTGGGCTAGTACCATAGTAGGCAGGGCCAGACAAACAACGGCCTTTGATATCTCAGACGTGGTTCACTGAGGAGGGATCCCATGCCAGACCACCAGCAAGAAGGCCCGGGCCACTCAAGAGTTTGTTTCAATGAAATACGGCAGTGCCATTGGTTCGACTATTACTAAGGAACCCTGTATTTTGCCGACCCATTGAAGAACCCACAGCTGCATTTCACGACCCTATGACGTCTTCAAAATAGCGGTTTGTTTGCATTTGTATAGCGTAAAAAACTATTTTAGCCTCCCTTTCCCCACCCCCTTATCATAGCCCCACTTGTTTAAATCTGCTGACAGGGTTATTTGGCTTGTTGATCCTCGGGCCGTATGCCACAAGACCGTAGTCTGCAGTCAACACGTCAAATAACCAGTCAACAAACAGACTAAAACGTGTGAACCTTTGTGTTAGTATCAACCCTTTAAGGAGGGCATAATGCATTCATGCATCATGCCCTTGGTCGTCATGATGCATGAATGCAGCCCTGGCGAGTAACTTGTCAGTGCTGCATTCAAGCATGAAGACTACCCTACGGGTTTCCGACACTCCCGAAGGGTCGGCATGATGCACCAATGCAGCTCCGGCGAGTTACTCGCCGGGGCTGCATCGGCGCATCATGACATCAAATGTTTAGCGACATCTTTCATTAACGGTTTAACCAGGCCTCACCTGCACGAGTTCTGTGAGGAGCAGGAAGCAGCCCTGCCGTGTCTTGATGCTCTTCTCCTTGAGCTGTTTGTGTACTGCCCGTACAATGAGGGGGATCTGGGCCTGCAGCTCTGACACCGGCCTGTATTCATAGACACACATGTATTATATATATGTAAGGTTGTAGATGTGTACTTATGTATCCCTAATTTATGTATTGGTAAGGTGGGGGAGCATGAGTTGGGGGGGGGGGGGGGGGGCAAGGGTAGGACGGGATCTGTACAATGTGGGGAATCTGGGCCTGCACTTCCGACACCGACCTGAAATATGCACATGCATTATTAACAACCCGGTAATGCGTTATAGTTTGTTGTTTTTTTGTTTTTTTGGGGGTTTTTTTTGGGTTGTTTTTTTGCGTTATAGTGGGAGATAGTATTTTGAGGAGTATACATCAGGTATGCAGTCCAGGTACAGGTTATCGCAGGCTATGTAGGCCTATGTTCATGTGTATCTGTTTGGTATCCCGGCAATTTTCAGACCCCAGGTGCGGGTTATAGCATTTTCCCAAAGTCTGGGTGCGGGTTATATGTGAGGCTGTTCATTACTCACCCTTCTTCCTGGTCCATGGCGTCTGGGTCTGTGGATAAGGTGGGTTTGGTCTGCTTTAGCAGCGTTACGTAGGCGTGGAAGATGTCGGCCTTCACATTCTCTTCTCGCTCTGTGCAGGAAAAGGGAGATATTTTCCTATCAAGTGAGTTTCGATTTGTGCTACCTTTTATCCCCATGACAAGCAAGATCACATGCACTAATGTGACTATGCCTCCCATGACGGTTACCGCATTTGACCTAATAAGCGCACATCCTCCAATAAGCGCACACACCCTTTTTTGACGATTCTAGACTATAAATCCAACTCTCAAACTGCTAAAACATGGTTATATTATTTTTTAAGCACACATAGTACAGTAAATGTGAAGGTTGGTGTTACCTTTGAAGCGTCCTATGAGTGCGGGTGACACGCTGGTGTAGAACTGCTGCAGCAGCTCGTGACGTGTGGCCATGATGGCATCCAGGCACTTGGCCGACGCACGACGTACCTTCCATGACATGTCGTCATCGTCACTGTACTCGTCATCACTCTCACTGAAAATCGTAAGAATAAGTACCACGTTAGCATTTTTGTCATTGCTTTACAAATGACATTAATTTATGTGCATATTACAGATGCCACTCCCTGGTCGTTAAATAGTAGGACATTTTACAAAACCTGAATAAAGGTCCTGTATAGTGAAGTACAGGTCTTCGCGACATAAAAAAAACCCACTTGAAATCAGGGTAAAACTTGAAAACTGTAATTCTTGTTTTCAAAACTAGCCAATGTGGCTTTTAATTTACAGGTTATTTTTAAGAGATGCATAAGCTTACCCCTCCTCCTCATCTTCCTCTGTCTCCATACAGTCTTCGTCTTCATCGTCGTCGTAGTTGTAGTTGGGGTCGTAGCAGATGTACTCCAGACAGATGCAAGTGATCTGAAAAAAAACACGATCAGAGTTGAGTGTTTGCATTTATTGACTAATACTAACAGATGAGTTTCTATCAGATTCAATAGCAGTGTTATTGATTGAATCTTAAGACTAAGATGAAGATAAGTCTACCAGTCAACACCCCCTTGCCCACCTCCTTAATGTTTAAATACATTCTTATTGAATCTGTACAAATCACACAGGTTACCCCTTTCTTTTAGCCTTTAAAATCCAAAAGAATCCCATACTGTTGTCAATTCTCAACTCTGCTGTTAATGTCAACTCTATCATGTATCTATCAGATGGCCCTTTTCAAAGGGTGCGAGCTGTATCCACAAAGCCGTGAATAGTTTTTATTTAAAGTGGCCTTACCTCGTCAATATGCGGCGATATTTCCTTGGGGCAGCGTCGTACGAACGACTCGAAGGCCTGCAGGCAGTACTCCCTGAGTTCGTCGTCCTCCACCTTACAGAATCCCACCACCAGGGGGATGATACGCTCCAGGTGCTCTCCTACACGGTGACCCGCTGCACGCCTGGAGCAGAGGAAAATTTTCTTTTTATAATAAATCACAAGGAGAAGGGAAAGAGATTTTTTTTTTACAGAATTACAGAAGCATCATCTATCAAAATGAAGTATGTAAATTTCCATGTAAGCAACTCTTTCAAGCCTTATCGCTGATGAAGCTACATAGAGGCAATTCGGTTATTACTGAATAGTTCTGCCTCTTACTGCATCCCACGTTTAATCTGCACCCTCAACACAAATCAGGGAAATCTTATAACCAGCATGGGGTGGGGGTCAGTACTGTATTATAAGTTTTATGTATGCCTTGTATACCTTGTGTAACATACACCCTTTACATAAACATGTTTGATATCAAACTATAGCAGTTTTGATGCACATACAACCGAGGGATTTTAAGTAGAATGCATACAAATGCATGCAAAACATACAAATGCATGCAAAACGCAGCGCTTAAACAATATGGTGCGGTAACTTACGTGATGGCCCCAATGCACTGTATGTAGGTGCGGGTGGTGGAGGTTGAGGCGTTCCTGGCCAGCTCGGTGAGCAGGAAGTCACTCAGCTCCAGGAAGAGGCTGTTGTTACAGCTCATCACCAGGTGACCTACAGACAGACGAGAGGTGGAGACAATGTTTACCAATTAATTAACACTTATCAACTACATGTACTGCAAACGTATATTATTTCGCGAGGTACATATTTTCGGGATTTTAGAGGAAATGAAGAGTCCATGAAAATATGTTCAGAGCGAATATTTATACAGAATAGAATTAAAGAGCTAAATTTCGATAATTCGAAAATTTAAATACACACGAATTTGTACGTTTTAGCAAATAAAAAAATAAAAATCCCATTTCTTAAAAAAGTGAAGCGAGTGAAATCGAGACAAATTTCTTTTGGTCAGGCTTATTGACAACTTTTTGAAAATTCAAAACTAATTCGCATTTCAAAGAATATGTTGCAACTTGCTCTTGCTTCATTATAAAACGTGGTACCGGTACTTACTGATGGCTATGATGGATCGTTTCCTGACAGCGAGGCGTGGACTGGAGAGCTGTGGGAGGAGCGCCCCCTGGATGGACGGGTGGAAGCTGATCAGCAGACCTGCGGAAGACGGAAAAAAACAAATCCGTTCTATAATGCAGGATTATTTTCTTACACAAGTTTATCATTATTTGTGTGTTCTGTTCCCAAGAAACCTGAATAAATAATTGTCAGTGATTTGCGGTGACTGTTTTACTCCTCTGGGAGCTGAACTTGGGCCTCACAACAGTTTAGTGATACTATATTTTCTGACATTATAAAACGTCAATGCAGCTTACAGGACTCTCCCGGGGGGGGGGGGGGGGGATTCTATATGCAGTTAGGCTTATACATTGTGTACGCAAGACTCTACGGTAATGGTTGACTTACCACCAAAGCGACTGAGTAGGTCCCCGAGGATATCCAGAGCCTCCAGCTGTACTGACACGTCTTCTTGCTGTAAGGTACAACAAAGACCCATGTTATGTGGTTAACCCTAAAAGGGCCGCATAATGCTTTAAAGTGCTATTTCCTGTGTTTGCATGATGCATGAATACAGCCCTAGCGTATCAATCCTGTTAGTCGAGTATCAATCCTATTAATCGATAAAGGGTATTATACATTAAAGAACTATGTAGCCCTTTGGCCACACCAAAAAAAAAAGTTGGTCAATGGATTTCACTTTTCAAAAAATGGTGCGAGCGAGCGAATTCTTTTCTTTTTTTTTTTAAGAATTTTTTTTTGTCAATGGATTTTGTCGGTGGAAAACTGGAGCGAGCGACAATTTTTTTTTTTTTTTGACCAGCCTCCGACAAAAGTTCTTAGTGGACCCCTAACATAAAAAATTATTGGTTGATCTGGGGGAATTACTGGAAGAAATTTAAAAAAAATCAAAAAAATCTCAATTTTGAAAAAAATGAGGCGAGCGAAATCTTTTTTTTTTTCAAAAAAAAAAAAAAATTCCATTTCCGAAAATAAGATGCGCGAAATCCATTGACCAACTTTTTTTTTTGGTGTGGCCCTTAAACAGTTTGAGCAATCTGGCTATTTTACTATGATGACTGTATCTTGAGAACCATCTTGAATTAATCATAAGAAATACAAAATGCTTGATTGGTTACCTTGGCAATGGCGGAGGTGAGGCGCCCAGTGATCTTCTTACAGATGCTGGCGGCCAGCGCTGTGGAGGCTGGAGGCAGCTCACTGATCACCGTCTTCAAACCTGAGGGAGGAACAGTAACTTTAGTGTTTTGTAGTTATTAATCTATGGTAATGGTTAATCGCTGAACAAAATACAATCACGATGTACCATGGAAATTGAGAAACTTCTATTAATTGTGTTTAATAAGAGACTGCTTAACTTGAGACCTACCGATACTGGAGATGTAACTGAGCTGTTCCTTGTCAGACAGCATGTTGCTGCACAGATGGTTTAACATGAGACTGCTTAACATGAGACTTACGGATACTGGCGATGTCCCTTAGCTGTTCCTTGTCAGACAGCATGTTGCGGCACCCCAAAGTGTTTAATAACAGACTGTTTAATGTGAGACTTACCGATACTGGAGATGTCCCTGAGCTGTTCCTTATCAGACAGCATGTTGCTGCACAGAGTGTTTAACATGAGACTGCTTAACGTGAGACTTACCGATACTGGAGATGTCCCTGAGCTGTTCCTTATCAGACAGCATGTTGCTGCACAGAGTGTTTAACATGAGACTGCTTGACGTGAGACTTACCGATACTGGAGATGTCCCTCAGCTGTTCCTTATCAGACAGCATGTTGCTGCACAGAGTGTTTAATATGAGACTGCTTAACGTGAGACTTACCGATACTGGAGATGTCCCTCAGCTGTTCCTTGTCAGACAGCATGTTGCTGCACAGAGTGTTTAACATGAGACTGCTTAAGGTGAGACTTACCGATACTGGAGATGTCCCTGAGCTGTTCCTTATCAGACAGCATGTTGCTGCACAGAGTGTTTAATATAAGACTGCTTAAGGTGAGACTTACCGATACTGGAGATGTCCCTGAGCTGTTCCTTGTCAGACAGCATGTTGCTGCAGAGCGTGTCGACGATGGTCTCCACCTGGAACTCCTTGACCTTGTTCACCAGCGGGCCCAGGCTGTAGAGTCACATATGAATAATAGTTAAGGCCTGATTTCTGTTTCATGTTGTTCTGTGAAGCTCTTCACCCCATTTTCCGTTTTAAGGGTTTAATAAAGCAAGACATGTGGATAGGAAATAGTTGTTGCATGTTCAATTCACTTACAAGGTAGAATAACTTCCGCTTTAGCTGGGTCAGACTTGCAGGTTTCTGAATTAATGTAAATTCCACTACCAAAACTCAGATGTGGGTTATATAATTTTCATAAGTTTGGGATGCGGGTTATATGAGGGTTATTGAAAGTAAAGTGCAGTACCCAAGTGACATTTTTGAGACCCGAGGTGCAGGTTATCCAGTATCTTTTTAAAGTTTGATGCTTATTACCGGTACTTCCTATTAAACTTACCATTTGACTGCCAAGTTCTGCACTTCTCCGTTCTTATCTTCGAGCAACTTCAGCAACATTTTCACCACCTGAATATGCAGCAATTAAGGTATTAGTGCCAGATATTTACAACTGCAGGAACACATATGGGACAGCCTACTTAGGAGTGTCGGATATCATATTGCATGTTTACTACCACACATAAATTTCTACACTTTAGAGGCTTTAATAACTTAGGGAGTAGCTGTCTTTTGAACAATCGGGGGTGCTGAATAACTTGTAAGGACGCGCACTCAGGGTTGCCTTATTTTTATACCCCCCTCCCCTTTGAAATTCAGTAACATTCAGCCTTTTTTTTCATCCCTCCCCCGTCCCCAAATTCAAGGTCTCAATTCACAATCCCACGCCCAAGTCGTTTAGAAATGCAAGTATTAAATGTCTAAGGCAGTAACCGGGACAGAATAATATTGTGAAAGATTTTAAAGATCAAAGGTTGGAAATGTAGGTAAAATGAGGGTGACAGCTCCCCACCTGAATCTGGTCACATTGTGGTCCAACAGATTGTCTGATATTTGTAAACCAGAACAAAATACAGACGTCTCAATTTTTTTTTTTAATTTACCTTGCGTTCGCTGTCGTCGTCCAGTTTGATGGAGTCCTTCTGGAGCTCCATCATCAAGTCGTTGGTGGCCATGAAGCGGAAGTCCTTGTCACTGGACGTCATCTACGGAGACAAAACAGGACGTTACATATGGCTTATACATGTACATCTATTTAACCATTTAACCCTTTAGGGACGGCATGTTGCTAAAGGGTGATATTTGTTGTCATGATGCACCAATGCAGCCCCAGCCAGTAACTCACCAGGGCGGCATTCATGCATCATGACGAGCCTAAGGGAGTGTATCACACAACCCTATATGGTCGGCATAATGCTTGAACACAGCACTGGCGAGTTACTCTCCAGGGCTGCATTCATGCATCTTGACGACCAAAGGCACTGCGCCATCCTTATATGGTTAGCACAGAAAGAGGTGCATTGCCCTTTATCCGTTATCATCATGATGCTTGACTGCAGCACAGGCGTGTCTACCGTAAAACCTCGCGTATAAGCCTAACTCGCGTATAAGCCGCCCCCGACTTTGGGCCTTCTGAATGAGCTTGGGAAAAACCTGCGTATAAGCCGCCCCCCCCCCCCAACTTTGGCCTCAAAATTTATGACTATGTCATGTATGTGTTTATCCATGTGTCCCCCTACACTCTCTCGTTTTGTCAGCTTTATCAAACAGCTATGCCATGGTCGCATTGTTGCCGTATTATTAGGATGGTAGCAGGGAATAGCGGTGATCTGCATTGTCTCAAGACTGAGGTGCGAAGTGACACAGCCCACTCACCTTTACTAGGGGCTTACCACCGACCCCCCCCCCCCCCCCGCCAAATCAGTCTCTGTTGGCTATTCTATGGTGACTTTGGAAATTATACTTCGGAAAAACTCGCGTATAAGCCGCACCTCGACTTTGGGACGATTCTATAAGCCGCACTGGCGATCTGACTCGCGTACTAGCCGCAGCTTCTACACAAGGTTTTACGGTACTTACCAGGGCTGCATTCAGGAATCATGACGACCCTACGGGAGTGTATCATGCAAGGGCTTGATACTTGAATTGCTGCCCTGGTGAGTGATTCGCCAGGGTTACGTTTATGCACATAGCTATCTGTAGCCGGGGTAGGGGGGGGGGGGGGGGGGGGTTGACATATGATTAGGTACCTCCCTCGCCCCTTCCCCCCCCCCCTCCCCGCACACCCAGAGTCACACTGGCCACAGAAAAGGGAAGTCTACATTTGGATCCCCGAGACTTGCGTTTGGCAATGTTCAAGGCTTTTGAATCGAACAGGTCTACTTGTTAGGCCCAAGTCACTCCCCCCCCCCCCCCCGGGAATTAAATGAATGTCTCAGCGTGGGCATGCCCCCAACCCCCCTAGATGGATAATTGGTTGTGGCGCTGGAGTTGCACTTGCAACATTTTGGGTTGCATGAGCAAACCCCGGGCCACATCTCAGTATTCTCACTCTTTGGCTTTTTCAACTACAGGGAGTAGGCTTATCTGTTGTGAAGGTACATGTATAACCCCCCCCCCCCCCCTCCAACCCCATCCTCCCACACTGTGCCACAGAACAGATCACTTAAGTATTGATTTAATAGGGCTTTAAGCTATTTACAGGGAGTATAACTATAAGCCGGTGATCCACTGCCGCAAGTTTCCCGCGAATATTGATGTACAACAATTGCTTGCACTCGCAAAAATCGAAACTTTTAGATTTCTGCGAATGTAGTTGTATGCCGCTCGTCACTCGCGACAACGTTATTGCAGGGACTCGCAGCAGCAGATCCACTGCTGGAAAGTTCTGTGCGTGTGTACTTGCACGAGTCTCATTTGCAGGTAATTCGCAGCATTTTCACGGCAGTGGATCACCAGTTGTAGATGGGGGGTCCCATGTCGCATGTCGATTCTAAGAAGAATTGACCATGTTGCATGTCCATGTCGTTTAATAATGCTTATGTCAAGAAATATCCATGTCCCCTGTCACTATTTAATTATTACATTTTAAGCCTTCTGCCACATGTCACTAGGCCTCATGTCGCATATCGATTTTAAGAAAAGGCCATGTACATGATGATCATGTCGCCATGTAGAATTTAGGGTCCATCCCCATATTATTATCATAATAATATGGGCATTATGGGGGTGGACAAATTATAAAGTCTATACTAGACTATAGTCTACTAGCTAGTTGAACGTGCCCAAAACTAATGGTCGCTATATTCTGATAGGTGCTCCCTTAGTGAAGCCCCTTGGTCGACATCGGTGACTAATACTAATAGTCTACATGTAGATCTACCGTATACATTTTAATGTGCATTCGTAGTTTCAGCTTTGGCTGAAGATGCAATTACTAAATTGGGATACTATTAAATTGACATCAGTGTAGCGATGACAGTCCATCTTGTCTGCCACTATGCTAAACAGGTGTTTGTAAATTTGCCATAGAAAAGGCTCTGTATGTCAGAATCACAAATGGGCGACATGTACTTATAGAGGAAAGCCTGATCTATCTATTGGTGGGTGAAGTTTTACAGAAATAGATATGTAAAATATGCATATATAGATGGTTTGTTAGGAAAATGATGGTTTCTGTCGGCCTGCCCTACATCAATATTGGGTAAAACCAGGGTATTTTTAGCAGAAAACCATGAGATAAAGGGTGTTATTGTATGTTTACACATCAGAGTGGGTTATTACCAATATAACAACATTTTAGGCTACAGCTTAAGACTAATTTGAGATAAATCTGCCAACATGTTCAGAAAATATGAGTTTGTAAAGTCTCAGAAGTGTGAGACCATTTTTTGAAGAAAATATTTGTCCAAGAAGCCTGATGAACCTACAGGGCTCTTCTACATCATTTTTAGAATAAGAAAAAGTTACTTTTGTAAGGCTATAGTCCAGCGAAAATTAGCTCAACATGATTTGCCACAGTTAAAATGTTATTTTCTTTTTCTAGTATTTCACATTTGGGGTGACTTAGATGTGGAAATTAAAATATGTATTCCTCTATTAACTTAAGGTGGATCGCTACCCTTTGATTTCTTCAAATTCTTAAATCCATCAGAATGGGCTAATATTGCATAGGCAGATACATATATACATTCCCTAAACTGTGTTAAAAATTTAGATCATTTCAAGCAAAATTGTGCATTTTGTAATACTTTGAATATTTCATATATTGGTAACTGATAATATTTCTTTTTTTTAAATATGAGCTAGTACATTGCAGATATTTACTATTTAGAACACTATAGATGCTATAATATTGCTCAAAATAACGAAGGGTATAAATAATGACAGTTTTATACATTGATTTTTGCCATTTTACCCATCATGCAATGCCATATATATTTAATTTAGTCATTTTTTGGCATTATTTTTCATTTTCAAAGGCCCAAAACCATAAAAATATGCCCGGGACCCCCTATCAAAATTACTTTCATATGTTAGCAAATGATCTGAACTATTTTCTGAGAGAGTTAAAAAAAATTCTGTTAATACTGAGTACTATTTTTAGCCACTAAGGCTACAAATAATGACGATTTCTTTGTACTCTTTCCCAAGTTTTCACATTTTTTCTAATTTTCAGAAAAAAATGTAAATACTTCAATTTTTCAAAATCCTATATTTCAAAGAGTAGTTCGGGACCCCTATTTTTCTTTGTATTTTCCGATTTTATATAATTTAAAATGTCTGTAAAAAAGTTTTGGTGAGATTCTGTTAATTTTCAGTGGCTTTGACCCAAGGGTAGCGACCCACCTTAATGTTACTTATGTATGTTAATCTGCTAATATTTAGCTTTATTAGGTACCATTGGTTTGTTGATAGGCCTTCTCAATCAAATTCTATCAGTATTTATTTACAAAGGTGCAGCTATGCCGCGCACTGCGCATGGTTAATTGTCAGTGTTATCTCAATGTTTTGACCAAATCTGCGGACCGAGAAATGGCAGAAACTATTTTACAATATCAATATTCAAAGTGCCGTAGAATCTCTTCTAGTAGGAATTTTAACTTGATTTAAAGTGCTATGAAAAGCTGCTTTCAATGCCCTTCGTTTGAGCTATTCCTTGTGTAATTCTGGTGAGATGCTATTTTGGGGCTGTCATCGCTAATCAGTGTATTAATCATCAAGTCAGGGACTTGTCACAGTTACTAAGTCTCTCTGTGCAAGTTTACCCTAAATTGAAGACAGAGTCAGTGTCAATTGTCACTGTGTTGACTGTTGTTGAGTTTCTCAACTCAAGTCTCAACTCAAGTTCGCAACTCAAGAAGACAGTGCACTCTGGATTCATTCAAAACTGAAGATGGACACACATTTTCAACATGACATAGACATAACATCAACCTGTAACACAGTTTATTGACTCGACTAACATTTAGTCTGCATCTATTCACCAATACTTATCAACAAAGACATTTATCCACAAGATGACAAGTGATAATTTCTCCCCGATTGAGAAACCGGTGTCTGAATTTGACAAGATGGCGGACACGGCACCAAAACATGCCCTGCCCGGCGTTCTTACTCACCTTCTCCAGTAGATTCGCGATGTGATATGAAACGCTCGCCATCTTTGCAGATAACTTATCGGCAAGCCTCCCAGGAAAATGTCAGTGTCTTCAATTAATGCAGATGTTATCCAGAAATTTGGGTTTCCTTCGCCAAAAATCTTTGCAGGAAGACCACTACCGGTCGCGCATGCGTACTGACACTTTGCTGGTGCCCGACGCTGAGATTTCACTCTCCCCGCAGATTTCTTGGTTTTACAAGGTGAGTTCGGGGAGGGCCAAAATAATCACTTTGGTGATTACCAGAACCAGCGTGCCCGTACCTTCCGGTAGACCCTCACAAATACCCAGCTTCAGCTGCTGAAGCTGGGTCTTTGCAGAAGTCTACCGGAAGGTACGGGCACGCTGGTTCTGGTAATCACCAAAGTGATTATTTTGGCCCTCCCCGAACTCACCTACAGCAGCCGGCATTTTTATAGAATACGTTCGGAGAGTGATTGTCATCATCTGAAAATTGTGGAGCATGTGTTTACATCTTTCTAGTTGAGTTTCTGGCTTTTGTGAGGTGTAAACTCGGTAAGTAGAGTCCTCAATCTGTAAAGACCCTGCTCAGGCTACAGTTGATGTGGTAATTTCCTCACATGGGAGTGAGGGGGTTGCATTTGTGGCCCGATTTGTTAGGAGGGGTCAAAAATTATGAATCATGGCATGGGGGTTTGACTATTATTATTAGGGAGTGTTCATTTATTATTTACAGGGGGGGTGGTGGCTTTGGCGGGGGGCGTAAAAATGTCCGACCCCTCTTGAGGGGGGTGTAAAAATTTAAGCCCCTTTTTAGCAAAAAAGCCCGCGCGTTACTATAGGGGAGGCCTGGGAGAATTGGGACAAAGGAGAACTGGGACACTGTGTATTCTGCCCATAACCAATAACTTTAATGCATAACCACCGATGCTATTTTTTGGGCCAATAATATTTAAGTTTTTTATGATAAAAAAAAATTCTGTGATGTTATTATACTTAGACCTATAACAGATTATAACATTTTTAGGAAAAAAAGTTTTTTTTTCAGGTCTCGGACGATTCAATTTACATAGTGTTACCTTTTGATTAGGAAATATTTTCGTGTTGCATTATGTAGCATTGATAGATGGCAAAATGACCAGCTACTTACAAAAACACAGTTAAGCATATTTTGAACTGTATTAACATTTTGCTTAAAAATCTCAACCTGGGGAGAACTGGGACACTCATTGCAGGGAGAACTGGGACACTTTTGGCTATTGGGGAGAACTGGGACACTCCAGTTGAAGATTTATTGTGCTTTAATTATTTTTCTCTCAGACCTATGACTGAAGCTAATATGTCACCCAATTCAATAGCATGTGTAAAAGTATATGTCAGAAAATATGGATACTTAAAAATATTAGAATGAATGTGGACACAAATACTGCTCTACTGATCTTTAAATCCATGCTTTTACCATATTTTGATTACGGATGTATTTTTCTAACCGCCTTACCAGTTACATGTTATCAAAGGTTACAAATTTACTGCAACATTGCCCTCAGAATTTGTTTTAGGATAACTGATCCTACTGAGTGTGCGGTAAAAGCACTGTATAAAATGGCCAATATTTTACCTCTAGATTTAAGAAGAATATATTTTCAACTTGTAACGAGTCATAGATTGGTTTATCAAGGTAAATTTGATATTCTCCCAGACATGGGAACTAGGGCTACCTCGGCCCCTATAATTAGGTTACCCAGACACAGGCTTGCAGCTTATTTAAATGGCCCTAGTTATCAGGCATCATCGAGATGGAATGTTCTAGATCCGGAGATAAGATGGATAGTAGACAAAAAGAATTTCAAAGTGACGATCAAGCGTAAACTGGGTATGGTCTTTATTAGAAATTGGAGGCATGATTATCCATACCTTCTTTTCGATGGTACAGGATTAATAAATGGCCTTCCACCCTAGGTGGCTAAACAGCTGAATTCAGATAGCATAAGGGATATAGTGTAAAGTCATGACAATCAACAGTGATAGTAATTCAGTAATTCGAGTTAACGGTCTTCTACACAGCATTCCTCCTTGAGCGATATAGATGATTGAAAATTGTAAGATAGCATCAACAAGCCACGACGAGTAGTAGAAGCGGTGGACTCCCCCATGTCCTGTAAATGTAAAACATGTATTCATTTTTACAATTTAATTCCTACATGTATTTTGTTAAGCTATAAGTTAAGTATAAGTGTATATGTATTTTATGTATTTCAAATTCAACTCGGTCTCCATGTACTTATCTCTGACTGTTGCATTTATGCATTCATCAACTCTGATAAAGAAGTAAGAATGGTGAGATTTGTAAAGAACGCATATTGAAAATCCAGGGAAGAAGCTTCACTTCCTACTGGTTGCCAGGAGGTAGAACAGTTAGTATATAACTGATGCTGTAAACCAGTGCAAATAAAAACGTTTCAAAAAAAAATGTTACATATGATCATATTGAACTTAAAGCAAAGCAAAATGATGTTTCATTGATTAATAGTCACACTATTTACACTGTCCCAGTTCTCCCTGGTGTGTCCCAGTTCTCCCCAGGTAGTGTCCCAGTTCTCCTCGAAGTGTCCCAGTTCTCCCTGGAATTTCTCAAAATTTCAAAAGGCCCTAGACGGGAATCAAGGCAGGCTAGGATAAATCTAAATAGTCCAAATGAAAGGTTTATTAGTTGCCTTTCTTCATGAAACAAAGGCATTTCGTTATTATTGGCATTGTAGAAATCACAAGCAAACATGTTATGATTTTAATTTGGTGTCCCAATTCTCCCAGGGCTCCCCTACTATATAGTTCAAAGGGGGGGGGGGGGGCCTAAAATTTTCGCCGCCTTCGGCGCTCTCGTGGGGGGGGGGGGGGGGGGGGCCTAAAAAGATTTCGCCCCTCCGCGCAAAATCTCACTGGGTAAATAAATTATGTATGGTTGAAAATATGGATCAATTTGTCATTATCTAAACGCAAAATCGATCAAAATCAATAGTAAAAAAGTTGTAATTTTTCTTAAACTGTATGAAAAGAATTTTAAGGTCATTTGCAAACTAGTAAGACTAAATTTAACATAGGGTCCCACGCATTATTTTGGGCCTTTGAAGTAAAAAAAGTATTGCAAAAGTGTGCCAAATAAGATATTTGAAGTATTACATTAGGGGTGATCCATAAATGATGTCATGCTTTTTTTTACCCTTTTTTGACCCCCCTCCCCCCATGACCATGTCACGCTTTGTCACCTTTTGCTTGACCCCCCCTCTAGGCGTGACGTCACACAAGCAGCTACCCCCCCCCCCCCCTCCTTGGATCATCAACAAAAACTGTACTATTAGGAAATCACTGAAATAGGCCTTAGTGCTGTTATTAGCAAACACATCTATAAAAGATAGAATACAATTATAACTGACAAAGATATGCTCAAACAGACCTGCCTACATATGCATAAAATTAAGGGTGTGATCCTTTTCTAACAGCAGGGGGTTGAAACACACACCCCAGCCCCTAGAGGAGTCGAAATTCTCCCCCCGCCCCTGCCCCGTCATCATTCCCTCTGCTGTATATGTTGTGGGAGCAGACCTTGTCTTCACTGGTGGTGGTAAGATTTTAACGCCAGCCTGGTGATCGTAACCGCGGAGCGGCTAACCAGACTGGAAGGACCTTCTCGGGGTTTTCGCTCCGGGTCCAGGGTGTCGACTTGCTACCCATTTGCACTAGATTGGTGGTGTAAATGGGTGTGTATTGGTCAATATACATCCACCTGCCCCCCTCCCCCTCCTCTTCCCCCTCCTCTCAGGGTCAGAAATCTCTCCAAGTGTGGGTCCTTTGAAGCATAGTAATGCGCTGGCTTTTTCGCTGACAACAGGTGAAATTTGTTTGCTCCCTACCTCCCTCAAGACTTACTAAGGCGGGCAGTCTTAGCCATGCTAGCCCCCCTTTAAGTACCTGGTACCGTAGTCATAATCAGACCCCTGGTGGGTTTATAGGATTTTCTCAAACCAGAGTCGAGATCATGCGCCTGCCCTCAAGGGGGGGGGGGGGGGTTTGCTAGCACAGAATATACTAAAGATGGGTACCTACCCAAAGATCGTTCACATACGGTACTCATGGAAACTAGTGCAACCTCAGGCCAATCAGAGCACAGCTTTGGGGGTCACATGATGCACCAAGGCGTGCTATAGCCCCCCTTTAAGGTGGGTCGATCTCTTAGTGTAAAAGTAGCTAGATTTTCGTTAGTTTTCCAAATAAGTTGAGGAAACAGGAGGGTCACGAGCTATTTTCTGAGATATTTAAGCCTTAATTTAATGTCTCATGTGATGGATTATATAGTGGTTTGGCGCATATCTATGTATGTTGTTCAATGTGAACCACCCCCACATAGCACGGTGATAGAATACTTGCCTTCATATTCAAAGGTTGATGGTTCTCGCCCCAGTCAGGCAACATCTTTTTCTATTCTTTGACCATTTGATATGAGTTAGGCCAATGTGACACAAATGTCCCCTGGTCCTCTGTGGTGATCCTAGAAAATGTAGATGTGCAGAATATGGCGCAGTGAATGAAAATGACATCCAATAGACTCACCAGGAATATAAGGACTTTGAAAAACCACCTCCCTTGAAAAAGCACTCGGAGATAGCATCCTTGCCAAATTTAAGAGCATTCTGGTGCATTATTGGGATGGTACATTATGGTTATTCTAGGGGAGGCCTTACTTATACCTGGCCATCTTAAGATATGCATCAATATTGGGCCATGATTACATCATAAATAACATAGGTAATGATCCAACAGATAATAGTGAAATCCGGTCAATTTTGCTAAAGGTATTTTTTAAATAAATTTATATATAGGTATACTTTTTTTTTGAAATGTGACGTCATGCACATCCCAACCCATCCTCCCCCCTTGTCACGCTTTGTCACAAATTTCTGACCCCCCTCCCTCCCTAAGGCATGACATCATTTATGGATGACCCCTTATGGGTAAAATGCTAATAACCATATTATGAAATGGTCTCACTATATGTAGCCCAAGATATATTTAAGCAATCTATAATTGATAGTCCTCCGGTACCGTCTATATCCATCAGGTTACCAATGTGAAATTAAAATTAATTAATTAAAATTAACTTTTCGATTGGTTCCAGAAATGTGGATTCCGGCGTGTTACTATGGTTTAAAAAGGAGGTCCAAAGGTCATGGGCATTTGATTGGGCTTACATAATTTCTGAGCCCTCTAGAGGGGTGGCGCAGAAGGTTTTCGTGCAAATTCAGGGACCCACCCTATTGTCAAACCCATTCCCCATTCCTTTGCAGGTGTATTATATAATAAACTCCTTGTAATGGATCCACATCGTGATTTGAGGCTGACAAAGGAGACGATGGATCATGAATCGTCCTCTTCTCCACATAGAAGGGGTAAAGGAGAAGATAATGAAGCAGTACTTGACCCAGATATGAAGATAAAGGAAGAGAAATTGGACCTGAAAGAGGAACCAAAATTAGAAGAGACAGAGGAAAAATCAGACGCGACTGAGGAAACGAACAGGAGCCTAACGCATCGAGAGGCCATGGCAAAGTTCAGGGACGGATTGGTTGACATAATCGGGGTATGTATAACATTATCAAGGACAAGGGCTACAGGTGACCCAAAATTTAATTGATAAACAATTTTCTTTAAACTGAAATTATTTGTTCTTTATATCATATGCAATCAACATATGAAATAAAAAAGTGGGGTCCCAGGGCAAGTTTCTCCAGGATTGGCCACATAATATGGATGTCTATATCATTGAAACGTATGGGCTCAGCAAGTGAAAGTAGCTATATGGTGTGTTTTGGTGAATAAAGTCACAAACTAGGCAAACAATTTCTTTCAAAAACTAAAGTTAAGCTTAAAAATATATAGCAATCAAAATTATGAAGTAAAATCACATTCTTTCAGGACTACTTTTTGCACAATATGGCTACAAATCTAATGCTAACTTTTGAACTAATAATGATAGAAAGTAGCTTTAAGAAATGCCAGAATCCTCTCAATGTGAATTGAGCTGTAGTTCACAAACGGCCACTAGGCGCCTGTAGCTCTCGTCCTTAAGGTGGGTCGCTACCCTTGGATTTCTTCAAATTCTTAAATCTATCAGAATGGGCTAATATTGCATTGCCAGATACATATATACATTACCTAAACTGTGCTAACAATTTAGATCATTTCAAGCAAAATTGTGCATTTTGTAATACTTTGAATATTTGATATATTGGTAACTGATAATATTTCTTTTTTCTAAACACGAGTTAGTATATTACAGATATTTACTATTTAGAACACTATTGATGCTATAATATTGCTCAAAATAACCAAGGGTATAAATCAGGACAGTTTTATACATTGATTTTTGCCATTTTACCCATCATGCAATGCCATATATATTTAATTTAGTCATTTTTTGGCATTATTTTTCATTTTTAAAGGTCCAAAACCCTAAAAATATGCCTGGGACCTCCTATCAAAATTACTTTTATATGTTAGCAAATGATCTGAACTATTTTCTGAGAGAGTTTAAAAGAATTCTGTTAATACTGAGTACTATTTTTAGACACTAAGGCTACAAATAATGATGATTTCTTTGTACTCTTTTCCAAAACCTCATATTTTTACCCAGAATGCCATGGCGTAAAATTGTAAAATCATTTTTACAGGAAAGGAGAACATATAGGTGTTTCATATGTGATGTTTTACATTTCTGCGCATAATGGTTGATATGGAAAAAAAATCATCGAAGTTTTCACATTTTTTCTAATTTTCAGAAAAAAATGTAAATACTTAAATTTTTCAAAATTCTATATTTCAAAAAGTAGTTCGGGACCCCCTATTTGTCTTTGCATTTTCCGATTTTATATAATTTAAACTGTCTGTAAAAAAATTTGGTGAGATTCTGTTAACTTTCAGTGACTTTGACCCAAGGGTAGCGACCCACCTTAACAGGTTTACTTTTGCTAGAGCATTTAAATAACAACAAATACTTGGGTTTTTTTCTGCCCTATCAGTACCTATAGTATAGTAGATATATGTGACCCAACGAGCAAAAAGACCCATCCGCGGGGGATTTTTAGTACTGGCTTTGGCCACCAGGGAACACCACAAGGGCTAGAGAGTGCATAATTCAGGTAAAAATGATCTAAGCTAATTTTTTGTGTTGAATACAAGAGACTTATTATAATTGTTCTATCTTTACTGCAAACATTCCATATTTGGAATGCAAAAAGAACGTTTTCTATGGAAAATTCGCATATACTGTAAACGTAGATATTTTCGCGCAGCTAAATTTTCACGCACCTAGCACACAAAGGCATTTTCGCGCAATCATATTTTCGCAAAGCTGCAATCAGGGAACCTTAAGCTACATGCCAGTTTTTACAGTTTTTGAATCGGACAATTATTAAGGCATTTACAGCCCAAAATAATTGTTCAAATAGATTGCCCCCCAAGCCCCTTCCAACAGAGACTTTATCAGTTTATAAATTATAGTCTATTATATGGTCACATCGCGGGCCGCATATCATATAGGCCTAGAAGTTTTAGGATGTGTTTTCTCCAGCATGTTAGATTTGATAATTGAGTCTCTTCTGCAGTGCAATATAGAATGCCAGATATCATTGGAAAGCTATTTTTTTGTGCAATATTTTCGCGCACATCATATTTTCGCGCACATTGGTATGTGCGCGAAATGCGCGAAAATATGTACTGAGCGAAAATTAATACGTTTACAGTAAGACATTTTTTGGTTGCCATGGAAACCATTCCATTACACGAAATGGGAGATAATTGCCCCGGTTTCTTAAGTGTCACATCAGTTACTCAAAACTGAAAACAGACTGTAAAAATTCCTTCTAGAACCAAATTTAGACTAAAAAATACCATTTTATTTGGTTATTTATCAATAAAATTGATTTTTCATAATTATCGCTATTTATTATGGGATGCGATGCTTTTAGAGCTTATCTACCAATGTCAATTCCCACAAAACTACTAGGAATATTTAAGCTCATGATGTTTCATTTTAAAGGGTATGACACCAACCTTAAACACTTATTTCCTTTTCCCTAGCCCGGTCACATATTTCCATAGCTTCATCCATTTGTGATATCAAAATGCATTTCCTCAATCACATATCTTAAATTGATAAATCTAGAATAAGAAATTATGTTGTTAAATCATTCATTTTAACTAATTCAACCATACTTTTTGATATTTCAGAATGACCCCTTACTCCATGACCTACCACTAGCTGTAACACTGGAGGAGGTCAACTCACAAATTGCTCTTGAATATGGCCAAGCCATGACTGTTAATGTTCACAGGGATGACGGTTCAGTACTCCGTAAGATATTTTTCTCTTCATTTGAGTACTTCACTTTTTCATCACGCATGTTTTCGTTAAGGTTTCATTGTTGTAAAAAGGGTTCACAGAAATCTAGCCCTTTTAAAATGAAGTGGCCTTAATTAACTGCAATTTTTGAAAGAAAAGGAATTGTGCCTGATATCTGTGAACAAATGATTGGGATAAAGATATCTGCTTGTTCTTAGCTCTGTCTTTGAGTCTCAATGCCATCAATACCGTTCATCACATTGAACACATAAACATTGAAGGGTGGAACTGGAAAGAAAGCAGGTGTAGCTTTTCACCTGGGTGTTTTACATTGGTGAGCTGATAAAGGAGCCATATTATGCAATGTAATAGTTCCATCTGTATGTGGTCTGAATGTTATTCACTTTCTTTGCAGCCATTGTTGTGGTATCATCGGCTACAGTTCTGGATCTGAAGAATGCTATTCGCCGACATATGACGTTGAAGTTAGAAAGGATGGGACACACAGCCATTGTCAGTTGGTATGTAAAAGTTTCAATTCCACACAATGTCTATACTATTTTTCTGTATTTAACTTCTTTTTTTTAAATATGTATTTTAGTATGTGTTGTTATAATAAACACGTTAAAAAAATGAAATTTCACTTCATGTGACACTTTTCCTTGGGAGAAGTTCCCTTCTATTTATAGTCATATTAAGATTCTTTTATGACTCCCATAGCACATGAAATAGCTAGCATTTTGTGCATGATAATAACATATCATATATGTTGTTATATTAATATCTTATGAAATAAGTCATTGATACAATGTACTCAATAACAGTAAATTGTATTTGTTTTCCCAAGTTAAATAAAGTCAATTAAGAAACCTATGAGTAAACTTTATTGATATGTTCTGGAGTATACATTCATGTATGACACATATCATAAATGGCTCATTTTCCTTACAGGCGGTATATTTGGAAAAGATACTGTCTTGTATTTGAAGGACAAAAACTTCTTGAGGACAGCAAACTTGTCAAGGAGTGAGTAAATTTATTAGTTTCTTGTTACATCGAAAAGGATTTAATGTGTGTCAATATATGTTTTATTCCCTTGACCAGAGAATTTGGTCCACAGTTTCCTACCATTATTTCTAGAGAAGAAAGTTCTCTACAACCATTGCCACTTTCTGTATTTGACTCAGGGTTACCCTGAGTCTTGTGCGACGGGTTACAGTGGCTCTCTCAGCCTAAAATTTAAAACAGCTGTCATTCCTTCAAAATTGGAGCTTTTTCTCTCAATTAGATGCGTTACAATGTTGTCCTTCCTATGTAGTCGCGCTTTAATCCATTTTCAAATGCTCCCCCCTGAAAAGCATGATTTTAATTTTGTGTCTAAAATGATGGTAATTTGCTTCAGCATAGAGCCCTATGGGAGCCCGTAGATAGCCCTTAACATTGAACATTTACATATTGAACGGGCTCAGTGCTATCTCTATGGGAGAGGGTTATCTGCAGTGACACTACAGGGGTGAGACGGTTTTTTTCAGACATTCTGACAGCTCTAACCTTAGGGTAATTGACTGGGGGTTACTTTGGGAATGGTTAATGCATGGTAATTTTGTATTGTGTGTGATATTGAACATGTCAGTTGGGGAGGGGGGCACTTGATGGGAGGGGGTCCTCATGCCCCCCGTTGATTAAAAAAAAAGAATTCATGTCACCATATCAAATTTCTTTTTTGCCATGTAAAGACCTTAATAAGCATATATTAGGCTAATATAAATATGTGAATAAGGGCTCAAGTACCCCCCAAAAAAAAAGTCAATGCACCCATTTTTTCTGAGTATACCCTTTCTTTGCGCTGCTAGCCTCACTCGGTGTGACTTTCTCAGGGCACCTGCGTCATGCGACCTATAGCTTGTGGGGTGCAGGCCTGGAGGTAGTGTGTTGTCAGCTCCTGATATGTTATACTTGTGACGCACAATTCGGGTATGCTATCCGAAACGGTGCAGCCAGGGTACAAGAGAAGTGTGTGAGTGAGACCAGGTTGAGACCGGGTATCCATGGCAAAGGGGAAATGTAAAACAAACATTCTGCCACAGCTTTAGCTACAGCGTCTGCCACAGCTATCACCACAGCTTCTGCCACAGCTTTTACCACAGATTTTAGCTGGGTGAGACGTTTTTCATCAGACCAAATTTCTTAGGAACAGATATGTGGACAAAGCTTGTGTATAGTAGGGTCTGTGTGTGGTGGTGTACAGGGGTAGGGGCAGGGGTAGGGGTATGCATGTACACTACACAATGCACACTACACATGCATCCTACACCTGTACACTACACATGCACACTACGCATGTACACTACACATGCACACTATGCATGCACACTACACCTGTACACTACACATGCACACTACACATGTACACTACACGTGCACATTCCACATGCACACTATGCCCACACACTTCTCATGCACACTACAGGCAACCACCCTGAGTCTTTTGTGATTAGGATCACACGCTCGATTTTTTTCTCTTTGTAATGTTGAAAATGATTTGAGATAAGCCTAGATAATTTTTTAACCTAAACATAAAAGTCACTGCTGTATGAATGAGTATTATGATCATAATTTCTTTTATCTCTTTACAGCTATGGAATCCGGAATAGAGATAAAGTTACATTTATGAAAATACTTCGACACAAATAGCTTGAGTGGACTTTCTAAGACCAGTACCCCAGAAGATAATGCGATACTTCGAGGGCATGCAAATAATTTGATGACTGTGATGGTGCTGGTAGTTAAAAACTATAAATTGTAAAGAAAAAAAACGGGGGGGGGATTTAAAAGGTTTGCTAAAAGAACTCATTCATTTCATTTGTAAATATCATACAGACTCATTAAATGTAAATAAACCCATCATGAACTTATGTTTTAATATCAAACTCCAGCTCCTCTAGTGATACATTATCAAAAGTAAAGTAATTACTGGTAAGTAAAGTATGCTGCATGTGTTAATGAGATTCCTAACGACAAACAGTTTTAATCACAATAAACAAGACGCACATACATCATTTACTTTTCTCAATGGCTAGTGCAAGTGGTTTAGGGGACATATATTTAATTGATTTAAGCAAAGCTATGCTTAAGAACTGTACTTGTCACTCCTCTAAGAACACCACTGGATCTAAATATTAAAATTTTAATGGTAAATGAGATTTATAACAAAGTTAAAAAGTGATAACTTGTCCCTTTCTGATTGAGTAAAAAACATAATTATATGCTATAGAATGCTTTGAAGTATGGCTCAGTCGTGTAATTTGAATATATAATTTTGAACCCATGAAGGAATTAATAAAAGGTGCATCTTGATGGTCAGCATACCGTTGAATAATGATAATAATAACTTGGTCGTTTTCATATTTTATTACAGCACATTTCAATATAACACATACCAATATATAGTTTTATGTACAAGTACTAATTTAGACACATATCAGAAGTATCATCGTTATCGACATGGCCATTTATACAGATATATCTAATATGTATATATTATCACATATTGTAAAAACATGACTTATTACCAGTGATCAAAACCATTAAGCGAACATTTCAAAGAATCCTTTAGAATAATGCCAATTTGTGTGCAGTCGCCACATGTGCCTCTACATGGGTCCCCGCACTTTTGACTATGTCGCCGTGTCGATTTTTAGCAAAAGGGCCCTGTCGTCGGGTCGAATTTTATACATATAGAATATACTAAAGCATTAAAAAAGGGGCTGTTTCCGTCGATTTTTAAAGGGGCCGTGTTGCCCGTGTCGATTTTTAAAGGGGCCGTGTCGCCGTGTCGCACGTGTCGATTTTTACCCATGTAGAGGCACCCACATTATATCCAGTAAAAGCCTTATATAGGCCGATATTCGCCTACTGCCTCTCCGGTAATATGGCTATACCTTTCAATAGAGCCACTTTCTAATGTCTCAAAATTTATTGAAGGGGATCTTATGACAGTCCAAGTAATGATTACATCAGAGGGAGTTGACTAGTTCAGAAAAATATATAATTCATCAGAGCAATTATATGATACTATTCAAAATATACTGCATGTACCATTCCTATAGCAAAGAAGCCATTTCCCCTGTAGTTGGCACAGGCAAAGGTGTCCTTTTTAGCATCCCAGAGACACCTACTGGTAGTCTCCAACCCCTGGTCATCCAGGGCCCCAATGAATACATTCACCACAATCTTATACCTGGGGTATCCCAGCTTCTTGACTCTATCCTTAATAACAGTGCACAGAGTTTGGACAATCAGTGGTCCGTTAGTTTTAGTGTATTGGTATTTACTCAGGTGATCCTCTAGTACTTCGCGAATTATGTCCTCCGTCTTGCGGACACTAAACCTGTCTTTATCCTCCGGTTCTAGACGGTATGTATTTTCCATCTGGATTTTAATCTCAGATTTCTGACTGATTGACTTGGTATCATCCTGGGTGTTGGCGTCAAACTTCATGGCAAATTTTACCATGTTTAGTGCTTTCGTAAAGCGCTTCTTTGCAATGGATCCAAAGAAGCCTTTTCCAGTACTGGCAGATAGAGTGGTGCCAGCGGTGGACGGGGCACTACCTGCTGGTGGGTCCCCATCCGGTGAAGTGACCATTATAGGACCCCGCTGCCCAGATGGACCTCCACGCTTATCCATGTTCTATATTATCTAAAAAGAAAAGAGAGTGTAAGATTTAAGATATGTGAGCTTATTCATGGATTCGATCTAGATCAATATATATGATCTAAAAAGGGAAAAACTATTGGGGGAAAGAGTGAACATAGCACCTTTTTTTTTTAAAGACGAATGAATGGTCATGGTGTAAGAGTAGCCCAAGAATAAAACTTTCAATAACATAACGAGATATCATATATACATCAACCATCTCCCTCTACAAACACCATTGGAAAGAATTTTTACACGTACGTGCCATCCACATTGGAAGGAACATTTTGCTATGAAAAAGCTAGGGGCAAAACTGTCCTCTTAGGTCTGTGGTCAGTGGTGAAATATCACTCTAATAGCACTAAACAATGTGTTGTCTTTTCATGGATCTATACAAGCCATTCAGCCTTATCCAACAACAAACTGAATTAGACTGAACCTTTAGGCTTTAATGCAATGCATGGGGAAATAGAAGCTATATCACACATATTGACTAGTTTAGGAGGTGTCCTGCAGTATAACGACAGCCTATTTATGGTGTACCCCAGGGACCCTCTCTCGGGCTCCTGTTGTTTGGTGTGTGTGCTTCTTGGATATGTGTAAATAGAGGATAGAATAAACCATAGAGATGGAATATGTCATTTGAGATCAGTGTGTATATATTCTGATCTGCAACCGGAATTTACATCTTAGATGATAGCCTTTAATGTTAGTCAAGTGAACATTTGACCTGAGGTACATTTGTATAAGCAGATGTAGAGACAGGTAGGATCAAGGAGAGGGGGAAGGTCTTTTTTTTAGCATTTTATATACTTTTGTACCGATACTACAACAGTTATGTTTTATGACACAGCATTTCATGTCTAAATTGACAAAATTCACACAATCTGAATGAGGTTTACATTGGCACAAAGCCATGGCATTAATCCAACTGTATCCAGGCCTATTTTACCTACAAGACTGATACAATCAATCAGACACTGATCCACATAGTCCTGTATGAAGTTAGTGAGCCCCAAAGTAAGGCACTGAATTGTAAGCTGATACAACTCCAATGCTGGTCAATTGTAATGACTATAGGCTGATTAGAGAGTACCTGGGACATAAGCAGCTAGCTCTCCTGACCTCTCAAAGGCTACATAGTGTTTTAATGTGCTCTGCCCTTTGACATTGTGATGCATGTGAGTAAATCATCAGTGCTGCATAAAGGCACTATGCTAACCCTTCGGGAATGTATCAAAACTGTACTGTTGGCTCGTTGCTTGTATTTAGCAATAATGAGTTTCTCCTACTCGCCAGGCCTGCATTCATGCATCATATAAATGACAAATAGGCATGGTGCATTAAAGCTGTATACCAATCTTACTTAAAGGGCTCAGCCACATTATATGTGTATGCTTATCCAATATACATGATGCAATTAAAAGAAGTATGGCCTTCTTGGTCCGTATGGGGTAATAGTGTGGAGGCTTGCATATTAAATTGCTGTTATCAGTGCAAGGACTAAGCAAGTTGTGAAGTATTGGCTTACATAGACAGAGAAAAATGTGAAGATGAAATCTCTAATGTAAAAAAGGAGTAAGAAGACATTTTATAAACAAGGGTAGGAATAGAAATTGAGTGGGGCATGAAATTATCTTTTTTTGAAATACAAGTTTACTATGCTTAAGTACTGCAGGTGTCATATTCAATGCCCCTCCCCCCCCCCCATTGCATAAGATGTGGCCATATTCAATGGTAAATGAAAAATGTTGTCTTTCCTTTATTAAATGGCTTCAAATAAAAAATATAAAAATGCCAGCTACATTGACACTGTCTGACATATGTCACGAGTGGGGTCTGGGGCATATCCCACTCAGCCTCAACTTCATGTGAGCTGCACTTAGGCAACTCAAAAAACGATTCGTGAAATACATCAGAGAGGGTATCAATGGGTGTTGGCATTTGTCTACATAGGCCTACTGATTGAATACTTGGTATGTTATCAAAAAGAAATATACAAAAACCGCTGGGAATTGTAAAATTTTATGGAAGGAAGAATAAGAAGTCTAATAGTTCTGATCATCATCTTATTTTTACTTCTTGGTTATGAAAAGCCAGCTGTGTCTTTTTTTGAGTTCAGCTGCCACAGGTTATTGCTGACTAAGCAGATTACATGCATGGGTCGCCGGGCACGAGCGACAACTCCCTGTTCACCAGCTAAGTGGTGGATCGACAATGATCATGGTCAACGAGTGAAAGAATATAAGGCCAATAAAAAATAGGATTCTCATCACAAATCCCTGAACTTGCAACTCTAAATCGAGTCACATTTGATGTATTCTATAGAGTTAATGTTACATTGAATTAAATAACCCTTTGATAAATATGCTGCGCACGGGTGGCTCCCGGGTGGCTCATAACCGATGCATGTGCCTTTTATTTACATACTATGATAGTGGTACAGCATTGCCAAGGGACTATCACCATACAGAACCTTAATGATTAGCACTGAAAGAACTTTATGTATTAAACAGGAAGCTGAAGAGTAAGGATCGTTTGGTGACACATAATTCACATTTTAGTAGTTATAAATGTATTGATCTGCAAAATGTTGAAAAAATCCATTTTATTCCTATAATTAGCCCCAGAGGAGTTGGCATGAAGCACCAATGCAGTGACGGCAAGTTATACGCCGGTCTCTAAAAAGCCCAGATTTCCCATATCACTTTTGTCTCTACATTGACAGTTAACAGGGCCTTTCTCCACACATATCTCAAAGTAACAGAATAGCATTCCTCACTCCCACTCGTCCTGTGCTATGGCATAAGTCATTAATTACCAGTATGAGGGAGGGGGTATTTAGGGGATGAAAACAAGGGAGGTCAAAACTAAGTATGGTCCACTTGTTTATTCACTCTCACAATTTATCTCACCTTTTTCGATATTTTCTTTTTGTATTTTTCAAGATGTGAACTTATTTCAGATGTTTAAAAATTACTTGAACAAAAATGTGAGAAAATTCACTAACCCACCCCTATCCGGTAATAAGTGACTCTTCTCTAACTAGGTGTCAGTTTCACGGGACCATTGCTATATTGACACAAGTAAATGTCCATATTATTGCAGTACTTAACATTTAAAGGGCTGCGTAGTGCTTTAATGCAATATGCCCTGTGACATCAACTCACCAGTGCTGTATTCATGCATCACACTAACCCTTCGGTGATGTATAAATTCCAAAGGATCGCCATGATGCTTCAATGCATCCCTGGTGACTCACTCCCCATGGCTGGGTGAATGCATCATGGTGATTAATGGCACAAAGCATTAAGGCACTACATGTATTGGGCACTTAAAAGGTTAAGAGACTAATTCCCCCCTGAATGCAGGCTCCATGGTTCAGGTGGACTGGGTGTGTTTGCCTGGTCAGGTTAAGTTAATACACACCTGAGCCATAGCCACTCACCTAGGCCACTTAACATGTACACAGGACCAATCTACAACCTACACCCCATCTCTGAGCCTTTAGTGGATAACGGTAGCATATATACTGTAGTGATATGTTGAGCTGTTGGTGCAGCTTAGAAAAACTGCCTGCACTATATTTTTGGGCTGCTGGTGAGGCTGACAAAATAAGGGCTGCCTGTACTAGATCGCTGTGCTGCTGGTGAGGCTGACAAAGGCTGCCTGTACTAGATATCTGAGCTGCTAGTGAGGCTGACAAAGGCTGCCTGTGCTAGATATCTGAGCTGCTAGTGAGGCTGACAAAGGCTGCCTGAACTAGATCTCTGAGCTACTGGTGAGGCTGACAAAGGCTGCCTGAACTAGATCTCTGAGCTACTGGTGAGGCTGACAAAGGCTGCCTGCACTAGATCTCTGAGCTACTGGTGAGGCTGACAAAGGCTGCATGTACTAGATCTGTGAGCTGCTATTGAGGCTGACAAATGCTGCCTGAACTAGATCTCTGAGCTGCTATTTAGGCTGACAAAGGTTGCCTGTACTATGAACTGCTGGTTAGGCTGACAAAGGTTGCCTGAACTAGATCTCTGAACTGCTGATGAGGCTGATAAAGGCTGTCAGCATTAGATCTCTTTTACCAAGACCCTATAATGTAATATACAAAATTTGCAAAACTAACCTCTCCCACATAGGGAAAACTTGGGACATAGCGGCATGGCATCCAATCAGAACTAAAGGGGTCTCACACACCATCATGATTGAAAGCCAATGTTTAAAGCTGGTCAGGTTGGGCTGCCTCGACCCCGCTTCTTATGCCTCTGTGGAAAGTGTTATGCACAGCTGATTCCAGGGTAGCAGTTACCAGTGGTAGTACGAACCTCAGGAACCCAGTGTATGTCCACGGGGGCTGGGGGAGTATTTGCACTGCACAGTGTTATGCATCTTATACTTGAGCAAAGAAATGACTCATGTATCGGTGTGAATCTGTCACGTACAACTGGAACGAGAAGATGCCAAGATGCATGTTGTGTACCTAGCAACTACCAAGTACAGGTGTGTGCTCATACAACGCTTTGAGGGCAACATGATGCCCGAAGGCGTTTAACCCTTTCGCTACTGACCCAGAAAATCACCATCATCCTTGACTATGGGCATCCCAAACTGTTATTACTACAGAAAACGGGGGATTTCCATGTCATATCATTTAAGGCCTAGATCTACCATAGGGAGGGTAAAATGTGGATATTTTAGAATTTTGGTTGAAAGAAATATATTTTATTTATAATTTGTGAAAAGATTATGACAATTGGAATATTTTCTCTCCCAGAAATAGAGATTTTTTTTATTTTTCAAGATGATGCCAAATAGCATCACCCGTTTTTATGTGGGTGATGCCAAATGGCATCACCCGTTCTTAGGTGGGTGATGCCAATTGGCATCACCCGTAGCTAAAGGTTTACCATACTCAACGCTTTGAGGGCAACATGAGGCCCGGAGGCGTTTAACATGTTCATTTGTCATCATGATGCAGGAATGTGCGACTGACTAATTCAATGACATTATTTTGGTGCGACCATTCAGGAGTGTATCAACCCTGAGGTGCCGTCATGATGCATAAATGCAATAACGGCACTATCCCTTCGATCTCCCTGATGGATGAATTCCGCCCTGGAGAGTAACTCACCAAGCATGCGTTCAAGCACCATGCACCATGCCACGGGTTGGCACACTCGTGAATGGTCGCATGTGCCGGCGAGTTACTCCCCGGTGCTTAATTAGTGCATCATGGCAACAAATAAAAGTGAAGCATTGAGTCATCGTACCATCCTTAGATAGTTTATTGTCCTCTGAGATCAGGTAGATAGGGCATCTTATGCACATGTTATAACATTTTCGATGGTGTTAACTGAAGCTATAACATGCCAAAAATAGCGCAATAACTTTCTCTCACCAGTAAAGTTTAAAACCAAAATATAAAACAGTAGTAATGTACCCAGAATGATCATCTTTACAAATAGTTGAGACCGGCCTATACCCACAGAAGCCAGCTTGACGCATACAAAAACGCTTTCATCAAATGCCTTGAAAAGTCACCATTTGCTACTGCAATGTGGTTAATTCTCCCCATCTCTCTGAGACTTAGGATTTAGGTTGTTAACTCTCCGCCTCTTTGCAGAACTAATTATTAAACTCCTCCTGTTGTTAAACTGCATGACCCTTTAACGAAAATATTATTTTCTGAAGGTTTTAATCCATTTGTTGGCCACACGATATGTACAAAATTTATTCTTGTCCTATGAAATTTTAGACATATGTTCCGTTTTTAAATGCTGTTGCATACATGTACACACGATCTAAATGAATATGAGACAAAATATGACACATGCATTGATCATTGATGATTTAGATATACCAAAACTAATAGCACTTACCTGCCTAGATGTAGATATAAGGTATAGAGTCACTCCGGTGTTGTTCCCATGCTGTTGCACTGAGGTATGGATCACGCTCTCAGGCCGTAATGCACCCCGGGAAAGGTAAGCATATTAGGGACTGGTCATTAGGTATGTCCACGGGATGAGGGGGGGGGGGGGAGGGTCAGTAATTAAAGCTGCTATACCTCTTGGCACACTCAAACCTACATTTTCTTAATTTGTATCTCAGATGATTGCACAACCATTTCCCTCTTATAATTTGCCATTTATTTTGGCAAGAGATTCTTTATATGTGGCTTTAAAGTTAATAACAATTAACCGGGTTGTACTCAAAGACTATACATGTACTTTTTTCTTTGCTTAATGTTAAAAAAATTTCTTACTCTCATGTGACATGTAGGGCATACTCATAGTCTTTTACCTGATCTCTGACAATAACGCTACCTCTCACTTCTCACCGACCCATGTGAGTCGGTGTGCGGGAATCCAGAGAATAACGAAGTAAAAAAAAAGCATTTCCGAAAATAAGGTGCGTGAAAACAATTGACGATCTTTTTTTATCTGGCCTTATAGTCACACCTTTAACCAGTTAACATAAGGGCAACACATATCATTTGCACTCATAGAATACATATACCTCTAGCTCCGTACCATGGTTCTCAACTCTAACTGCCCATGCATCATGCCCACCAACCAGACATGATATTTTAACAGTGTGTGGAACAAAAGTAAATAGGATTAGATTTAATATAATGATAAAATGATGACAATAAATAGCTTGTCCGTCACTGCTACCAGATCTATGATACCTAGCACCGTAATGTTATACAAGGTATTGGGTCACACCCTAAACGATGACGCAATAGTTCCAGATTGATCAAAAGAGTGTTTTACCTCATTATGTAAATAGGACTGTATAAAAAAAAAGTTTTCTGAGTACCTTACTCTAAAACAGGATGGCTGGTAACATTGCTGTTTTAACCCTTTAATGGCAGAGCATGCCTTTTTCTGAGTCTTAGTCTAATAGAACATGGCCTAGGTCTCTTGAAAGCTGGACGTGTAATAATATCAGCCATTTAAGGGCTAGGTAGTGATTCAAAATGCTATGCCTGTTTTGCCCTCTTGAGGTCAGGGCTGCATTTATGCATTATGCCGTGCTTTCGGGGTGTATCAACCCGATAGGGTTGGCATGATGCTTGAATGCAGTACGGGGGAATTACCTAAGGCGTATTGACAATAGAGAGCATAGCACAATAAAGTACTATCCGGCCCTTAAAGGGTTTACTAGTTAAACGTATTAGGTGCGGTGCACAGACCACTATAGAGGATTAGTCAACCTCTATGTCAGCAGGCCACTTTTAAAGTGAGTATATCCGATGATTGGGAATCAAAAATAGGTCTTGAAATTGATCCAGGGTGTTAGCCAAGACCACACTGTAAAAAAAATGTCGTCGAAATGACGTTGAATCACCGGCAACTTTTGGGACATAACTTTCACCGTTTTTTTAACGGTGACGGTCACCGTTAATTTTACGCAGAATCACTGTTCATTTTACACAGAATCACTGTTCATTTTACGTTGAATCACCATTAATTTTACGTTAAATCAGCATTAATAGATTCACAGTATCAAATATACAGAGAATATTCGATAAGCCTCACAGGGAGTCTGATTATGGTGACTTTAGTTACTGTAGCATACATCTAAAAACTTACGGATAAGCCATACTTTGACTTTGTCCTTATCCTATACGCACCACTGACGTTATGACTTGCATACTAGCCCTGGCCTATACAAGAGGTTTTACTCTATAGATTTGATACAAGGCAGAGTTTCCAGATGTGAGGATATATGCATAGTATATTACCACAAAATAGGTGTATAGATCCAGACAGCTACTTTCTTCTGGATATTATCAAGTGATCATGGTATTTTGTCAAACCTATCACAAGATTGAATTGTTAAATTGTCAAACATATAGATTAATTAAAAATTACCATTATTTCAACATGTACTCCACTTCAAGGGCTCACACTCTCCAGAAAAATCTTCTTACAAACCAGGCCACCTATCTATGGCAAGATCCACTATATGTGGCTCCCTCTGGGATTTGACATTAGAAGATGAATTTACGTTGAATCATTGTAATCCAAACCAGGTTAGCATTTAACAAGGATCCACTGTGAAATGGCTGATATTTACGGTGCTTCATTGTATTCCAAATAACGGTGAATCAGCGTTAAATTTTACGGAGTGAATCTGTAAAAAGTACATCTATTTTTTACAGTGCATGCTTCTCTTCCTCCCTATGGCTTTCATGCTAATTATTAAATTTTATAATTTTCTTCAAATTTGATCTTTTTGACTGATTACAGTCAATGAGTGGTATATAATCGTGCATCAATTTATTCTCCCCATTGAAAATACTCTGTAAAAACTCATGGGTTACATTTGATGTCCCCCCACCCCCATTCCCTAAATCAGATATTTTCAGTCTTTTGAACATCTTCAGCTTGAATTGAGAATTTAGTCAAAACCGGATATAGAAACTGTAGCGTTAGATGATACAGATAATAAATAAGGAACACAGATGTTTAGAGTTAAACTGATGTTTGATGTGAAACGTAGTCAATAAAACTATATTTAAAAAAAATTGTTATGATATTTGCATTAGGTTACAATTATTTTGTGGGTAAACATTTTTAATTTTAAGATATAACCAAAACACTCAGAAATAAAACTTGTATTGGCCACAAAAATAATGAATTGATGAAACAATCCAAGATTGTATAACAGCAAGTTACAACTGGTCTCTTTTTATGTAAATCACATGGTGGCCATATTATATGTAGCATGTTCACTAGGCAGTGCCTCTAAGTCTGCATATGAGAGGGGTCATTCTTTAATTTAAAAACAAGACCTATGTCATTTATATACTTATATACTATTTATATACTATTTATCTATAGTTCTCTATGTATAGTACATAAACTATATTTATATTCAGGGCAAAGACTCCAAGACATACTGACTTTGAGATAAAGGTTTATTATACAATACTGTACACCATTATTTGTGTTGAGAGGTATAATAGATAAGTTTCACTTCTGTACATTTTGCAAAGGAGGACTAAGACCAAGATATGGAGTAAAATGGGGTCATTTGGGGGAAAGGTTCAGTGATTTACACTTTAAAAAACCTCCAAATATACAGATACAAAATCTTTTCTCTATGAGTACAGCACTGGTAGAGGAAACAAGAGGTTGATAATTTCATCCCACATTCATCTTGCAACCACATTATTGCTTTGAGATTTTTTTTTAGCGTATTACCCTTTTCTTATAGCTGATTCAATGTCACAACCTCAGATAATTCAGCACTCTTTATGTGGGTGATAGCCCACTCTCCTGAACACATGTTCAAGCCAAAGAAATAATTATCTCCTATAACAACTTATCATATGTATGCACTTGTACATTTACAATAGTGATCGAAGCGGATGGCGTTTCCTACCGTTTCCCGCTACTACCTATATCTTGTCTTCAGAATGTGACTTTTCCCTTGGGTACTTTTTAGGCATGGATTCTGATTCAATAACAGCTTAATCAAAAGCCATGTCTACATATAACAAGTGATAAAAGTGTGAAATTATAATTTTATGCATAATGGTCCATAATTTCTACTATCACGATATGTTATAGTGTACTGGCCATGAACAAGAGATTAATTACAGAGGGATTTTTGAGGCAAATGCAGTGCCTATAATTATGTATTACCCCGGTAGGTATAGTATTTTTACTAAATGAAAGTCCACAAATTTCATTGATGTTAAGAGTTCTTTCCGGTTTAATAGAAAGAATTGAGTAGGAACTGTAGCAACAGAACATTGAGCTTCTTCAGTATTATTTATACCAACAAAAATTTTGGTGATCCTTTTCTTGACAAAGGTGGTGTACTTTGTAATATTTTGCCATACATAACACTAAAATGTGATGGCTCACACTTGTATTGCGCATTACCACATGTTCACTGAAACGATGTTTTACGACACCAACAAGGTAACTTGTACCTGATCCAGTATTTAATGGACCAGGGTGCTGTTTCTCCACAAATTTCCGTAAGTCCATAATTTATGAACGTCCGCTAATTTGTGGAATGCACATTCCATAAATTTGTGGAGCTCCGGAATATATACGGACGTCCGTATTTATATGCTTAAGCACCAAAAAGCGATTTTAATCCACATCTTAATTTTCTCCATATATTTATGGAATGACTATTGTGGACCTCCACAAATTTGTGGAGAAACAGCACCCAGCACACACTCGTTAAAAATTGTCCTTGGTGAAGTATTGTAGGCCTAAGTATTTCAACAAATCATCTTTGCTTATACATCTAACTTATGTACCTAGTGTAGCACCTAAAGTCTAAATAAAGATCGGGTGCATGGAAAATGTAATCAAATTGAGAAAAGAAACATCTCAAAATTACTCTTCATGTACCTTTGATGTGAACAATCACAAAATCTATCCTTCGAGTGTGGACACATTTTAATAAACAGTGACACCTCTATTATCAGGCTTTCACTACTCCGGTACCCTTGATGGTCCGACTGCTTTTGCCAGGGATAGTGCTATGCATAAGCATATAAATATGCTTCTATAATCTGGCAGATTCAATATCCGGCCTTTTTTTTTTCTTGAAACCGGGGTGGTCGGATTTTCGAGGCCTCACTGCATCTATAAGTAAGCTATGGTTCGGTGGGCTTAGTATTCAATATGACAACTGTGAGGTCACTATGTTGTCATGATAAATACTGAAAACATCTAGTGTTCAATGCTTACAATACATTAGCAAGTATCGGTACATGTGATCACCGTAGAAAAGATTTACATTTACAAAAATAGACGTATAGTATCACTGAATCTTACATAATTTCTTACATGATTTATAATGGAGGACATTGCATATTAAAGAATTAGAATCAAATATCATATATAATATATATATGTAGGTAATGCATGGTTTTATTTTCTATTAATTTTGGCATTTGAGATGTCCCTGCTTGGAGAAAAAATTGATCAAATTTCTTTCCTCACCAGAAGGAAAATATTATATATATCAAGCCTATAACAATCTTTTACAACACAAATTTGTAGAATATTTCTTTATTGGGCATGTTGGTTTTTTTTGGCTGTTTCGGGACTTCAAATAAGAATGATCTTATGCGATCTTAATCAAACAGTTTGATAATACTTAATTTACTCATCAACTTCATTATGTATATGCTTTCGGGTTACCCTCATGGATTTTTTTAGAATATGATTATATGAATACAAGATGTTAAACATAGTATAGACTTATATTACAATGAAAAGTATTGTAGACTATTGTAAATATGAGATATAACAGATTGCATATTAAAGTATACTGTCACTGACAGACAATCTAACCATTGACAAGAAATTACTATGAGAACAATACCAAGAAATGAACCATAATGAAAAGTGGAAAGTGTTACTCACTTTCTTAACATACCTATTCATTCAATGTGTTCTTAGCCTCTTCTCATAATTAACAGGGCATCAGGGTATAACAAGAAAGGTGTAAGATGCCTGTATTGGCAAGAGCTACTACTGGACTGGAATGCACTGGACAAGTGATAAAATAACCAACAAGTGATGTAAAAGGCTTGGATAGTACAAAAAATGCTGATGATAACCTTATCATTCTGTCAACTGGTAACACTTTATTATATATAGGTAAACAATTATTTGAATATATTGAATATAATCTGAAATAATATTTACCAAGCGATAAGCATTTTTTATATCAATCACAGTACATGAGCTTTCGGTGGAAACAACTGTATGGAAACAAGTTGTACATCAAGCAAATGTCATATTTATAAAACACTTCATTTCATGGTAAATACGGCACTCCCATTCACTTGACCAAGGAAGGCCATATTTAACACCCCCGTGAAATAACCCTCGCCCGTATTTCGGGGCCTGTCAAATCATCAAACTTGTCGATTTAACCACTATTAAGTAGATTTTTCAGAGCAATTAGGTGGAATTTTGACAAATATTGTTAATAAGGACATGAAATAAACACAAAGGAGCACTCATAAGAGTTCCCCACTGAGGAGGAACTCTACTCGTGCACCTTTGTCTATATATAAAACGGTGACCTTCTTTGTTTCATCTTTTGACTAAGTTAGAAATATCAAAAATAACAAGTACCGTATTCGACGTAATAAGCGCACAGTGCGCTTAAAAAATTATAATGGACATCTTTTAGTAGTTAAGAGTTTAATTGGGGCAAAAAATTGAAATATTTTAGGTTATTTCTAGTATAAAAATTGGCCAAAAACGGGGGGTGTGCGCTTATTAGGGGGTGTGCGCTTATTAGGTCGAATACTGTAATTATTTTTTAATTTACATTTGTGATCTTTTAGGTGAATAATCCTAATACCCACTGTATGTTCAATGTAAATACCTGTGCACCATAGATTTAAGTATCATCGGTGGGTATGGGTTTCTCTTCAAAACATTAAATAACAAAGTACTGTATATCAATTACAAATGCAGGGTGGGTTTCCTGACTTACAATGCTACCTTTTTATGCAGATTTTACATGGTAGGCACTTTTAAGTTAGAAATTGAGCTAAGCTACATTCTAATATAACATAGCGACAGTTGAGCTGGTTTTACCACGCATAGATTCCCCAATAATAGTGCATATAACTTATCACATTATATTATGATACCCTTAGGCTAACCCATATCGAGCATAGCGTTGCATTGTAATATATTTTCATATTGATCCCAGGCACATCAAATTAAATGTTCAGAATGTACAGGAAAAAAAAACAGAAGTAATTTTACCATTAACATTTCACATTAATGTGAGCTCTCTTGCAATTAGATCTAGTATGGACTAAAGAGTACACTGTCTACTTTGTGAGCTATCATTGTAATTATTTCTGTATAGAATGCCCAAAAATTGATATTTAAGCAGGGAATGTTTAACATATTAACAATTCAAAGCCCTACTAGTATATTTATATTTATAAATTTGAGAATAAACAATTCGCAATGCACACAGAATCTCATTATGGAAATTCTTCAATTGCATTTCTTTTGATAACTGATTCTCATTTCTAACTCACTCTCTATATATAGCTATTGTACCTCAGCCCTAATTACTTTTTTATTCATTTTAATTCACTCTAACTATAGATAGCAGGTTCATGGAGACCAGCAGGAGTGTGGTGAAAAAGACATTCACTAGGGACAGAGAAATCTCTTCATATGATATAACATTGCATACTTCTTATATCAAGGCCTGTCACACTAGATGTAAAATCTATGTTCTCAAAACATTAGTTTATACACATTTTAACATGGGAATTGTTATGCTGAGCTATCATGTTTCAAATACATAAGAGTAAAGTTCTATATTTAATGTGACTGAGCCTTGATTTATATGAGCATCAAATATAGTTTTAATGTTGTTATCCTAGAGAAAATGTATCTAATGTACATGAGAACTGGAACAGAAATATTCTAGGGAGAACAGTGCAAATACCTCTACACACTTAAGAAATTAAATTAACAGTTATAATTTATATAACTTCAAGGGGCACCATTGTCCTATAAATCACCCGTTTTCCTACATCAGACACCTAACTCTAGGTCTGCACTATGTTGTATACATTTTAGAGTTTTCTGAGTAAAATTCCTCTAATACATTCAATTTGTTGTATTTTTGGCCAGCATTTAGATTCAAATACTTGTGTTTTCAATTAGAACCAGTAGCAAAGTCCCCCTATGGATACTGTAATGATTGCCATGATCAGATTGAGGAAACTGAATTTTTATATATTTTTTCTAAGAATTAAAATATATCAAATATGAGGGATTACATTGTATCAGTCTATAAAGTATTACAGTATGGCAACATGAATAATTTTGATTCTTCTCCCCATGAAAGGATCTCAACTGTCTGTAAACATATATTCCACTGCATTCAATCTTTTGCAATCCAAATAAACATATATGCTGAAGTACAATTATTACCCATCTCCACTATACACATTTAATATGCATAACAGCCCAATTCTTGATATATACTTAAGTTACAATTCTAGTTTGTTTATCACAGGTACATATCATAGTAATATCTGATATGAACAGCAAACTCCTGATTATTATGTCTAACCTCAAAACAAACTGTTGATATATGTATGTACTTGATATTGCAGCTTGTTTTTTAATCTTACAATGTACACTATATTTGAGATATAATGGAAAAGACAAAATAGCCCTTACGGCTGGATGGTCAGTGAACTTTCCACATTATTTCTTCTTTGCAAAAAAAATTATATCAATGGATCTCACCTTTTTTAAATTATTATATCTATATCATAGCAGTTTATTGAATCTGATATGATTTCCATTACATATTTTCTTGGTCCAGCTCACCAAAGACAAAGTGCAATGCCTCATTTTCAGATCGTATTTCTTGTGTTTTTGATAGTTTATACATGTGTACAAACCCATTACACTTCTGTAGAGTGTTACTTATGCCTATACAATTTACTAAGAAAAAAAAAAATTGGCTGCCAGTAGCCTTTCCCCATCATCCATAAACATCCATAGACCAAGTATCAATATACTTTATATACTTCAAGCAATGCCACTTTATCCGTGAGTATTTTAGTCGCGCCTTTTACACAATAACAGTATATCTTTTGTATGTTTATAAATCCCCTGTTCAAGAGATTCACACTCAACAAACCATCACACTTTACACTTTTACTACAGAAAGAAAACACTTATTGATGATGTTACCAAGGTAACATGGCAGGGTGGTCTCAGACTGGTGTACCTTCAGCGTCCGTCCTCTTCAGAGCAGCGTGGATTCGCACATTTAGTCGGTTTTCAAAGTCGTAATCTTTGAAATTATCCTGGAAGAGAAAGAAGTTGTCTCTAGAACTATATTCTTACACATTATCTTTTTTGAGTGTTCTCTTCCTTACTATTATTATGTATAATTCAGTTCCAAATAGAATTATTTATGGTTCATATCAAAGTGCTTACCTTTGCTTGATGAAGCAGTTTCTTTCCTTTCTTGTGATTCTGTAATAGCAAATACAGTGCTTGAATTAAACTATGAACAATATATAAATGATCTTCTCGCTTTTCCACAAGTTCATTCACAGATTATTGAAGACTACCTGTTCATTCATGAATTGACCCTGGGGTTGTAATTCATGTGGTGAAAAACTAAGTGACATACATAATTTGAGGACCAATGAGGGCTAGCCTATACTGGACTATAGTTACATTCATATTCAACTTGACATGCTTCTCCTCTCTACTCTCACTAAGTTATTCAGCATGTAAATGATAGAAGCAATGCCAGTGATCTACACTTAAGTGACTGTCTCCGTGAGTACTAGCATTTGACCTCTCCGTAAATTGTCAGACTTACCACCGGGTCTTTACACATCATGACACCTAGTTCATACAGTGCAAACGCTGCTACGTGGTAGTCCTCCTTCATGCCTGAGTGCCGTGCTATCGCCTCCTCAAAACACTAAAATGTACAGGAAAAAACGTCAAATTAAACCATCCGTCTGACCAAAGGTATTCAGCGGAGTGAATGTACATGTATAGGACAGGTTGCAGATCATGTGGGAATTTTGTTCCACTTTCATTATGTTTCATTTTTCCATGCGCTTTAAAGACCAATTTTAATAGCTGTACCATGAATTCTTTGTTTCACTGGAAAAGTTAAACAAGTTTCAGCCTTATGCATTCCAATACTTGACTCTAGATGTGAAATAATCTGTGATGGTGATTTAATTGGTATTAATACTCCCACATTACTAAACAATGAACTAACTTTTGGCTATTTAAAGAAGCATATCTAGGGTTTCTTTAGAAACATGACAGAGAGAATAAAATTTAGTAATTACACTTCCACCCCAATTAATTCTTTACAGGGAAGGGAATGTGGGAGACAGATTACAGTTTACCAACTTTCAGGGTTTGCATTGTCAATGCCTGACATATATTGTTAATGAAATTATTGCCTCACTACAAAAAAACAGGCTACAATATTAGTATGAATATGATGTTAATCATCTGTTGGGTAATCTATTATACACTTGAGAAATTGTATGGAATACTGATATAAACATAGGAACATGTTCAGGGTAATAAGTATTGAGTCCACAAATACAGTTTCTTGAATCTATACAAGCAGTGTTTCTGAGAGAATTCTTGAGAACAGACCAATACTAATATCATGGGCCATTTATTTCCTTCACATTTTAATTTTCTTACAAATGTCTCACATGCTGTATATTGTCGCGTTTAAATTACGGAAAATACCATTTTTCTTTCTCTAATTTTTGATTATGTTATAGGACTTATAAAAATGATAAAAATACCCCCTTGTAGAATAAAATTGGCATTGCACTGTTATAGGTATCCATGGATTGGTCACGTTTCAGCCCTATTGGAGCTTAAGCATTGGGCTTCATGTTGACTGTAAAAGTGGAAGGTGGAGATGGCACCGAAGTACAAATGTGCAGCTATTTTACCCAATAACCACAGTAAAAATACCATTTTCTTTTTGTTGTGTTCTACATGTAAAGCACTATAACTTCAATAAGATAGTAGAGCTAGATGGACAGAATATTGGACAGTATAATGCTCTGAACGGACAGAAAACGGGCCAGGTCGGGTGTGAGTAGTATATGTAATACCTGGAAAGTGGGCTTTGGGTCAGGCAATGGCTATTCACCTGATTTAATGGCTGTAACAGACTGAAATTAAATCATGGCAATAGCTATAATGTTGCCAATAAGCATGGTGCCAATAGTTTTCTATGGGAATTTCGCTGTAGCTTCAAGCCAAAATGAGATGATTTAATCAGGGTAATGGTCCATAGACCCCCATCCCATATGTTTCTATGGACCAAGAAAAATCAAATCTCTCTTTCTATAGAAGAACCAAAATTAAATCAGGGGGATAGCCAATTGACACCCATTCCTCTCTTTCTCTAGGAGAACCAAAATTAAATCAGGGCGATAGCCAATACCAACCCACCCCATCGATTTTAATATAAGAATCAAAGGTAGATCAGGGTGCAACTCAATATTAAAATGGCCTAATTTATTTTGAGGCGAAATTTGAATAACTTTTCATATTGTAGGTCTATGGTATCAGCTTCTCAGCTGACTTGTGGCTACCGTGGCGTACACTTGTTGAATAACTACACTCGTATGCAACCGCCGTGCTGTTTTGGGTTAGTAGGGACCTTTAGCAACCACTTAAAAGCTCATTAAACGCAGACGTAGCCTATCCCTTTAGCACTACTACGTCTACGTTCAATGAGCTACGTCGGGTTTGCTAAAGGTCCCTAGTATCAGGCTGCTTTACCGCACGGTACATGAATGGGACTACCGTAAAACCTCGCGTATAAGCCTAACTCGCGTATAAGCCGCACCCTGAGTTACGGCCGATCCTATAAGCCGCACTGGCGATCTGAATGTGCCGATTTTAGTACTGTATCATAGTGGCAAAAACTCACGTACAAGCCGCACCCTGACCCTGAGCCGATCCTATAAGCCGCACTGCCGATCTGATTCGCGTACTAGCCGCGGCTTATACGCGAGGTTTTACGGTACCTACTTTTCTCTCCCATATAAGGGAAAGATGGAAGCTGTGTCACGCTGCTCTACTCACCTGAACATGTATGTGGATACCTACATTTGTCTCCCCTATAAGGGGAAGATGGGAGCTGTGTCACACTGCTTCCCCTTATAGGGGAGACAAATGTGGGTATCCACATACATGTACAGGTGGGTGGGGCAGCGTACCACAACTCCCATCTTCCCCTTATAGGGGAGACAAATGTGGGTATCCACATACATGTACAGGTGGGTGGGGCAGCGTACCACAACTCCCATCCTCCCCTTATAGGGGAGACAACAGTAGGTATCCACATACATGTACAGGTGGGTGGGGCAGCGTACCACAACTCCCATCCTCCCCTTATAGGGGAGACAACAGTAGGTATCCACATACATGTACAGGTGGGTGGGGCAGCGTACCACAACTCCCATCCTCCCCTTATAGGGGAGACAACAGTAGGTATCCACATACATGTACAGGTGGGTGGGGCAGCGTACCACAACTCCCATCTTCCCCTTATAGGGGGAGACAAATGTAGGTGGTCCCATACAGTCTTCTACCTGACTATTCCTGCTCACTTATATGAGTGTCATAAATGTGTGGGTATTTGGTTTAGCCTTATAATCATATCCCAAATTCGCTATAGTTTGAATAAAACACAGTTACTGATATAGGTACCCATGAAGCACTGAACTGAATAGACAACTATTTATTGGATACCCATTACCACATAACACATAATGTGCATAACCCAACGTAACCTACCATAACCCAGCGTAACAACAACGTAACCTCCTATAGGGGAAGGGGGACAGTGGGAAGCAAGGGCACTTAGGCATAACAGGCACCACAGTGTTGTGCTTATCCTGCTCAGGTTGTAATTATGGCGACCCTTGAGCCGCCTACCAGGCACCAAGGTTAGTGGAAACGTTTTGTGACGATCCTATATACCTCAGTGCTTTGCTGCTTACAGGATTCGTACCTGTATGCTTCTGACTACTGTCCAGCACCCTAGACCAATCGGCCACCCTGGCCAGCCCCCAGGCTTGTAATGAAAGTATGTATCATATGTTGACCTACTAAAGGGGTGGGAGCCATTGGGTGCCATCTAAATGAACCGTTTACAAGGATCAGGATCCGTATTTTCCAGTAACCCCGCTCTGATACCCAAAGCAGTGCAATGCCATAAAATTAGATGACAATGTATTAGAAATTTAATCAGGTTATTTTTTAATAGTATTGAATAGCATCAAGGACCATCTAGGTAATCTTGTAACACATCACAACTATACATCACCACTTTAGCATGTAGCGGCACACAACAGTTTGAGTTCTCCTGCAGAGAACCAGAGTATATACTGTAAATGGCGACATTCTCTCGGTATAAATTTGCCCGTCAGAGTTTAAAAAGGCAATTTTGTGTGTACGTAATTTTGCTTGTATGGGCCGAGGGATCTACATGTAGTGCAGTCCCTGTAAGTGATGGTGGGGGATAGGTGTTGTGTTATTCCTGTTATTTCACAGCTTTAATTTCCAAACATTTATCATGGGATTTATTTAGTTTGTTGTGTCCAGTGTCTGTTGCATACACATATATGTCATTGTCAATCCCCCAACTATACTTGAAGACAAGAGGGGACATTAATATTGAGATGTGGAAAAATTCTCACCTGTGCTGACATTTCGGCTTCCCCTAATTCCCGGTAGATGGCCCCTTCAACGAGACTTTGTAGATGGAACACATTTTTGTTTGTTTGCTTCCCGCACTCTGTCAAAATGACAAGATATTTTCAATAGGTTTAAAATCATACAAGCTTGTGGTATTAATTGATACCACTGAATTCCTTTATTTTCCCCCCAGAAACACATATATATGATGCAGAAATAAAATTTGAAAATATAGATGACTTTGAACATAAAACTTAGGAAAACATATCATAAATTCCATGATATGACCACAGAATTTGATGCCTTTGGTTATGTCTAAGAAATTATCAGCTTTTAATACCGGGTATTTCATTATGTCTTTCCCCACATCCTTTTGCTGTGCTTTACCACTCTCATAGCGTGATTTAAATAAGAAATTCAGCGAGTAGTATTTTATAACAATTTTAAGTTTGCTCACATGTTGAAGTTGAAGTTGAAATTTCTTTTATTTATCCTGGAATATTACATTAGCCTAGGGCATGTTTTGCTTACTCTAAAAAAAAACCAGATAGATAGCATGTATATCAAATAGGGTAGACCATACCTGAGATCATTGTTTCTAGAGTCTCTTTAGAGCATGTGGCAAACGCATTCCACAGGTAGAGTACCTCGTAGGCCAACAACGTTGCATGTTCTACTGTCAGCGGTGTCTTCTTGAATTTGTCAGACTAAATAGAAAAAGGCAAGAAAGAAACAACAGACAATTTAAATGTTATAAAGTATGAAGCTGAAATTTAAGTTGGACTACAAGATTCTGGAATAAAAGTTCTATATATGTGTAAATTGTGATACATTGTATACTATATAAGATGGTTGAAGTTTTACTTATAAACGTATTTCTTTTGTACCAAGTACCTTTCATGCCAATATACGTGAATATATGATAGAGCTTAGGCCATATCAATAAGAAAAGTCTTTCCGTATTCTTTTTTTTCTATAAAAGAGGATGTGGATGAGACTATTAGTATTAAACATGGATGGAAGGACATATTTCAAAAGATGATGCTGGAGTTTGATAGTCAAATATCTATACACTATACATGATATGAAATTGTTACAATGTGAATATGTATTATATATACTACAAAAATAGACATACCCTTCGCAAGACAAAGGCTTCGATCTGGTTATTCTTTTTGCGGATGAGTTTTGGAATGTCTTTGAAGTGGAGAAGTCCTCCCTTCACATCACCAAGGATCGCCTGACACACTGATGAGGAGAAGTAGTATGGCAATAAATCAAGGAGTATAAAATTAAATTCAGAAATATCGACATAAATCCTTGGGAAAATTGATATGGTAAATTCATACCTGAATACCATGGCTAGTACACGAGTCAGATCGCCATTGTGGCTCATAGGATCAGCCGAAAGTCAGGATGTGGCTTATTAGAGAATTTTTATTCAGTAGTACTGATAGTTGATTGCAGTCACATCAAAGTACTAATTGTCAAACAGTCAGGTACCAAAGGATATTTTTCCATATTAAAGATACTTTAACAGTCGCGGAAAAATCATCTGGAGAAAGCAGGACTCGAACCCACGACCCTCAGATCACTTAACCTGCTGCTCTACCAACTGAGGTACTTCCCCTTCTGACAATCTGACTGCGCCATACATTACTGGATCAGTATGGTACAGAGGGGAGCCGGATTACCCAAGTGATACCCCCTCGCGGGGTTACCACCGAGGCCCGGGGGAATCAGTCCCCTACAATACATTAAATAGATTGTACTCACATCCTGTTAGGTAGGTGTAGTAGCTCTTGGACCACCTGGACTCCTCCTTGAGCTGCACAAAACACCGGTGTGCCTCCTGCCAGTTCAGCTGCATCATGCTCAGCCACCCTGAGGACACGAAAAAAGAAAAATATTTATTATTTTTTATTCGCTGTTAGCACATCTACGGACACAAGGTTAAAAATCAATCTCATGAAAAATTCAAAAGGATATCGTAAAACTTCAGCTATAACTCGTGTGTGTTTTCCCCATAAAAGTCAGAATTTCCGGCCAGTGTAGAAAGTTGAATTATAGGCGAGATTTTGATGTATAAAATTATTGTGAAAACGATGTATAAAATTATTGTGAAAACCATGGGTTATAGTACTTTATATCGCTGTGAAAACCTTTATTTGAACATTTTTTTCTATTTGGTGCACTCCTGTTAGGACATTACCTATATGTTTTTGAAGTAATTGGCAATTTCAAACCAGCGGTGCACACAATAAATTGCATGCCTGTAAAACAAGTTCCATATGTGAACTTTTATCACTAATATATGACCTTTTATTTTTGATTACTTCATCTAATGTATTAATGTTATTTGCCAATTAATTTCTTTACATCATACTGTAGTAGCTCGTTGAAACGAAGGGTCTCTAAAGAATGAAGGCCCTGTACATAGGCACTTGGAAGAACCGCACTGCAGGGCTCAAACCAGCAGTCACAGGTGGCACACTAAAATTGGCACCCTTATGAGTGCCTGTTTGAAATGACCCTATCCGTTTTTGCTCCTGTTCAGCCCCTATTAGAGATAACAGAGCATGCACTAGCTTATTGGAAAGCTCTTTTAGCCGGCTATCCACCACTTATCATTGGGAATATATTTAATTCTAAGTCCTAATATGGCAATTATCCAAATGTAAAGGTCAACTTTACCTAAGCGAATTTCATTGAAATATTCATGGCCCCTTTGTATTAACATGCGGCCCTCTTTCTACATATCAGTAGTATGCTACATGTCCGTTTCCAGCCTCCTGCGTGGAATCCCAAGAGGTTTCCTGCATTCCCCTAAATTAGTCATGTTCTGTCTTGATATACCAGTGTTAAGCAGTCTGGGTATGCCTATATAAGCCTGTATGTAAGATGTTAGATCCTAACACCAGATGTCACTGGTGAGTCATGGTTGAGACCTAATCTGTGGTCTCACCACCTTTGTCTGGTATCACTGTTCACTTTAATCAATAAAAGAATGTGCTATACAAGTCACATATTGTAGGATTCGAGTTTAATCAGTGAGCTATATATACACAAGTAACATTGTAACATTGTGCAAGTCTGATATGTCATGTTACCTTACAATTAAAGAGAGAACAGAGTGTCTCTAGTAGTTGGTGCCAATTTGCCACACCAGGCTGTGTACATTTGTATAGCACCAGCTTGCTTCTGCAGCCTATGCATGTTCTGGTTGATTTCTTCACTTCTACTTAGGATACACATGTAATTCCAAATGTTCTGAGAGGGGGTCAATGTGCTCTATCACATGATTACAGTCAGAATATATTGTAACCATTTTAAAAAATTTATCCAAGTGCCTACTGTACATGTATCAGTGCACGGCACATGAGGGTGTTGAAATAAAGAATCTAGCGATGGTCTCGTACATTCGCAGAGCAAAATGTAATTAATTTTAAGAGGTAAAAATAATATACTGGTAAAAGCTTTTACTCACCCAGTTCATGAAGACATATGAGTTGCATTTCCCGTTGTCCTTTGCAAGAGTCGAGTGCTAGACGGTACGTTGCAAGGCTCTCATTGAGCTTACACTAGAACAAATACAATGAACACAGATATTATATTAATTGATGTTTAATACATGTAGAGGAATATATAGTAAAATATGGGGATTCATTAGGAAAATGTTAAGTGATTTAGCTATCCTCATAGCAAACACTATGAGAAGCTATATCAAAATTGTATGCCCTTTTTTTCCTGTGTGCATATGATGTCGCAAGTATATAGTGGCCAGTGATTTATTATATATATACCATAAATTCCTGTCTATAACCCACAGCTCGTGTATAACCTGCACCCCAATTTAGGAAAGACCTATATCCTCATCTGGCATCTTAATTTTTTAGGGTTTACCACTTAAGTATGATTATTGAAACCATTGTCTAACTTTCACCCTATATAGACATGGTTGTTATTAAATTAACGCTGAATTTGGTATGGTTTGCATACAACCACGTATATTCACAGTATATAGTAGTCTCACCTGTAACCGTTGTATCCGACCTTTGAAGAAGAGGAACAAAGATGACGTGGGGTACTCCTTCTCACTACGTGCTATGATGGACAAAGCCTCATCCACTCCTACAGTACCACAGGAAACATCATGTATTTAGGTTACTTGGTAACATTTGATCAAATACATGAGTGCATATGGTGGTTCTTAATAAGAATTTCTTTTTTTTATTTACTTTTTTTCAACTTTTTAAAATTAGATCACTCATCTCATTCCAACATGATCTGCCTGATCAATTTTCTGGCTCACTCGGGTCGCATATAAATTCCTTAGCTTACACAAAATTGTCTAATATAGATATCAAGTATCTTATATTACCATTGCTAAGATCTAAGAAATATGTATTCTTTAAATGCCTATCATAAACATTACATACTGCTCCCTATCATCAGTTCCGTTGAATGTGCAGAAAGCAACTCAATGAGTTATACCCCACATAGTATTGTTTATATGTGATAAAAGATCCGTATTTCTATACCTGCATCGACTGAGTTTCCATCCAATGCGAAGAATGGACGGATTATTGTGTGGTACCACAGTAGACCTAATCTATAATGAACAAAGCATATAAAATGATTTTTATTGTGTTTTTTTTGTGAAAGGCGAGAGAAATTTGTAAATTGAACACTTAGCTTCATTGTATTCCAAAGCATCTTATGCTGTTCAATTTTCTTGTTTATATTATTTCTCAAGACATGATTCAATTAAATCTGCCGGTGCTTAAATTGGACCGAGGTGTACCAAATATTGCTTTTCGAGGTTCAAAGGTTGTATCCACAATTTCTAAACTACCGCCAAAACCTTCCTTTAAAATAAGATAAAAATCTGTCTTGTAGGAAAAATATCATTTATACACCTGTATATATAAAAATATTTGAATTTTTTAAATCTCTTTTTTAATTGACTTACGTGGCTAGGGGGGCTTTCATGTCGCGACTCAAACTGGCAATCTCTAACCCTTGCAGACCAACTTTCTCATCTCCCTCAAACCCGAGGAACTCGATTATCTTCAGCAGTTTGGGGGGCACCATGGATATACATAACTGGAAGGTGCCGTAGCCAAAGTTGACCGACCCAAAGAGACGGGCCACCACCTCTTCAGGCACCTCATTCTCATTGCTGTCAACCTGGAAATGGAGTAAAATTTCCTGTTTAATAACCAATGCTAGTATCAAGTATCATTAATATGGATCTAATTTCAACATCATTTTACCACTATTTTAGTTCTCTCCTGGTATGTATGGAAATGGTTTTCAGAATTGTATTTAGTGACTTATTCTCATCTATGAAGATAACTCTGTGTGGTCAGTGATACATGGTGTGTGATCTATTTTATAAAATGAAAACAATATTTTTTTATTCACTTGGTCTCAATAATTCATTTTGAGAAAGAGATAAAGGATTAAATTACCAGTAGTTAATTCAGTTTCATCCTAATGATAACAGAGCTGCTTCACATGGATAAAATGTACTCTAAGGGCACCTAGGATTTTTTTTGTGGAAAAGAAGTGGGGAAAAAAATCAATAAACCAACTTATAAAATGTCATTTACCTTGTCAATTGATCCGTTGGAGACATTTGATGCGAGTTCCTCAGCGTTTCCTACGATTGAGGCTGTTTTACTCGAGCTGCTCGCCCTCCGTGTGTTATGCCTGTTAAAGAGGAGATACCATTTGTCTTAATTACATAAGCCTTGTATACAATTCCAACCCTCGTATAAGCCACACCTAAACTTTGGGACCACCCTATATTAAGTCGCACTGGGATTATGACTCTCGCACAAGCCCTGGCTTCTACGCAAGAATTTACAGCGTAACTAATTTAATAAATGTGACTACTGTAAAACCTCACGTAAAGGCCGCGGTTAGTACGCAAGTCAGTCAATACGGCTTATAGAATCAGGATAAAGTCATGGTGTGGCTTATACGTTAGTTTTTATATGTATACCGTAAATTCTCGCGTAGAAGCCGCGGCTTGTACGCGAGTCAGACTCAGCTTTCTTTTGATACCAAACATGCCTATATAGGGTGCAGCTTATACGAGAGTTTTTATTAGTATACTACAGTACCAAAATCGCAATATTCAGACCCCCTCTGCGGCTTATATAATTTGTCAAAGTTAGGGGTGCGGCTTATACGCGAGTTAGGCTTATACGCGAGAATTTACGGTACTACAGTACCAACTTAACAATTTTCAGACCCCCTGTTAGGCTTATAGAATCTGTCAAAGTTGAGGGGTGCGGCTAATACTTTGACAAATTCTACAGTTTACTCATAAAAACCGTCGTATAAGACGCGCCCTATATAGACTTGTTTGGTATCAAATTAAAGCTGAGTCTGACTGGTGTACAAGCCACAGCTTATATGCCCCAGAATTTACTGTATAGTAGTATTCTTTAACCTTTTAAAACAACACCTACATGATGCTGATTTCCTTATGTGCCTTTTCGTAGATCTTCCAAGCCTTCCTCAGCAGCCAGCCGCCTTTTATGTAGGACGAGAGGTCCTGCCCAATGAAAGTCAGCACGGCTTGGTAGAGGAGGGAGTCGGCCTGCACGATTTGTCGTTGTAACCGATCTTCTACGTTTACACATTTCTGTATTACAGGGAGACAAATTTGGGAGAAAATGTGAAATTTATTATTTTCTTGAATTATGGAAAATTACACACAATATTTTGGGAAAAGATGAGTACAGGCAATGCACAAATTTGGTGTGAGTTGGGCGGATGGTATGGCGGGGGTAATGAAAATTACACGAATGTAATGAAGTAAAGAAAAGAACATAAATTTAGGGTATTTTTGGGGAGAAAGAGGAAAAATACACAAAGTTGGAAGATTGAGGATTTTCATTATTTAATTTTTTATACAGATATAGATGGCTAGTCAATGTGGATGTATAAGTATCGGACAATGTAATCTAAAAAGATGACTTCATTTAAGCAGAGGTATGTTTGAATAGAAATACTGTATCGTTTGGGATTTAATAGCAGGTTCGGAGGGAACCATATTAAGTGCAAACTCCCTCATTTATTAGCATGACCAAGCATGACTTTAGTACATGTATGAACTAATATTACTTGTGCGATCCTGGATTAAAAGTTATACCAACCATAGCACTACCATATTCATGTCATACAAGCATACAGACAGTGAGACACTGGGGCAGGCCTCTTGTTCATAGATAGAGCCATGAAGCGGGATAGTATGCACCGATATACACCTTCAAAGTTCTGATTAACCCTTTAAGGACTGTATAGTGCTTTAATGCGCTAGGCCATTTCTTGTCATGATTTTTTTCCTAGTACCCTTTTCAGGGGAAAGACAAAAATGTTAACCATTTGTTGTCATGATGCATGAATGCAGTTTTGGCGAGTAAATGCATTCATGCATCATCAACTTAAAGCAATATGCGGCCCTTAAAGGATTAATGGAGCGTTATAGATAATGGTAAAAGGACTTGGGTATTAATAAAGAAAAACATTTTTTAACCATGCCTGAAATAAAGTAGTAAATAAAAGATATCTATGTTATAATGCACTGACAATGCTTTATCTGTAAAAGCACCTGAGAGGGGTATATTGATAACCGTACGTTCAACCTCTACCATAAGCCATATGAGGGAGTGGTCACTTTGTGAAATTTTACACCTTGGGGGGGGGGGGGGTGGAGTGAATTTATCAAAAAAAATATGTATTCATAGATTTCTGCTACACGGTGAGTTACTTACAAAATGTAACAATGGAATTAAACATTTTAAACTGAAAATTGTATAAAACAATAAAGAACTTTCAAAGTCAAAATCAACTCATGTTGTACGAAGGTGGGCGATCCTCACATATTAAACCCCTCCCCCTCTTCCATTGAAATCGACGTCCCCTACTGTTGTTAAAAAGTAATGTTAAGTCATGTGTACAACCCGCTAATTGTACGCATACTACGCAAACCAATCCCCAGGTCCGGACTATAGGAGTTTATTCCATGTGGAGAAACCAAGTTACTATGCTTAAGTACTAGAATGGCCATTTTCCACACCCCTGTGGAGAAACTGATGCTCATTCTCCATGATGTGTTTTTCCATGATGACATCACTGAAATAGCTATGAAACCGATCTTTAAATGTTGTTTTAAAGTATAATTTCATCAATAATTACATGAAATAAACACAGAGATCCATTCTAATCAGTCTGAATTCCTAGTTTCTCCACTTGTCATACCTTGGATCATATCACACTTGGTTCTGCCTCATGTGATATGATCCGAGGTACCACTCGTGGAGAAACCTGTCATTCAGACAGATCATTGTGGACTTCTGTCTATTTCCCCAATTGCACTGATATTCCTAGGCTCCCTATACGCCCAACCTCTCAGTCACTAGTGCCTAACCTAGTTAGTCATTTTTTGGCTTCCTATATGCCCAACCTAGACTAGTTATTATTGTCAGGTTGGTCACTACTGACCAACCCACCTTAGTCTTTTTAGTTCCAGGGGGAGCCACTGAGTGGTCATCACAGGTGGCCCCATCTAGTGGTATACAAATACAACACACCAATGATGGACCTAGGTTAGCCACTACTGACTGACCCCTTGGTCATTTTTGAATATAACTTTGCCATTGTGACTGACACTCATATGACCAACCTGGGTTAGTCTGTACTGACTAACCCTTTCAACCTATGGATTTTCAGTGTGGTTCTGTGGGTTATACAAGGGGTTCAGAAGTAATCTATAGTAATTAAGTAGAGACACCTGGTGCGGGTTATAGGGTCAAGGTGCGGGTTGTACACAAGATTTTAGGGTAAATAAAAGCGACCACTCCCCAATACAAAGCGTACCGCCCAGGGTCACCATAAGCGGATGGCTGAAGCATGCCGAGAGTGTAAAACCCAACTTACGTTAAAGTTGACGAGAACAAACTCCTCACTCTGCTCTCACACACAACAGTAACAACACGTCAAAACAAGCCAAATCAACGTCCTAATCTGTGGTACATTACACTAGAATAACCTGGTCTTTGGGCTTACTCCAACTTTTTTAACCCTGTAAGGGAGTGATCATTTTTTAACAACAGGGGGGGGGGCAGTGGGATTCCGTGCGGAGCGTGCACAATTTTTTACACCCCCCCCCCCCCCGTCGAGGGGTCAACATTTTTTACCCCCCCCCCCCATTAGGGTCGAAAATCGGCTCGCGCGCGGGCCCTTTGAAGCATAGTAACCCGCGGGCTTTTTGGCTCAAAACAGGTTTTTTTGCTCCCCCCCCCCGGTCAAGGGGTCCAAATTTTTAGACTAGAAGTAACCTCAAGTCTCACAGTTTCCGGGGGCAATTAAAATTGCAAAAAATGATATTCGTTAACGGTTTTAAACTGGTTGTCAATGTAGTTCAATATACTATACTATTTTCAGGTCCATTACTTATGGTGCATGCTTTTCCCGGTTGTTTTTTTAATAGGACCATATTTGTTTTAAGGTGAGTTACCTAAGAATGAAGATATGAAGTACCGGTAGCTAAGAAAATTCATATCTTGGAGTAATCCACAGACCAATCTATTTTGAAGCCTAATTTGTGATTTATAAGGAATTTATCATTAGCAAAATCAAAGAAGTATTATGGTATCAAGACTACATTATTTACGCTAACGTTTGTGCAGTAGGAATACAATCAGTGAGCCTATTTACAAATAGGATTTTTTTCTAAAAATATCACTCGGTTTACTTACCTTCGATTTCTTTTTAATTTTACGCTTCATGACTTTCATGAACCCGTCGTTACTCTCGCATCTTTTTTCTGTTTCTTGTAGAGCTTTCATCGCTTCTTGCAGTTTCTCCTCCTCAAAGGTCATTATTGCTTGCTGAAAACATAGATTTTGTTGGATATTAGATAGAAGCTGAAAAACTCATCTCATAAATCGAACCCTCACATTTATGGTAGCCGCAAAGGGTCACCCTCATTTTCCTTCTTTTTATTTTAGAATGACTTTTTCTTGCCAAAATAAGAACAACAAACACATTGAATTTCATTTCGCTGTCAACAATAAACAATGCAAGCCAATTTGTGACACCTTTTATTTTTACCTTTTGATCCCGGTATGTTCAGTTATTTTAACAAATATTAATGGTACCGGTACATATAAACACAAATATCAATACTTACCAAGAATGCCACGAAGCTAGCCCCAGAGCACATAACGGGACTGTCATTTCTGCGAGGAATTAAAGACAATTTTATTAATATTTTCTATGTTTAAGATAATTGAAGAGTATAGGTACACGAAGCATAGCAACATGGCATATACCCTCGCCTCTGGTTGGAATATCCGGGAGTCTTTTTTTACAAATGAACTAAGTCTCCTCTTCAAAGTCAATGGGACGTTAAACTAGGCAGCCCCGGCGAGTAACTCGCCAAGGCTGCATTGGTGAATTTGATGCATCATGCCAAGGCCTTTAGGAGTGAATCAAAAAGGTCGACATGATGCTTGAATGCAGCACTAACTAGTTATCCGTCAGGGCTGAATTCATGCATTATGGCGGCCAAGGGAATGATACATTAATGCATTATCACGCCCTTAAAGGGTTAAATAAACCAGCAGTAGATAGACGCTATTACCCTTTTAGGGGAACCTAATGCTCAAATGCACTATAACCCGGGAGCTGACACAGTATCGAAGGATTTTTTCTTTTTTCAAATCTATTTTTTGATCAGCAGGATGCATTAATAGGAGCCCTGTTACTCACTAGGGCTGTATCCATGGACCGTACTGACAAAACTTAAAAAAATGTGATATGTATTAAGCCATGGTTACAACCCTCCACCACTAGTCTAGACCTGTATATATAATGTATATTATACCATTATGTAAACAGGTCGGTCAGTGACTCAGCACTTTTTAAATCTACATTGAGCATGACATGTGTGTTTGATTATCATGTGTTCTATGTTGGAGTAGGGTGAACGTTGAGAGGCATACAGGTAACGCAGGCATGTACACATGGCAGCCCAGAATGAACCCATTACTTTCATGCTTTTTGCTGTTATTTTCTTTGAGTAGGTTAATCATTCGCAGGGTTCCCACTGATTCTCAGTCATGGTTTTAACTGACATTTAACTGACATTTACCTGACAGATTTCTTTTTTAACTGACACTTAAAAGATACATATTTAGTTCATTTGCAGTCTCAATGCTACAACATACATTATTAATTAGTACTGTAAAATCCTGTGTGCAATCCCTTCAAACCTTCACTTCAAGTCATACCTGGAATTTGCAGTTTTAAAGGCCTCCAGGGCAAATTCTCGTAATAATATATATGGATGATTTCTAAAGGGGTGAATCTAGGGATACATTTCAGATATCAGGGGTGCGACCTGGAAAAATGCAAATAATCTGAGGATTTGTGTGGATGAGCAGACTGAGCTGAAAAAACTAGTGTCCAGTTGCAAATCACACCTCACAAGAGAACTAAGGGGGTCTAGGGGGCATGCCCCCGATAACATTTTGAAAATCTAAATGGTGCAATTTGATGTATTTTGGTGCCCTGGTCTATAGACAATTCCAGTCTCCCCCCCCCCCCCCAAATCGGTCACTGGTCTGTCCATTGATAGGTCCACCTCCCCTCACCATCCAGTCTTGATAATGCAGTTGAAATGCTCTCTCAAGTGGACTGCATGTGTGTAACCAGGAAATTCCAATTAAATAATGGGAAACAACTTGCTGATTATCCATGTCCCAGAACCTGACTATGATCTATCCGTTTCTCTTGTATTTGCTTGTTCAGAGACTCGTTAGAGCCAACAGTATATATGAACCCTGGTTGTATACACTTGTCTAACAACAGTGGCAGATCCAGGATTTCTAGAAGGGGGGTGGGGGCAAACCTGGCCTAACTTGGGTGACTATTTGTTCCCCCTGAGCACCGGCAGCAAAGTGCAGTGGCTATACTTGGGGGGTTTGGGGGGGACGTCCCCATTGCATATATTCTGGTACCATTAGAGAGGGGAACGGGATGTGATTTTTGACTATAGATTTGAGGAGTCTTAATTTGGGCCCGCATATTCCATTTAGTAAGCAGAGCCACCTTAGTAGTTGCGGGTCTGGGGGCTTCCCCCCTGAGACAATTTGAAATCTAGAAGGCAAATGGTGCATTGTGGCGGATTCTGAGACCAGACATCCAAACTCTGGAGTAGAAAAAATCTGAGCCCAAGAATTTTTGGAAGTGGGGGAATGGATGTCCTGCTGAGCACCGCAAGCGAAGCGCAGCGGTCCAACTAGCAAGATTTGGGGGCATGCCTCCCTAAGAATATTTGAAATTCTAGACTTGAAGTGGTGCATTCTGATACATTTTGGGCCAAAATATATTAAGGCTCAGCTCTGTATTATTCTCTATGATTGGGGCTGGAACCGTCTTTTTGGTTTTTGGAGGGAAGGCTTTAGAGAAATCTAGTGTTGAAATAGTGCATCCTAGTTCAGATCTGTATTATCAGGCCTCCTTTTTGGTGGGTAGGCTTTTGAAAAAAAAATTGAAAACCTAGACCTGGAATGGTGCATTCTGATCTAATGTATCAGAGCTTAGATCTGTATTATCCAGCCTCTTTGATTGGTGAAGGAACCCTGTTTTTTTGGAGGGGAAGGTTTGGAAAATTTTGAAATTCTAGACTTTAAATGGTGCAATCTGCTGCTTCTGGCTAAAACATGTTAAAGCTCAGGTCTTTAGCTGTCCTCTATGATTGTGGGGAGAACCTTGTGTTTGGAGGGAAGGGTTTTAGAAAATTTTGAAATTCTAGACTTGCGATGGTACAATCTGGTGCATTTCGAAACAATACCTTAAAGATCAGGTCTGTATCTGTTTATTATGATTGGAGCTGGAACCCTATTCATTGAAGGGAAAGGCATCGGAAAGTCTAAAACTTTAAAAGTCTAGATGTAATGGTGTAATCTAGTGCATTTTGGCACAAATATATATATATATATATATTCAGGTCTGTATTTGTTTAATTGGGACTGGGACAATCTGCTGGTTCGATACTTTACTAATGCACAACCTTTATTGGGGATGGAACTTTGCTTTTTGGATGCAAAGATCTTAAAAATTTTGAAATTCTTGACTTCTTTTAGGAAGAAAAGACACATTAGATTCAACTGGAGTCTCTCCTGTTGCATTTTGACCTCAAGTCTGGGAGAGTGAAAAAATGTTTTGATGAAATTTCTCAAAATATTTTTTTTAACTGACATTTAACTGACATTTTACTAAATCTGGTTTTAACTGACAAAAATCATGCTTTTTCTTTTTTAACTGACATTTAACTGACTTTTAAAGCAAAAAAAACTTAACTGACTTTTAACTGACGGGTGGGAACCCTGTAATGTCAAATAGGGATTTAAATCATATGAGCGGCCCCTCTCGATATCTTGCCTGGAGCGAGGGACCATTACAGGCTAGGGAAACTTCACGGTCTTAGCCTACCCAGGATGCCCCGTGCACCATACGTTTCTTACATGACGTCATAATGACGCCAAAATTTGGGACCAATCAGGGGCTGTACAGACGTTACTCTGTAATGATCCCTCGCTCCAGCCCACAGCCCGGAGCAGTGGACTGTACAATGGTCTAAGTAAGGATTCATGTCGACAAATGGCACACCGATACCTTAATGCATTATATCACAATGTGGCCCTTAAAGGGTTACACTGTGTTTGTGATTACATGATGATAACACTGAGAGGATTAACCCTCTATGGTAATGGGGGCGTCAACAGATGGGCTTAACCACAGGTCTTTTGATATTTTATCTCTCTCTGTTTACATATGTATGTCTCTGTCCCTGTCTCTCTTTATCCTCTCTCTGTAGCCTATAAAATTATAACGGCTAAGGTATTGGTTTAGAATTTGATAATAATTGATGAATTCATAGGAAATAACTTAATCATAGGCTTTGCCATAGTCCATAACCTTTGGTGGTACCGGTAATCACTTTCCTCCCTTTATTGTTGGTGCTGAGTCAACTGTAGCTACAAACTGCACCGCCTGGGTATAACTGGTTATGACATAATGCCATAAGTGTGTAAACATTACATGGACCAGGGCAGGGACTCCTACTGAGTCCAGGCCTACATGATGACTGGTTGTGTACACACTGACTCGTTCCCACTAACAGTTATAAAAATCGAACGTGTGACTGCATCACAAATGACTCAGGTTCGGGGGGAAATGTAGTATCATCATATAGGAGTATACATATAATAATATTGTTCATCCCCAAATCCCAAGCTAATGTCCCAACCCCATGTCCCAACCCCCGAGTCTCACCCCCGAGTCCCACCCCCGAGTCTCACCCCCGAGTCCCAACCCCGAGTCCCAACCCCGAGTCCCTCCCCCGAGTCCCAACCCCGAGTCCCAACCCAGAGTCCCAACCCCGAGTCCCAACCCCGAGTCCCAACCCCGAGTCCCAACCCCGAGTCCCAACCCCTAGTCCCACCCCCGAGTTCCACCCCTGAGTCCCAACCCCGAGTCCCACCCCCGAGTCTCACCCCCGAGTCCCAACCCCGAGTCCCTTCCCCTTCCCCTTCCCCCGTTAACTAGACTCAGGGTCAGGTAGAGGTGTGAAGGGAAATATATCATTTATCATAGTAAGAAAGAGAAAGGGTGCACTCTTGTATTAATGGGATTCTTAAAGATGTGACCTTTGACCTTGATTTTGACCTTTTTCCGACCTAGATATCATCCTACACATAACAGAAATGAATTCAGCACCTTTGGTTTACCCTAGTCCACTATCCATATCCATCCATTGCTCCCCCTATTATATCCTGGCTGGACTGTTTCAGATAGCATACCCAAATTGTGCGTCACAAGTCAGGAACTCACAACTACCTATAGGCCTGCACCACACAACCTATAGGTCGCATGACGCAGGTGCCCTAAGAAAGCCACACCGAGTGAGGCAAGCCGCGCAAAAGAAGGGTATACTCAAAAAAAATGTGGACATTGACTTTCTTTTGGGGGGGTACTTAGGCCCAAATTCAAATTTTCATGTTCCCCGATCTTGGCTATCTATGTCTTTTGTCCTCTCACGTCTATGTCAGACACACACTGAATAAAAAGCTCCCATGTCCATATTGTAAGTAACAGCGAATAGTGCTTAGTAGGGTCTGAGCTATATCCTACTACAGGGTTGTCTGTTTTTGTTCTCAAAATATTTGTCATGTATTGAACAACACTGGACAGCAACATATATATTAAATTACCATTAAATTACCATACCGGTATCTAACATACTGCAGCGTATGTTGGGCCTAGTATATGATATAGGATGGCATCTCATTTGGGAAGTAGTGTAGTACTTCCCTGTGTTAAATTACCATTGGATCCAGTCAAAGCTTGCTGAAAAAAAGTGTCTCACCCCGGTTTGGTCGGCTGCCGAGATCTGTCCCATTGACTTAGCACTGAGCCCGTTCAATATGTAACTGTTAAATGTCAAGGGTTATCTACAGGCTCCCATAGGGCTCTATGCTGAAGCAAATTACCACCATTTTAGACACAAAATTAAAATCATGCTTTTCAGGGGGAAGCGTTTGAAAATGGATTAAAGCGCGATTACATAGGAAGGACAACATTGTACCGCATCTAATGACACAAAATTGAGAAAAAAAGCTCCAATTTTGAAGGAATGACAGCTGTTTTAAATTTCAGGCTGAGAGACCCCCTGCTACCCGTCGCACAAGACTCAGAGTAAACCTGAGTCAATAACAGCACAGGGTTCCCACTATTTTTCAGTCACAGTTTTAACTGACTTTTTAATGACAGAAAATTCTTTTAGTGGACACCTTTAGTACCAAAAAATTCCACGGATAACTCGCATTTCGTATAACCATACCAAGATATTTTTCTAAATCTAAAAATCAAATTGTGCATTCTGTAAATTTAGCTAAAAATATTTTTTTTAATAAATTTTAACTGACGTTTCCTCAAAAATCAGGAAATTAACTGACAAAATATGACAATTCATTTTTTGACATTGACATTTAACTGACTTTTAAAGCAAATAAAACAAAACTGACTTTTAACTGATGGGTGGGAACCCTGACAGCAGTCTGATTCAGTGCTCCATGGCCTGGAGGGGTCACTAAGTCTGTCCTGTAACAATGTTAATAGCCTTGGGGTGGGGAAGTTTAAAATCATTATCATGTCAATCATTATATTCTATGACATCTTTAAGGAGTGTTTATTAATTGATAATGGAGGGGTAGGGTGGTGAAATCTTGTGCGAAGCGTGGAATATTTCGCACCCCTTTCCTCACCGAAAATTGTCAGTCCCCCACCTTTGAAACCTAGTAAAACGCAGGCTTTTTTTTTCTTAAATGGAGCATAATTTTTATCCCCCCCCCCCCCACCCCTCAAATATGGGTCAGCATTTTCTTACGCTCCCCCCCCCCTCCTCTCAGGAGAGGTGGACATTTTTTACACCCCATCCCCCTGTGAGGCTGTGTCAGCAGACTGATCAATAAATGAACACTCCCTTTATAATAGATTGTTGATTATCTTTGCTGGCTGTGTAAAAGTGTGTTATAATGGAGGAGGCGGTACTTTGCCAGTTTCTATTTTCTATCCACCGATTAAGTTATTTCCCACCCTCTCCACCTAGACTTATGAATAGATACTCTCCAACCTGGAAGTATAGACTATATTAAGGGAGTGTTCATTTATTAGTTACAGGGGGGGGGGCGTAAACATTTTCGACCCCTCCTGAGGGGGGGCGTAAAAAATGTTGACCCCTCTTGAGGGGGGGGCGTAAAAAATTAAACCCCTTTTTAGCAAAAAAGCCAGCGCGTTATTATATAATTCAAAGGGGGGGGGACAATTTTCCGGGGCCTTCAGCGAGGGGGGGGGGCGCGAAACGTTCCACGCCCTCTCGAGGGGGGGGGGGGCGTAAAAAATGTCACCCCTCCGCGCGAAATCTCACCACCCCCCCCCTGTAATTAATAAATGAACACTCCCTAAAGGTGTTAGGGAAGCCTAGCTAGAGCTACCATATTCATACGTAAGCTGTTGACACAATCCCATGGATTTCTTCTGAGGTTTAATGGTTGAGTTAGAAAAGGAAGGAGTGTCATTTAATAATGTGCCCCTCCCCTTTTTTAAGGCTTTTAAATCTTGTTCATATTTTATCAAAAATGGCCTGCTGCAAGTGAATCCATGAAGGCGTTTTCCTCTCTCCAAAGTACAAGTTCAGGCAAATTGGATTCAACTTTTTAGTCTCAAGTTATGGTTACGTAATACAAGGAAAATGCAAAACAAACATTAAATCAGTGAGTGGATTTGACCTTTGGAAATATTTATCATATTTCATTTCAGTGCCTGCTATGCCCTTGGGTCTTATTAACTTATTAGAATAAGTTACAAGGCTCTTCTTGAGTACATAATAAACACATACTTGTGTTTGTTAAACAGGGCTGAGGCTTGCTCCCAGTCGTTGTTGAGTAGAAGTCCAATCCCCTGCAGAGCTAGATCAGAGTCGTCAGCTTGTAGACTTGTTGTTTCACTCCCCTCTTCAGAGTCTGACAACTGCTCCGCAACCTCTTCAGACCCAGTTTTCTCCGCCATTCTGGAAGTTCTACTCCTATTCTTCTAGTATTATATCCGTAGGGTGTTTATGGTCCGACGGCCTCAGTGGGGTAGTGAATCAAGTTGTATAGAGTTTGTATTTGAGGGTTTTTGATGAAACTAGCAGGTGCTTTTCAGAGTTTTCTTTGGGCGGTATCCATGTTTGTGTTGACCTCTGTGTTTCTAAAGTTCACCACCAGTCAGCGCCACCGTCGGTGGGATTTGCTAATTTCGGAACGGGTGCAGGGATATAGGTGAACAACATAATATAATCGTATACTATTACCCTACGGATGGTAATATTTTTTGTATATTTCTATAGTGAGATAATACTTTAAAATATTTTGCTTAAATGTAAAATATACGAAAATATAACTAGAGAGTTTTTTTAAACCCGAAATAAATATACAATATCCCGTGCCTGAGAGTAGAGTGAAGGCCGACCGGCGCGTCACTTCCTTCCGGCCAACATCATCACTTTCAGAACGTACACGTCGCCGAAATGGTGAGTAAAATCTCCCTTCTCTGTGCAATTAGGAGGTTATTTTTCAATTTCGGTTGGTTTATTGTGATATTAAGTGTCCTTGAGTATGCAGAAATCACTTTTGGTGTGGTAGAATTTCTATTGAAATTGGAAACCACAGCTAAACGCTTGTGGCTTGTTAGTCAACAAGCCTCCCCCCGACGGCAGGGCCGTAGGGGGTCGATGATAACTCATGCGGTTTTGTCCAAGTCTATAATACAGTCAGTCTCTTGAAGTGGTAAACTATTCTGACACCTAGTAAAAAGTGGCCCACTGGTATCTGGGGATACTTAGCTGATAGATTGTGTGATATTTAGCCGCATTTGGTGTAATAGTTGGTAGTATCCACTATATTTACAATGTGGTTGTTGTCAGACTCTCAGATGTCGGCCATTGTTGCCAAAAACTAGTTCCACAAACAGCCACCAGATGGAGGGTTGCTCACTAATCGATGGTGGTGCCACCTGTGAGAGAGTTTGGCAACTGAGAGTGGCCTTCACCTTGGCCCCATACAAGCATGGCTGAGGTCGTAGATGAAGCAATTTTACAAGTAGTCAATAGATTGCTACCTGGTTTTGTCCTGAAACCAAAGCAACTGTCTATTCTACACCTACTACATCAGCAGAAGTCTGTCTTTGGATGTCTGCCCTGCGGATTTGGTAAGAGCCTCACGTTTGGGCTCTTGCCCGATTTAGAAGAGATAGTAAGTATTTCTTTAACAAATTTTGATGTGGGGGGGGGGGGGGGGTTAAACAAATATCTACCCGTTCTTATTAATGACCTCCCTTTTGTTGTCAATGAAAGCTATTATTATTAATGGAGTGATCATTTTTTGACAACCTGTAACGGGGGGGGGGGGGGTAAAACATTTTAACAAGAGGGGGGGTTAACATTTTTTACCCCCATGCCCCCCCCTTACATTTCGAAAACGGACGCGCACGCAGGCCCTTTGAAGCATAGTAACTGTAGTAAGGCACTGCCTTTTTGGCCCAAAAAAGGTTTAAATTATTCCAACCCTCCCCCCACAGCAGGGGCCCAAATTACTAAACCCCCCCCCCTAGCCTCTATAAGCAGCTCTGTCTCTCAAACCGTGAACTCGCACCGTCGATAAACTGCAGTGATAGGCCTACAGATGATACTTAATCTACCTAGGACTGTCATCGATACCCCCCAAATCGATACACCGACATTTACAGAATTCCGATTATCGCATCGATAAAAGCATTATATAGATACACCCAATTACCCACAGATTGTCAAGGAATTTACCTTTGCAAAACTGTAAAAATTGTGTACAAATGCCAATTAGAACTAACTTATTTATTAAGTTGAAAATGTTGCACATAAAAGCCACAATATTTTGGTAGATTAACTTCCAAATGTGCATAAAAATTGAACAGAAGTTCTTCATAGAGCCCATATATTTCCATTCTTGACATACTATGGGCTACCTCTTGTAATAAACAACTGAAAATATTTATTTTCAAGCTTATTTTAACTGTTTATCTCAGATCAAAAAAAAAATTGATATAATCGAAAATTGACACCAAAATAGTGATAATCGGAATCGAAATAAATTGGATACCAATGACAGTCCTAAATCTACCCCCCCCCCCCCTGATAAAAAGATGATCACTCCCTTAGCCCCAGGCTGCATGTTTGGCTTACCTATGCCCACAGAGTGTTCATTCGTGTACCATATTAATGAACACTCCCTTAAATTAAGGATCCCCGCATACCAATGTTGAGCTGTTGGTGGGGGGGAGGGGGTTCAAAATGTTCCACCCCTTGACGGGGGGGGGGGATGGGGGTTTTGCACGCTCTGCACTTAAATAGACCCACCACCCCCTGTTGTAAAAAAATGATCTCTCCCTCAGGGGAGCGGGGCGGAGCGTAAACATTAAAAAATGTTAACTTGTTGTTCTGGCAAACTTTAACATTCTTCAAAGGGCCAGTGCCCCTATGATTTGTGATGGGGGCGGATGCTAAAACTGTTGCGGCTTGTGGCACTCTCACTCACGTTTATGGATAACATGTGCGTACATCACCGTGCAGTCAGCTGTAAAGAATATTCGTGACTGTACATGATTGTATATGTGTAGGATAATGATGATTATATTCTTTCTTTTAAAGCTTCATCCAGGGCAGAGGTTCTCCTGCCTCGTCATTACTCCCCTCAATAGCATAACAGCAAACCATGTCAAGTACTGGGAAGCCAAAGGAGTATCATGTGCTGTGCTGGAGCGGCCAAATAAGATGACAGACGAGCAGTTTGAAGGTAAATTTCTCTTTTTTTAGGCCTAATGCATTATGCTCTTTTGTAGGTATAATGCATGGATGTAGCCATGGCAAGTGTACTTGCCAGTGTGCATTCAAGCATCATGCCGACCTTACAAGGGTGATATACTCACAAGAATGTAGACCAGCCGAGTAGAGTGAACGTGCATTCAAGCCTCATCACCATTTTCTTATGATGCATTAAAACAGTAAGCCACCTATCTGGCTTTTGAACGGTTGAAATTAAAGGATGTTTTTTTATCTCATTCTACTTGTATAGTTCAACTTGATATAAACAAGTTTACTTAGAGAATACCACCGCCTTCCTTTAATCACCTCTACAAATTCTAGTCTCTTCTTTTGTTTTAAAGAGCAATATTGTATTCTTCATGCAATTTTTGAATGGAATAGACAAATTATCATGTTTTTATCAATTTCGTATTAATGTAGTGATCTTAAATCAAAAATTATATTTTAGTACGTTCTTTGGATTAAGGGAGTAGGCTATATACGCTTTTCAGGCCTAAAAATGAGTAAACAACACGATTTGGGAATTTGTCAGGTTGGCAGCTCTGCTTTTTGAACGCACATGTAGCACAGCTAAAATTATAGGCTACATCTGGACATGATCCTTCCTATAGTTCCCTATTCAGTGATAACGAATTGGATATACTTCAAACCTTTTCCCAGCATACCTTATGTCATGCAGGACTAAAGAATGAGACGAAAAGTTGCGGTACCGAGCAATTTTATTGAATATCGCACAAAAAATATCAAAATGTTTCACTACTACTACAGCACGAATAAGTTTATCTTGGTAGTAAAGGTTTTACATATCTCTTCTTGATATTGATAGTACAGTATTCGACGTAATAAGCGCCCAGGGCGCTTATAAAATTATTTTTATGGTAGTTTAAGTACTTGAGAGTTTAATTGTCTCCAAAATCCAGAAATTTGAGCCTTTGTTGTAGTCTAAAAATGGTCCAAAAAGGGGGGGGAGGCGCTTATTAGGGGGAGGGCGCTTATAACGTCAAATACGGTATTCCTTTTAATATATGGGCCCATGTACAATTTGTTGTTAAACATGGCTTCTTGCATGTTGTTTCCCCAATCTCCATTTAACCTGTAGTGTCATCCCGTGGATAAGCTCAAGCTTTGCCTGTTGGGTGTTTGTTGAACCTGTAATCTCATGCCCCTCTTTTAATGCAGGGTCTCACCTATTGTGTCCCCGCTCAATCTTTAAGCTCTACTCGCCTGCCCGTCATTTAACACTTTTTCTCCTGTGGTGTCAGCGATGTCCGTTGAAGGTCTTATGGGATGTCCGTCGTTTTACACAGCGTCTTCCATGTTGTCACCTGGAATTTTGAAGTCGGTCTGACTCAATATGAATATAAATATATGTTGCCACATTCTATTTTCAGTAGCTAAGACTGCGGTCAACAACGCCAAGCTGATCTTCACCTCACCTGAGGCAGTGCTAGATGAACAGTGGTGGACGTTTATCCGCAAGCGTCATCACACCCATATTAAGGCCTTAATTGTTGATGAGGTTCATGCCATGATGGATTGGTTTGTATACCATGCTTTATACACTAAAATATCTCTCTGCCTTATTGTATTTTTATTGTACACGTCCCTGGGTAGCCTAGTGTTATTTGTAAGAGGTAAAGAGTTCAACCAACAGATCTGTCAACCCATCTATGATGTAGCTCTCATTGCTCAGTCCTGTTATAGGGCTCTACAAGCTGTCGTAGAAAAGAAAATTTATTTATCCAAATAATGTTATTTAAATATTACTCTATAATCTATTCATGTAACCATCCATATATATCATGAATAACAAGATCTAAATTGAAGAACCGTTTTAGTTCACTAGTTCAGCACAACTTTCAGCAATCCAAAACATCTAGTTTCATGCTAGTACCAGTAACTCTTTTAAATATAATTTGCACAATGTTGAGAATAACTTGTTTGTGTTCCAGACAACTGACGCACCTGCAAATGATCCATCTGCATCCTACACAGCACCACTAGATAAGTTTAACTTTTAACCTGTTGGACATAGCTAATGTACTCATTCATTACATTGACATCGTTAAGGAACTGCATATCACTCTTCAGCCACTACTGTAATACCTCGCGTGTAACCCTAACTCCCGGACAAGCCCCACCCCTCTTTGGCACGATCCTATCAGCCGCAGAACCCTTCTGAACCACCCCTTGGAAAAACTCTCGTATTAGTGGCACCCCAAACGTTGGTGTTAAACCTCACATTCTGCCCTACAACTAGGATTGCGGTGGGCACTGAGGGTGTAAAAGCTAGCGGCCGGATAGGTAAAGGGGGGGGCCTTACATAACTCCTTGTTGTTCTAACGGCATTAAGTGGCAGCAGCAGATGTCAGACACGGTTAATTGGGAAAAACTTGGGTATAACCCTCACCCCGACTTCAGGGCAATCCTATAAGCCGCACTAGCGATCTGACTCGTGTTCTAGCCGCGGCTTCTACCCGAGGTTTCATGATAAATATTCTGTTTGCTGTAGGCAATTATGTGATCACTAATATGTACAGTAAAACTGGGTTAACGTGAATCCTTTAGGACGGGAGAAAAAGTTAGTTATACCAACATTTCCGGAACCAAGTCCTGCATTTAGGGCATGGCTGCCCCCACTCAGCCACAAGACTTGTATGTTCCTTTCAATTCAACTCTTAAAATCTAAAACCTTTGGAAGAACGGCACCCATTGATGTGTAATAGGGTCACAGCTACTGTGAAACAAACTTGGGTGAAAATACCATTGTCCCCAGTTTTGCGTGAACTCATCCAGAAGCCCTACAGCTGGGGCTTATAGCACATGTCCTATTTGGGGTGGGGGTGGGGGGGCTTATGCGGGAGAAAGTCTTATATCTGAGGTTTTTAGGTACCGTAAAACCTCGCGTAGAAGCCGCAGCTAGTACGCAAATCAGATCGCCAGTGCGGCTTATAGGATCGCGTCAAAATCAGGGTGCGGCTTATACACGAGTTTTTCCATATTGTGATTTCAATGAGAGCTCAAAACGGCGCTAATAGTAGGCTCATACACGGCACGGCATCGTGGGGGGGGGGGGGGGGGGGGAGCCTCCAGGCACAGCATTTTCACAGCTTCCCCTTACTGTGACGTGGGTAAGTTGCAATGCCCCCCCCCCCCCGCCCACGATGCCGTGTGAAAGCTGCTACACAAATAAAAGACTATGATACTAATAGTACCGTTACTAGGCCCACACCCTTGACCTGGGAAAGCTGTCACTGCTCATGGAGGCCCGACGGGCCACGGGGAGGTAGTACGGGCCACCAGGAGGCCGCGCAGGGCCACCAGGAGGACTCTGACTCCATGTGTGGGTTATAGCCTTATGCTAAAGTTAGGGGTGCGGCTAATACGCAAGTTTTTCCCATACACCATTCAGAAGGCATCTGCGGCTTATACAATGAGCCCAAAGTCGGGGTGCGGCTTATACGCGAGTTAGGCTTATACGCGAGGTTTTACGGTACCTTCTAGGTAGCCTCTTCTTCATAACTTGCATTACGGGCTTTGGGCTCCAACTTTTTGGAAGGGCAGGGAAAGCAACAAAAACACAATGCCCTACGGGAGGAGCCAGATGAGAAGGTTTCCTAAAGGGCAGAGGGAAAAAACCTGGAAAATCCCTGTTTCGGTGTATAAAATCAAGGGATATTGAGAAATATCCACATTTTTACAGGTATATATGTTGAATTTTTTTTTATTTAGCAAATTTCTCTGACATTCTCGGAGGGAAAAGGTAATAGAACGTGCCCCTTCAGGCCATAGATACTCAATATATATATCAACATAGCGATTAGGAAATGCCTTAAAGGGTTTATTTTCAACTAGGAATTATGTAATTCCAGTTTGATATAGCTGTATTATTGTTGCATTCCAGAGCATGAAGCCTGCCCACATATCTGACTACTCGTGCAATGTAATTTATCTAGCAACTGTTCCTTTCATAGAGTCTTCCTACATCTACGCATATTTGTTCTCTCACACTGTACACAGCTAGATCAGGCCACAGCAAAAAACAATTTGGTCAATGGATTTCGCGCACCTTATTTTCGGAAATGGAAATTTTTTTTCTGTCAATGGATTTCGCTGGCCTCATTTTATTGTTAAACATTTACGATCAAAATCATTTTCCGTTTCGTCAAGAAATTCTGGACCATTCAGAGTAAACTCTTCTCAGTTACTTGGCAATCATTCTTAAACCTATAATCACCCTTAAATCACCATAAATAATAAGTTCCTTCATATCTTACAGAAGATACTCACAATCGTCATAAGCTAATAATGACATCTATCATAATACTTTATCCACTCTCTATACTTCACTAATGCCCATGACTGGCTGTGATATATCTACTATTTACAATATAAACTACTTTCTTTGCTTTCTCCAGGGGTTTGGGATTCCGTCCAATATTCTTACGTGTCCCTGAGCTGACATCAATTCTACCTCCCAAAACGCCAGTCCTTGCCTTGACTGCCACCTCATCTATTACGATGGTGCAACAAATTGGGACAGCATTCAATCGTACGTTTGATGTGGTCAGTGAAGTTCCTGATCGGTAAGTGTACAAGCTATCGGATTACCTATTTTTCCATAAAATTTGAAACTGGTTTGCTATGATTGGTAAAAAAAACAAAACTAACAAGTATTCACCCACTTGTCTTGATTTAATGTTGTTATACTCCGGTCAGATGTTTGTCCTATTGTTCTCACTGTAGGTTTATTTTCATATACCGTTTCTCGTCCCCATGACGGAGATTTTGTAACTGCTGTCCGGAGGTTTTGTGAGTGCTGTCCGGAGGTTTTGTGGGTGCTGTCCGGAGGTTTTTTCACATAATCTCCTGAGGAGGTTTTGTGCATTCTTTTCTATTTAAAACTCTGCTCTTATTGGGACTCGAACCCAGGCATGAATAAAGCATTTGGTTACAATCCCATCGCTCTACCTATGTGGCCACAGAGGAAGGCTTACATATCAATGCCTCACACTACATGTGTATAGGCTTAATACAATGGGGGTATACCGGTATAGTTGGGGGGAATCCCCATGTCGCATGTCAATTTTAAGAAATGACCATGTCGCATTCTTATGTCCCTTAATAATGTAATAATGTCGAATTCAGGAGTCAACCCCCATTACAATATATAGCCAACGTTGATAGAAACCACATGAGTTACGTTATATAAATGTAACATGGTCTTTACCATTGCCATCTATACACGTATACTGTGGCTTCAGATGGGTCAAAAGCGACCTGGCGACCTGGGTTGTTTTCCAGGCGACCTAGCGACCTTGTACAATAATATAAGCGACCTGGGGACTTTTGAAAAAGATTGCGTATAGCATAAAGGGTCTAAAAAAGTGACTACGTTTTATTTTACCTCCCCATCAAAATTAAGTCTAAGTGATTCGAACCTCCTTCATCCACTTCTCTCACCCTGCGATGCTATCAACTGCGCCAAAAAGGATCGCATATTTTGCTACTCTTAGTACCTATATATAAGAAAGACCAACACACACATAGGCCCCTATAGCAGGTTCGAATCCCAGCCTGAAATTATTAAGTTTTACAATAATTTACTTTACCTTTATTCTAACAAATAATATCCTTTTTGCTATTGAAATAACACAGGCTATGGAGTATAACCTAGAAAACCTCCTTGGAGGTGTAGTATTTGCTGTAAAACCGCCTCGGCTACGCCTCGGAGGTTTTACAGCAAATAACACACCTCCGCGGAGGTTTTCCATCACAAAAACATTTGGAGACAAAAACGCCCCCACCATCCTCACCAATTGTTGAAAACCAAAATCCATACACCAACTTTTTCGTTTGGTGTGGCCTATTATAGGATATAGTTAGTGTTTCTTTGTACCTTCTACATTATTTATACTATACTACTTGTATCAGTTCCTTTCTCAGAATCTGTTTCACAAATTCTGGTTATACATATCCGTTAGTCTGGCACTCGGAAATAACTTTTAGGACCCAGCAAATGTACGTGTGTATGAGTTCACCTGGTTTCAAAGTTAACTCAGTGAGTTAGGTATGTGTAGTTGCCGTTCATAGTGACCTATAGCTCAGACCAGACGCACACAGACGCATGTTGTGGACGCAGCATGAACTCATTCCTGCGCCATACACCTTCTGTGTGCGTCACGTGACCTGGGTGCACTCCTCCCCCCTTCATATACCCCGTCCTTTGATAGAATAACCACACCCAGTGAAGGTCAAGGGGTAGTCCGCCTTAAGGGACCTATCAGAGAGAGGTATAGCATCACCCCATATATTATAAGTGTGTATGTGTATGTATGCGTGCATATGCGTTGACATGCTCCTATCTGTGTGTGCATGAGCCTGCTGTGTGGGAGGATGGGTGCCCTCACGCACATTGGTCTCAGCCTAACGCATAGTTGTCTCCGCCTCACACTGTGCGTTTGAACACAAATGTATCAAACGCAGGATCACCCATATATAAACGCATCCAAACGCATATTTGCTGGGGAGGGGTGCGGTCCGGTAAACCACTCTTAGGTGTTTGATCTGGCCTAGCAATCCTCTTAAAATACACATAGGAAATATATGGAAATTTTCACATCTCCTTACAGCCCAAACATAAAACTGATCATCGAAAACTGTGACAAGCTTTTCACAGTAGCCGGGAAGGAGTACATCGACCACCTGATAACCAAATTGGACAAAGCTGACAAATGCCTCATTTTTTGCAGGTAGAATTTCTTTATTTAATCCATGAAATTGTACAAATACAAATTTAAACGGTTCTACAATTCTCTGTTCATGGACTACATGTTGAAATCGTGAGGAGTTTCAGGGTTCTCCACAGAAGTAAAAATCACACCGTAAAGTCTTGCGTAGAAATGACAGCTAGTAGGAGTCAAAAACCGCAGTGCAACTTATAGCATTATCCTGAAGTAGGAGTGTGGCTAGTACAAGGCAAGAGCAATTTTGAGACCTCACATACAACACTTTTTAGGGTAAAAGAGTGCTAAAATACTAATAACTTCCTTAATAATTGATGGATTTTCAAAATTCAAAAACCTATAGATAGCTAAAATGACACCGGCGGCGATTCTGGAGCCATTTGACGCCGGCGGCAGAAAAAACGACGCCGGCGGCCCGCCGGTGTGATTGCAGTGTGGGGAGAACCCTGAGTTTGATGCCTAATCCTTTCAAGTTTTCTTATCATGATCAATATGGGTCATCTGTGTAAATCATCAACACATATTTTCATTTATTCTCGGACCCCCCCACTAATCTTTTCTAAACTCATCTGAACCACTTCTAAAGACACAGAAACGTTAAGCAGATATTCAGCAGATATAAATCAACTGAATGGATCACATTCTAATCTTCCTTATGAGATTGGCTATTGTCCTGTTGGTTTGGATGACCAAAAACTACATAAGATAAGAAACGCGTAAGTTAGGGAAATAATATTGAAATGATTTAAACGATTCTGGAATCCTCTTTTCATAGACTACATCCCGACATCGTGAGAGGCTTGTTACCTAATGCTTTCAATTGTTGTCATCATGATCCAAATAGGTCATATGTGGAAATTATAGACGCATTTTCTCTGAATTTTTGATCCAACCGATACTGACTGCCTAAAATCATCCAAACCCCTTTTAAATCAACTGAATCGTAGAGCAGACATTCAGGGCATTTTCAAGGTGATTTTGTATTTCCTGTATCGTCATAATTCACTAAACTGGAACAATTCTAATCATTCATATTAAACTCCCTGTTGGGAGCAGTTGTTCGGACACTCGCACACCAGATATGAAAATAAATGCATAGCTTTACCAAATACGCTTCAGAAAGTATTTACTTAAGTCTGTGCGATGTTTAACACTGAGAGACAGAATGTCGGCGGGGGCGTAACCCTCTTTAATTTGCGTCAAATTTCAATCCATGATAAACTAAAGAAATGCAGGTTAAAGCCAACGTTATATTATTGTCTTTTCTTTTCAGGACTGTGGATGCTGCATCATTTATCTATACTCGCCTTGTGCTCAAGTTACGACGCAAGCTGTACACCACCAACATCAAGTCAGCAAATGCTACCATCGTGGAGCAGTTTCACTCCAATCTTACCAAAGCTACCAGACACAGAGTGCTCCATCGCCTCTACTCCAAGGACTCTTCTCTGCGCTGCGTGGTTGCGACAGTGGCGTTGGGGATGGGGGTCGACATCCCAGATGTGCGGCGTGTCATCATTTGGGGACCACCTTCGCACATCAACCAGTACTGGCAACAGACGGGGAGAGCAGGAAGAGACCGCTTACCATCAACCTGCACCATGATGGTCCCATCCGGTTGCAAAAAAGCTTCCCTTTCCGAAGCTATGCAGAACTTGGTTAACGATTCAGTGTCCAAACGGGGTTGTATCAGGAGAAATATCCTTCTGAAGCTAAAACTAAGCACCACACAGCTTGACAACTACGTTTCCCCACAGGATGCGTGCTGCTCCGTGTGCGACAAGTAGAATTAAGGTGTAAATGTGTAGCCAGGTCCCCTAAACTCACGTGTATATACTTGGGGCTAATAGTTGCTAGAGTTTGTCTTAAAATCCACCACTTTGCACCTCTACAAGGTTAGACAAAATTCGGCACTATGGGGATATTTTTGAGGGTCTACAGAAAGTCCCCTATTAAAGGTCCGTAATTGAAAAAGTCCATGGAACCTTTTCTGCTTGGGAAAACATAACTTTTCCTTGGTTTTGTAACATCTTACCTGAAGCCCTTCACACATGTGGGCATAGAGCAGCCCCTCTAATGATACGGGGCCTGCTCCAAGCATGATCAGTCAGTGCCGTAAGGCTGTGTCTCACGACCTTGGGCCAATGTGTTTGTCTCTGATCGGGTGCTGTCTCTGAACAGGTGCCGTCTCTGACCGGGTGCCGTCTCTGACCGGACATCACTTTGGGAGTTTAGTTACCTTCTACCAACAGCAGGAGGCTAATTATAATGACATAACAACTGCCGTAACGTTTTTAAAAATCCTTATATATGTGAGTATAGGTTAATAATAAAAAAACACTTTTCTCTGACACAAGGTCAGAGACTGCACCCGGTCAGAGATGGCACCCAGTCAGAGACAGCACCCGATCAGAGACATTATTATTAAATGCTATTTGTTAAATACGGAATCCCATGGGCTTAAAGCAGCAGTACTGTATCAGTCCACTTCCGGTAAATCTCGGCCGTATTAGGGTTATTTGAGACTCTTGTATCAGGTTGCTTCCGGCCTTAGCACTGGCGCACGAATATGTATAATTAGCCATTGTTGATGTTTTGATTCCCCCCACCCCCACTACGTCTTGAAACAGCCTAAATTGTACAAATAAAGGAAATATAGACAATGAGAGGACAGGGGGACTCTTTTTATCTGCGTAGTGAGAACACTGGGAGTGCTATGGCCATCAGCTGTTTCAATCCAGTGAGTAAACACACTCAAAATGTCTAACTTCTTATCGAGAGGTCATTTAATAATACGTACAGGATCGGTAAAACTGAATTTGGGGGGCTCTGTTTCAGGTATCAATTTTTCAGTATCAGGCTGCAGGCCCTATAAAATTGATACCAGATACAGATGCCCCAAAGTCAGTTTTACCGATCCTGTGTACAAAACATTGGCCCAAGGTCGTGAGACACAGCCATAAGTGGTTAGTGGATAAATGCTCAGAAAGTTTTGGCCAAATTGTGCCTTATAGGTGCGTTTGGCTTCTATGTGCACCTCTATTATATGGGTAACTTTGTCTGACATTCCCTGCTTAACAAATGTTGTGGAATTCTATGTTATTATATACGGTCCCGACAGGGGTTTTGACAGGGCTGCGCAGCTCATAGTTGACCCATTTTAATTCTAGTGGGCGCATGAAATGATCCAGATTATGCGCCCATTGGCGCATACGTCATCATTCATAAAGTACAAACACTTATAGAGCAAAATTTTCAGGGGGTCGGTCTCAAAGCAATAGCTATAAAAAATTAACTCAGTTTGGGATAGCCCCGAACTTTGTACCGCCAATAATGCCGCCTCCCCTTTTTTTAATTCCAAGAAAATATATTTAAAGAGCCCTTTATTGGTGAAAAGTTAATGTATTTCCTGAACAAAATTACATTTTGATTTATTGAAATATTCCTGTCATACTGCTTCAATTAACAGTCGAGTTGCTAGAACTTTCCTCAGTAGTTCATATACTGAATATTTTACTGGCAAAATTGAGCAGAGGCCTGTGGCGGCATAGAGCTTCACTCTACCTATACCCGGCCCTCTTGACATCTGGGCGGACCCCCACTCCACCCTCATCAATATGTTATGCTTTGGACAAAAATAACATGCATCACATAGTCTATGCAGTAATGTATATAGTGAGACAATGGGATACGAGATTTCATTTCACTTTTATAATTAGTATGAGGCTTGTAGGGGAAAATATGTTGCTAGTAGGCCAACAAAGGGTTATTTTGTATGTGTCTTTTGGTAACTATGATACTATTAAACCATGCAATATGTTTATCAAAATAGTTTACTGTAGGAACAATAATGGCACATTCTTTTTCTAAATGGCGCATTTTTCTTGGTAAGGAGTGCGCCATTGTCCCATTCCTGTCAAAATCCCTGTGGTCGACTGTTCATGTATACGGAATACAGATTTAATGCTTTGTCTTGTTTCTAACATGTTTGCGTATGTAAGACAGATGACAATTGGTTTGGTTTACAATGATGATGTACCCATTTTATAGTCCACTGGTAAAAAGCTCATTGAATATCACACCCATTTACTTTATTGGAGTGGGCTATGTTCGCTGTAACGCTATGAAACTAGGTCAAGCCCACTCTTATATAGTCACCCTGTTTTTTTGTGTAGACATGTTTTGCCTGATCTATTACAACTTGATGAAATATCCTGTGGACTATTTGAGCTATATCATTCTTTTGCAAAACACCTCAGGTATTTATATCTTTAAAAAGAAATGGGAAAAAAAGAAGTTAAATCACCTAAAATAAGAGATTTCTTTAAAAAACTGAAAAAAAACTCAGATTCTGCCAAAAAAAAGTGAATGTTGGGAGAATGTAATTTTCTACATGATTTCAGTATTGTACCATTTCAAATATTGCACTGTTGTATTCCCTACTAAAAATGGTGATAACTCCTGTTGTTAGTTTAATGAAAATACTTAGCATCAAAACAATATATTGATGTGAAGTTGGCGTTTTTTCACTAGTCCAACTCGTCGGCACGCAGAAAATTGTCGAAATCCAACATGGCGAGCGCCAACTCGCATCGATTCGAATCGATAAAATTGCTCAAATTGGTCCAAATAGACACCATTCCACCCCCCCACCACATGTTTTCGGCCTAGAATTCGAGAATAAAGAGAATGGGACAGGTTACAGCCTTCAAAACGGCTTAGAACACAAGATATCGACTCGTCGGCGCGCCGAAAATTGTCAAATATCGATGCGAGTTGACGCCCGCCATGTTGGATTTCGACAATTTTCTGCGTGCCGACGAGTTGGACTAGTGAAAAAACGCCAACTTCACATCAATATATTGTTTTGATGCTAAGTATTTTCATTAAATTCGAATCTTTGAGCAATTTTATCGATTCGAGGAGACGAGACGCAAACGAAATCCAACATGGCGGGCGTCAACTGGCATCGATTCATCTTCTTTATTTCCTTGCCGCCTGCCGCCACAAAAACGTCGTCTCCTGCGTGATTTGCTTTTGACCAATCAGAAGTCAGGACTGAGGTCACATGACTTTGCGCCGCTACCAAGATGTATCAATTTTCAGCCGCTACTAAGATGTATCAATTTGCAGCCGCTACTAAGATGTATCAATTTGCAGCCGCTACTAAAATGTATCAATTTGCTGCCGCTACTAAAATGTATCAATTTGCTGCCGCTACTAAAATGTATCAATTTGCTGCCGCTACTAAAATGTATCAATTTGACCTAGGCTAGGCTATTGAAAACAAAGAGGGGGGGGGGGGGGCACCGGGACTATAATCAATTCTCTCAGTGTAGGCCTACTAACTATAGCTTGGCCTATTTTATTTATAGCCCCCTTCCCTCGCTGAAGCCAAAAAAAAAACACAAAAAAAAATAAATTATTTAGCACCTTTTCTGCCCGAGATCCTCTTTTATAGCACCTTTCCTGCCCAAAATCCTCTTCAATTCAATTCCTATTGGGACTAGGCCTACTTTTAGTTTGAGGGGATAATAAAATCTTCCTACATAAATTCAATTCCTATTGGGACTAGGCCTACTTTTAGCTTGAGGGGATAATAAAATCTTCCTACATAAATTCAATTCCTATTGGGACTAGCCCTACTTTTAGCTTGAGGGGATAATAAAATCTTCCTACATAAATTCAATTCCTATTGGGACTAGGCCTACTTTTAGCTTGAGGGGATAATAAAATCTTCCTACATAAATTCAATTCCTATTGGGACTAGGCCTACTTTTAGCTTGAGGGGGATAATAAAATCTTCCTACATAAATTCAATTCCTATTGGGACTAGGCCTACTTTTAGCTTGAGGGGATAATAAAATCTTCCTACATAAATTCAATTCCTATTGGGACTAGGCCTACTTTTAGCTTGAGGGGGATAATAAAATCTTCCTACATAAATTCAATTCCTATTGGGACTAGGCCTACTTTTAGCTTGAGGGGATAATAAAATCTTCCTACATAAATTCAATTCCTATTGGGACTAGGCCTACATTTTAGCTTGAGGGGAAAATAAAATCTTCCTACATAAATTCAATTCCTATTGGAACTAGGCCTACATTTTAGCTTGAGGGGATAATAAAATCTTCCTACATAAATTCAATTCCTATTGGGACTAGGCCTACATTTTAGCTTGAGGGGATAATAAAATCTTCCTACATAAATTCAATTCCTATTGGGACTACGCCTACTTTTAGCATGAGGGGATAATAAAATCTTCCTACATAAATTCAATTCCTATTGGGACTAGGCCTACTTTTAGCTTGAGGGGATAATAAAATCTTCCTATATAAATTCAATTCCTATTGGGACTAGGCCTACTTTTAGCTTGAGGGGATAATAAAATCATCCTACATAAATTCAATTCCTATTGGGACTAGGCCTACTTTTAGCTTGAGGGGATAATAAAATCTTCCTACATCAATTCAATTCCTATTGGGACTAGGCCTACTTTTAGTTTGAGGGGATAATAAAATCTTCCTACATAAATTCAATTCCTATTGGGACTAGGCTTACTTTTAGCTTGAGGGGATAATAAAATCTTCCTATATAAATTCAATTCCTATTGGGACTAGGCCTACTTTTAGCTTGAGGGGATAATAAAATCTTCCTACATAAATTCAATTCCTATTGGGACTAGGCCTACTTTTAGCTTGAGGGGATAATAAAATCTTCCTATATAAATTCAATTCCTATTGGGACTAGGCCTACTTTTAGCTTGAGGGGATAATAAAATCTTCCTACATAAATTAAATTCCTATTGGGACTAGGCCTACTTTTAGCTTGAGGGGGATAATAAAATCTTCCTACATAAATTCAATTCCTATTGGGACTAGGCCTACTTTTAGCTTGAGGGGATAATAAAATCTTCCTATATAAATTCAATTCCTATTGGGACTAGGCCTACTTTTAGCTTGAGGGGATAATAAAATCTTCCTACATAAATTCAATTCCTATTGGGACTAGGCCTACTTTTAGCTTGAGGGGGATAATAAAATCTTCCTACATAAATTCAATTCCTATTGGGACTAGGCCTACTTTTAGCTTGAGGGGATGATAAAATCTTCCTATATAAATTCAATTCCTATTGGAACTAGGCCTACTTTTAGCTTGAGGGGATAATAAAATCTTCCTATATAAATTCAATTCCTATTGGGACTAGGCCTACTTTTAGCTTGAGGGGATAATAAAATCTTCCTACATAAATTCAATTCCTATTGGGACTAGGCCTACTTTTAGCTTGAGGGGATAATAAAATCTTCCTATATAAATTCAAGTCCTATTGGGACTAGGCCTACATTTTAGCTTGAGGGGATAATAAAATCTTCCTACATAAATTCAATTCCTATTGGGACTAGGCCTACTTTTAGCTTGAGGGGATAATAAAATCTTCCTACATAAATTGAATTCCTATTGGGACTAGGCCTACATTTAGCTTGAGGGGATAATAAAATCTTCCTACATAAATTCAATTCCTATTGGGACTAGGCCTACATTTTAGCTTGAGGGGATAATAAAATCTTCCTACATAAATTCAATTCCTATTGGGACTAGGCCTACATTTTAGCTTGAGGGGATAATAAAATCTTCCTACATAAATTCAATTCCTATTGGGACTAGGCCTACATTTTAGCTTGAGGGGATAATAAAATCTTCCTACATAAATTCCATTCCTATTGGGACTAGGCCTACTTTTAGCTTGAGGGGATAGTAAAATCTTCCTACATAAATTCAATTCCTATTGGGACTAGGCCTACTTTTTTAGGCCTACTTTTAGCTTGAGAGGATAATAAAAGTCCGAAAAAAGTCGAAAAAAGAGGATCCACTCTCGACGAGATTATTTATGTCCCGTGACATTCGACTAAGAACACTACATTTTAGCCCTCAAGCCCTTCCTTGTTTAACTTTTATTTATTTTTTTATCATAAAGGTAGAAGTTGGACTTTATTTATCTATTCGTTAAAATAATTCTAGGGCCATTTTTTACATATATATATATGCACTTTAAAAAAGGGGCGTTTTCACCCAGGGTAGATACAGGTCACATGTAGAGGGGTCTGGGTGAATAATGACCACCTAGGCCTAGACTATTGAAAAAAAAGGGGAGAGGGTGCTCTAGGCAATTTTATCAATGTAGGCCTACTAATGTAGCCCAGACTATTGAAAAAAAAGGGGGGGTGCTATAGGCAATTTTATCAATGTAGGCCTACTAACTGTAACCTAGACTATTCAATAAAGTGGGGTGTCAAAAAATCAAGATTGTCTGATTTCCTTGTGTAATATCTAGGGTGTAGAAATCAAAATTACAATTTGGAAAATTCCAAGATGGCCGCCAAAAACTCCTGATTTCCTTGTGTAATACATGGATTTTAGGGTTATCTAGGGTGTAGAATCCATATTCTGGATCAAAATTACGGTTTGGGAAAATCCAAGATGGCCACCAAAAACTCAAGATTCTCTGATTTGCTTGTTATACATGGATATTAGGGTTACAGAGGGTGTAGAATCCATATTTTGGGTCAAAATTACAATTTGGAAAATTCCAAGATGGCTGCCAAGATGGCCGCCAAAAACTCAAGATTCTCTGATTTGCTTATGTAATACATGGATTTTAGGGTTATGCAGGGTGTAGAATCCATATTTTGGGTCAAAATTACAATTTGGGAAATTCCAAGATGGCTGCCAAGATGGCTGCCAGAAACTCGAGATTGTCTGATTTGCTTGTGTAATACATGGATTTTAGGGTTTCCTAGGGTGTAGGATTTTAGGGTTTCCTAGGTTGTAGAATCCATAATTTGGGTCAAAATTACAATTTGGGAAATTCTAAGATGGCTGATTTCCTTGTATAATACATGGATTTTAGGGTTATCGATGGGTGTAGAATCCATATTTTGGATCGAGATTATAATTTGGGAAATTCGAAGATGGCTGCCAAGATGGCCACCAGAAACTCAAGATTGTCTGATTTCCTTGTGTAATACATGGATTTTAGGGTGATCGAGGGTGTAGAATCCGTATTTTGGGTCAAAATTACAAATTGGAAATTCCAAGATGGCTGCCAAGATGGCCGCCAAAAACTCAAGATTGTCTGATTTCTTTGTGTAATACACGTAATACATGGATTTTAGGGTTATCTAGGGTGTAGAATCCATATTTTTGAGTCAAAATTACTATTTGGACAATTCCAAGATGGCTGCCAAGATGGCCGCCAAATACTCAAGATTTTCTGATTTCCTTTTGTGATACATGGATTTTAGGGTCATCTAGGGTGTAGAATCCATATTTTGGGTTAAAATTACAATTTGGGAAATTCCAAGATGGCTGCCAAGATGGCCGCCAAAAACTCAAGATTGTCTTATTTCCCTGTGTAATACATGGAATTTAGGGTTTCCTAGGGTGTAGAATCCATATTTTGGGTCAAAATTACAATTTGGGAAATTCCAAGATGGCTGCCAAGATGGCCGCCAAAAATTCAAGATCGTCTGATTTGCTTGTGTAATACATGGATTTTAGGGTTTCCTAGGGTGTAGAATCCATATTTTGGGTCAAAATTACAATTTGGGAAATTCCAAGATGACTGCCAAGATGGCCGCCAAAAACTCAAGATTGTCTGATTTCTTTGTGTACTACACGTAATACATGGATTTTAGGGTTATCTAGGGTGTAGAATCCATATTTTTGAGTCAAAATTACTATTTGGACAATTCCAAGATGGCTGCCAAGATGGCCGCCAAATACTCAAGATTTTCTGATTTCCTTTTGTGATACATGGATTTTAGGGTCATCTAGGGTGTAGAATCCATATTTTGGGTTAAAATTACAATTTGGGAAATTCCAAGATGGCTGCCAAGATGGCCGCCAAAAACTCAAGATTGTCTTATTTCCCTGTGTAATACATGGAATTTAGGGTTTCCTAGGGTGTAGAATCCATATTTTGGGTCAAAATTACAATTTGGGAAATTCCAAGATGGCTGCCAAGATGGCCGCCAAAAATTCAAGATCGTCTGATTTGCTTGTGTAATACATGGATTTTAGGGTTTCCTAGGGTGTAGAATCCATATTTTGGGTCAAAATTACAATTTGGGAAATTCCAAGATGGCTGCCAAGATGGCCGCCAAAAACTCAAGATTGTCTGATTTCTTTGTGTACTACACGTAATACATGGATTTTAGGGTTATCTAGGGTGTAGAATCCATATTTTTGAGTCAAAATTACTATTTGGACAATTCCAAGATGGCTGCCAAGATGGCCGCCAAATACTCAAGATTTTCTGATTTCCTTTTGTGATACATGGATTTTAGGGTCATCTAGGGTGTAGAATCCATATTTTGGGTTAAAATTACAATTTGGGAAATTCCAAGATGGCTGCCAAGATGGCCGCCAAAAACTCAAGATTGTCTTATTTCCCTGTGTAATACATGGAATTTAGGGTTTCCTAGGGTGTAGAATCCACATTTTGGGTCAAAATTACAATTTGGGAAATTCCAAGATGGCTGCCAAGATGGCCGCCAAAAATTCAAGATCGTCTGATTTGCTTGTGTATTACATGGATTTTCGGGTTTCCTAGGGTGTAGAATCCATATTTTGGGTCAAAATTACAATTTGGGAAATTCCAAGATGGCTGCCAAAAAGGCCGCCAAAAATTCAAGATTGTCTGATTTCCTTGTGTAATACATGGATATTAGGGTTATCGAAGGTGTAGAATCCATATTTTAGGTCAAAATTACAATTTGGAAAATTCCAAGATGGCTGCCAAGATGGCCAATAAATACTCAAGATTGCCTGATTTCCTCGTGTATTACATGAATTTAGGGTTATTGAGGGTGTAGAATCCATATTTTGGTTCAAAATTACAGTTTGGAAAATTTGAACACAAGATGTAATGGAAATACAATAATCAGATAACATGTTATACAGACATAGCCCACTCCCTTAGTTAACATTGGTGTTACTCCTAAATAGATATAGTTTTAAACCGCTATTTATTCTTGTATTCATTTCCCCGTAACACTATATTCAACAATGCAATATGGGATGACACAGGTAGAACAAAACCAAACATTTCTCTTGAGTATATTCGATTCACATAACTGTCAATATAATAATCAATAGATAACCTTGGAATATCTATCACAGCTCGTCCCGCCTATAGTGATGGTTATTTATAAGAATCTCATAGAGGCAATAATGGACATGAAGAATATAAAAGAATATTTTACGGTATCGCATCCATGAGATTCCCCATCTACAATTTTATGGAAGTCATGCTAGTCAATGCTCAATCTTCTAGAAAACCAGGGTGTCGCCTGCTCTGTCCTAGTTGGGGAGGGCTAGTTGCTTTTTGCTTATCATGACAGGCAGCGTTTCTGTCTGTGGTGACCGTTGAAGGCTATCCGCTGCTGATATGGCGTGAAACATCACTTGTTGCCTGTTCTTTCTGTCTCGCCTCTTGTGTGCGTCCTCACCGTAGAACATGTAGTCGCAGGTCCGTCGTTAAAGGTAGTGTCTCGTCTCCTGTGTGCGTGCTCACCGTAGAACATTTAGTCGCAGGTCCGTCGTTAAACGTAGTGTCTCGCCTCCTGTGTGCGTGCTCACCATAGAACATCTAGTCGCAGGTCCGTCGTTAAACGTAGTGTCTCGCCTCTTGTGTGCGTGCTCACCGTAGAACATTTAGTCGCAGGTCCGTCGTTAAAGGTAGTGTCTCGTCTCCTGTGTGCGTGCTCACCGTAGAACATTTAGTCGCAGGTCCGTCGTTAAACGTAGTGTCTCGCCTCCTGTGTGCGTGCTCACCGTAGAACATTTAGTCGCAGGTCCGTCGTTAAAGGTAGTGTCTCGTCTCCTGTGTGCGTGCTCACCGTAGAACATTTAGTCGCAGGTCCGTCGTTAAAGGTAGTGTCTCGTCTCCTGTGTGCGTGCTCACCGTAGAACATTTAGTCGCAGGTCCGTCGTTAAACGTAGTGTCTCGCCTCCTGTGTGCGTGCTCACCATAGAACATCTAGTCGCAGGTCCGTCGTTAAACGTAGTGTCTCGCCTCTTGTGTGCATGCTCACCGTAGAACATTTAGTTGCAGGTCCGTCGTTAAACGTAGTGTCTCGCCTCTTGTGTGCGTGCTCACCGTAGATCATCTAGTCGCAGGACCGTCATCAAACGCAACATATCGCCGGTTGTGTCATGCTCACTGTTCAAGCTGTACTCGCTGGTCGCCTATCGTAAAAGGCTGCATCTTGTAACTTTTTATGCTTCCTCTAAGTCTTCCTCGGAATCTTCCTCGGGATCATTCTCATACCGAAGTATTTCTGTTAAGTCCCGAAGCTCGTCCATCTTTTCTGAATTCTCATTTAATTTCTTTGCAATGGCAATGATGTTGGGAATCTTGTTGGACCGTTTCATTGTTTCCATACCCGCATGGGTGCGACCAGCTTGCACTGAGAACAAACTGCACTCGCGATAATCCTCTGTGAATTCTGCCACATGGCGGCGGTATTTAGTGGTAGATGCGTGGCGATCCTCTTTTTTCTCTGGGAGGAGATTCGCCTTGGTGAGCAGCTCATCAATCTTCTTTCCAAATGGACCGCCAAGTTGTGCTGCCCGGTTGACTGTCTTGAAGTGTAATTTCCCACTGGAGTTTTTACACATTTCTGAAATTATAAAATTAACAGGGACTTTGTTAAATATGCTAATAAATATCTGATATTGATAGGGGCAGGGGTAGCTTGGCACAAACCATGAACACAAGGATGTGAATATAATATCACCACCCATCCCACCCACCCCCCTTCCATGAACAATGTTATCTGGGCTGCAGGGGTGCTTTGTGTAAATTACAAAGGTTTAAAAAAAAAAGATTTCCAATTAGTACTACATTACTTGCCAATCATTTAGAAGTACTATACATACTTTTGAAATCTCCATTCAGGAATTCGTTCACCAGATCGAGGCCTATGTTTCCATTTGGCCTTCCTTGCAGATTCGCTGTCCGATTCCAGATCATGTCTGCCCTCATACGCTCAGACAAGCACCCACCAATCTCTGTAAAAGTCAGAGAAAAAAAAATCATTTTGGATGTGCTAGGCATACATTCTGGCAGAGAACGTTATGCAGGGTTCCCAAGTGTCATTTAATTAGAAAGTTGTCCAGAATTTTATCAATTATGGCATTTTTGCTTATATTACCTTCCATCATAGAATGCCAATGAAAATGGAAATTTGACAATTAATATTACAATATCTCATCCAATGTAACTTTTGCTATCATGAGTTTAGAGATTTCCTGGGGGGGGGGGGGGGCAAGCCCTTGTCGTCCCCAAGAATCTTAATAAATGTCATGGAGAATTATGATTTTTTTTCCATGGAATGTCAGGCAAATGTCATGAAATTTTATGTGACATTTGTGTTGGAACCCTGGTGAGGTGATTCTGGGAAGTTAGTCCAGCACCTTTATGGTCTATGTTAATATCATTAACATGTATATATTGGGCGAGTTAGTAATACCCCCCCCCCCACCACCTGCGTGGCCGCTGCCGCTGCATGGGGACTGTATTCTAGTGTCAGGTGTATACACCAGGGGGCGCCCACCACCTCATAGCAACCAGCGTCGGTACCCGCGCAGTTGGTTTTTGAACTCTGGGTGATTCTGGGAACTTAGTCCAGCACCTTTATACAAGTGCTAGAAAATGGAACTAGGTAGGTAAATATTTTTATAGGAAATTTATCTACTTACTCGCAAGAAAATTGTGTGCGATGGTGAGGTATTTGTAGTGGTTTGACATCGCAAACCACAACAGCTGCAGCTTCCAGAACAGGGCCATCAGGGGTCCATTCCCCTCCCTAACTGCCTGCCGGTTAGAGAGGTACTGCAGCCCTGTCCACATGATCTCCATGGAGTGTTCAAACACATGATCCACTCCAGGGCCTTTACAATCCTCACTGCAATACCAATTGTCTGAAACACAGATTCAATGTCCCAATATTAGTTCTTAAAGTCTGATTTGCCCAGCAATTCCACAAAAGTTGGTTGACTCAATACATCAAAGAATCGTTAAAATGTTAGATTAGGAGCGATTAATGAGATGCTTGGAGTAGGTATCTGGTCAATTTAAGTGCCAGCGCTACAGAGCTAATGGGTATTAATCAGTATAAGATTACCATTTTATATACAAAGGCAACAAGCCATACCTGTGAAAACTGAAAATGCACTAACTGACACAAATTGGTAGAGATTTTTATTCATCACCTCATACACCCTGTACCAACCAGCTCTTACCCAAATCGCCATTCATATGGATGCACTCTAAGTGGTAGTCTCCACTACGCTTGCAGGCGTCCCCTGCCGCACACTTTACAATGGGCACGTCCCGCTTCTTGTGGCAATAGCAACCGATCCAGGTCTCGGATTCTGCGCACTCTACACTGCAGAAGTAATCACCCTCAGGTGCCACTGAAATAGGAAAATGGTTTATAGAAACAAGAATCCTAGAGTATAGATGAGCAGTTGTTCGTATGTCACCAAGCAGAGAACACTGAGATTAAAGTCATAGTAAACACAAATATTTCAGGGTTAATTCATTGTTACCGAGCATAGGGTTTGTGTTTATATAAGGCCACGTAAAATTGATTAGCAGCTATCCGGACACCGCGCGCATACTTTCAAAAGGGGCACATTGGTCCTATTATTCATCTCTTGAGAAAAAAGGCTAATAAAGGCGCCACCTACTAATATTCAGAATATAAGTTGCACCATTTTTTATATCTCAGCTGTTAATTGCGGTATAAACGAAATGTAAATGGCATTTTAGACCTTATCTCAACTTGCAGACCATCAATATTGTAGAAACAATTAAATAATGAAATAAAAAGTGCCCTCTAGCACCCATTTTTCTAATCGGAAGTGTCCGAAAAGCTGATTATCGATTGTAAGTGGCCTAACTGTTTTTAAGTATAATACTTAAGTACTTTAGTAGCGTGGCCCATACAAAAGGGTTGAGTGACTGTGGTTGCCAAAGTCATTTTGCACAATTTAAATGAGATGTGTGTTAGTTCTGTCAAAACACTGTTGTTGAAATAGTTATTTAAATTTATAAGGATATTAGGTTACCTTCTAGTCCCGCACAGCTTAGATGGATCCACTCTTTTGTGCAATGTGCACTGGAGCATTGCACCATATGTTCATCCTTCCCTATAAAGGCGAAGTGAGAAAAAGTTGAGGCCTACAGCACATCTCATTAAGCGTCCATGAAGAGAGAACAGCATGTGATTACAAGTTATTTCGCATGCAACAGATCATGGGCTATTAAAGTTTTCTGAACCCATTGACTGGGCATCCAAGTGTCTGGAGTATTTAGCCAATGTACACAACCATCCCCTGTAGGACATGTGCCATAGAACCTCACATTGAAACCGTACCTAGTAAACAAGTCTGATTGCCAGTGTGGGTTATAGTATATGGGTAAAATGTGAGAAATCTTCCTATTTTCCAAAGAAAGTAAATACATGCACTACTGGGGCAAGAAATTTATATACAGGGAACAATTGAACATCCACCTGTGTCTAGTACTTCATCATTTAAGACTGGCCTTGTTACAAGTACATGTAATATACTTACTCTGACCACAGCAGAAAACGTAGATGCCCAGTGTGTGAAAGTCAGCCCGTCCCTCATCGATGGTGTCAGTCCGCAGGTTCAGGCATGCCTCCAGGCGGCGCAGGTCTTTTTCACGTGGGCCATTCCACACCAGGTCTACTATCTGGACACTGAGTGAATCGAGCCATGTCGCTTTCCCTTCTTCATCTTGTGGCAATGATGCTGGAGTCTCGGAGATAGATTCCATCCCTTCCAGTTGCATGGCGTACAAAGTCACATACGCATGGGTTGCAAACTGTCCAAGTATAACAAAGATGTTAGCCATGATGAGGCCTTATAAATGGGGATACATGCTAGCTCTTATCTTCTAAACATTTCCCTGATAGTCTGAGCAGGATGATCCCTCCAGTAAACAGAGTATACCGAGAGGGCCTTTACACTCGTACCAACTATGCTATGCTGGTATGAGTGGTTTGATCAGAGGATACATGAATACATCAGCAAATATAAGTAACATGTTAGGCGTGATGAAGGCATATATATCCTTAGGACTGCCAGTACTTTCTGGTGGGGCCCTGCCATAGCGTATTGTTTCCAATGCAAACGCAAAATCCTGGCTTTTGGAGGGCCCTTTTTATTACACGCATTGGTACGCTATGGCAGTGCTAAGGATATAGGGCTTCCATACACACATGGTGGATATCATGCCGAGTTCATACCCCTACTCAGTAGTAAATTTCCATCCAAGAAGACTGGTGTAGTTTATCAGCATGGCTACATCAATATAGCATTAAGGCAAAGGTTCTGGTGCACCAGGTTATGATGTGCACAAAGTACAGGGCAGTTTACTTTATGAGCCTTTAGGGTATAGATAATAAGGTTGGGAATGAAGATGTACATAGGCAAAGTTTTAATACCTTCAACATATCCTTGGAGTGATTGAAGTTCGCCATCACATTGGTCTTGAGGCTCCTATGTTGGAAGGCCTGCTTTAGCTGATAGATTGTACCGCGGGAGTCTGCCGACTTCGCCGTAAAGAACTTATCCCATGCATCCTGCAATTAAGTCATGGTTAGGGTTTATTTCATTCAATTTTAGTGCATACTGCTGGATAAAGTGGGGGGGGGGTGAGGTTCTGAGGAGCAGATGTTTCTTTACTACAGTATTCACCTAACTAAATATGACACACGGGTCTGAAGGTGACAACCTTAATCCTGTAATTACCTTGGCGAAAGCATTGAAACGCCACCTTGGTTCTGAATAGTGTACAAGCCATACATTATGTACAACAGCTAACGATATTAGAGATCAGAATTGGGTATATTTGGATAATATTCAATCGGAAGCAGTGTGATCTATTTTTTCATACTTCTTTATATTGATTATTATGCTTAGAGTATTATGATTTTTTTGGCTTATTAATCTGAATACAATGACAAACACTTACCTGCAGAAGCAGCATCTCCTTGTGAAACTCCTGTGGAGTTGCTTTGAGATTAGCTAGCTTTGCGGGATTCAGATCATTGATTCGCGCGTAGAGGGCGTTGAGCATGCGTTCTATACTCATTCCATCCCCACCACAATTCGCATCCTGCCCCTCAGGGATGAAAGTGGACAGGTGCTGCATTATTTTGACGGTGCCAGGTGTGGATGCAGGGTTGGCCTCTACTAAACCCAGAGATATCTGTAGTTAAAGGTATATGTGTAAGGGCACTGAATAAACCATATTATGCGGATACTAGGCTCACCCTAACAGATATCAGTATGAAGAAGGAGAGGAAATAATACTGGGATGGAAACCTTAACCCTTTGAGGACAACCAAAAATAGTTATGGCTAGCTCTAAGGATGAGTGCAAAATGACTTTTTATGACCACCTAAAACCGTGGCTATAAGCCAAAAGTGAGTTCAGCAGGAGAATTGTGGCTTGTATGCAATATTTCAACACTTCAGAGAACTCCACTAGGGATGTCATTTAATTTGACTTTTTTGGCCAATTATGATTATGACCATTTTTGCTGTTCTGGAATTCAATCCCTGATGGAAGCATAAAGGGGGTTGAGCATGCGCTCTATACTCATGTCATCCCCACCACAATTTGCATGTTGCCCTTCGTGGATGAACGGTGACAGATCCCGGGGGGGCCACTCCCTATATGATCTATAGTAGCTATGTGCGTACACAAAATCCCGGAAAAGGGGTCCTATTTGGGCCCCACTGGCGGATCCGGCCGGATCCTGCAATAGGGGTCCCTTTTGGGCCTTTTTGGGGCAAAAGGGGTATGTTTTTGGGTCAGGAATATCCAACCAAAGAGTCAAAATAAATCCTGTAAAAAGGGGTATTGGATTGTGCCCCAATATTAGGGTGGTATCCCGCCAAAAGGGGTCCAATTTTGGCCAATTTATGTGGGTATCATGCTAAAAGTGGTCCAGTTTTGGCCAATTTAGAGTATCCCGTCAAAAGGGGGTCGATTTTGGCCGATGAAGGGTGGTGTCCCACTAAAAGGGGCCTAATTTTTTCACATTTTAGGGGATTATCCCGCCAAACGGGGGGGTGTTTTTGATGGATTTTTGTCCCGGTAAAAGGGGTCCAATTTCAATTTAGAGTATCGATATATCGCCATATTTTGTGTATCAAATAACCCAATCGACAATCGATAGGTATCGATACGCCGCCACCTTGGATATTTTAAATTCCAATATTTCCATATTCTGCCAGATCTCAGCTTTTCAACACTGAAAGAACTTTTCAAATAGCCCTATCAGAAGCCGATCTATGGTCTTTTAAAAAATACATGACAAAATGAATGTCAATGTATTGGTAAAATGGACCTTTCAGGGTTTGAGAAAAGAGATATAAAATACTTTTTGTATATATCTAATAACCGATATATCAAACATATAGACACAAAAATAGTGAATACCTGATAACCTGTAAAATTTGATAGCAATGACATCCCTAGCCAAGACTGATAAAACATCTTAGTGGTAGTAGTGTTTGCTTTACTTACTACGGAACTCTTTTTGGTGAGGTCCTCGTAGTGTTCATGCTTAGGCTTTTCATACTCGACCTTCTGTAGGCATGTCAGGTTGGACCGCAGAATGGACTTCACTGTCTCGACCATTTCTTCCCTGATCGTACTGAGCTCAGGTTTACTTATAACAAACGTGGACGCAGGCAGGTCCACAGCGTCACACCCCTCCTCGTTGTCTAGCTGATTGGTGTTTACCCTTTATAAATAGTAAGAAAAACCTATACAGAAATTGTCATTGGCTCACTCTCACCAAATCAGTGCAACTGTACATGGTCGGTGGCCGTACATGATCGGTGGCCATACATGATCAGAAGAGTACAAAATCCACCTATTACCCCCTGCATTACGATATTTAACTCATCTAACCATAGCTACAGGCTCCAGGGTTCTCCACAGACTCAAAAATAACACCGTAAATTCTCGCGTATATGTAGCGGCTTATACGAGTCAGACCCGTAGAGAGATGGTTGGCTTATACAAGTAATTCATGGTAGCGATTCAATGGATACAATTTGTTTTTTTGGAGGAGAAAATCCTAAAATTGCAATAACTTCTGTTCAAATTGATGGATTTTCAAAATTCAAAAACCTATAGAAACCTAAAATGACACCGTTGGCGATTCTGGGGTAAATTGACACTGGCGACAATGAAAAGTACGCTGGCGAATTACACCAGAGATTGTCATTTTAACACAAGTGAGAATATAATGGCCGATCATGTACGTCACATGACGTACATTATCGGTATTGAAATGTCATGTAAAATTGTCTTACTAGTCGCATCTACACATGTCTAACATCTTACATGTCAACACACACATCATATGTACACCTAGGGTCGGTTTATTTTTATCATGGTCAGAAAGGGTAGGGCAGTCAATAATCACCGATCATGTACGTCACATGACGTACATGATCGGTATTGTAATGTGAAGTAAAATTCTCGTAATAGTAAAATCTACATATGTCTAACATTTTACATGTCAAATCACACATCATAAACATGTACACCTTGGTAAGGTTTACTTATGGTTTATCACAATCAGAAAGGCTGGGGCAGTCAATAATCACCGATCATGTACGTCACCAATCATGTACGTCACCGATTATGTACGGCCACCGATCATGTACGGTCACCGATCAAGTATGGCCATTTTTCACTTGCATTGGTTTGGTCAGAGTGAGTTATTTTACTTTTCTGTTAGAAGCGCCCACCAAAGGCCGTATTTAACACCACCTTCAAATCACCCTCACCTGTATTTCATGCCGTTTAAAATCATTAAAACTGATGATTAAACCACTATAAAATAGCTTATTCACACCAAATAAGCCTAAATTGACAAATATAGTTTATTATGACATGAAATAAAAACAAAGGACCATGAGTATAGTTCCCCACTGAGGGAACTCAATGAGGAACTATACGCGTGAACCTTTCTCTATGTATTTTCTAGTAATCACGAGTGCTGATGTGACCAAGTCACAGTAGTGGGCCAAACAGCACTCGCAACAAAAAGGAATGATAAAACAAAAACGATAAATGCAGTGTGCCACCATACCAGGTTCAACCCATATGTGATATGTTCTCACAATGTTAACTTATTTGGTGGCTTACTAAGTTAGAAATCAATATTAAACAATGCTTATGTCATATTCACCATGCTACCAGGACCATTGTCAGTACACATTACTAGAATAAAAGTAAATTACACCAGAGATTGTCATTTTAACACAAGTGAGAATACCCGATGTGATATGTCGTTGGAAAACTGACATGAAGAGACAAACACACACGAGGCTCTCTTTTTGACATATGGATGATCTAAGATATCTTATTTTATTAAAAAATTAAAAGCAGTCCATTTATTTCCTCCATCTCTGAATGTTGAATTCTAAATTAATATCATCATCCCTCAAACTACGAAGTGGCTGTGTAATAGGTTTTACAATTGTCTAGTTCCCCATGTTGGTATCATTAGAGAAAGATATGGACGTATTAAATTTAAGTGCATGCCTTTATGAGAAATATGAATTAAATCTGGTAGAAATTAAATACGTTTTACAGGTCGTAGAATAAAAGATATAGATCAATATTTTGAAAAAGATTGCAACACTATAATCTAAAAATCCAGAGAAATATTTCCATCATAAACTTTGTGCAAGGTGTGCCCTGAGAATAGAGTCATAATAGCTAATTGTTTGAAGATAAGACGGAAAAGGACTACTTGTCCCTACCTTGCACAACCACTGAATTCCTTATTGATAAGGCTCACTATGCTTATGTGTACCATGGTTACCAATCACCTCTCAGCAATCAGAGTTGAGGGATTTAATTTTATGACCTCACTTCCTGCATTTGTTTGAGTAATGTTGACATGTCACGTATACTGTGATATAGCTAAGATATATATCTGTCCAATAATCGCATGAATACCATATCAGAATACCCCGGCAGAATATGCACTTAATAGTCAAAATATCAATTAAATTATAGACATATTGGGGTCAATTGGATGTTGCGCAACACAAAAATCAGTCAAACATAGTAAAATGTGGGATTTTTTACACCATGATAATCAATCATAACAGTAAATGTGTTCAATATCTCTGAAACTAAGACACCTGAATATTGGCACCAGTATGTATTTAGGCTGGTGAAGTAGATAGAAAAATGGCGATTCAAGGTCAAAGGTGGGGGAGTTTTGTGGCAGACTTCAGGTGATCCTACCCCACCTGCCCAAAGATCGTTCATAAATTGCCGGGAACAAGCAGAATCATTGGTGTGATTTGATTTGTCAAGGGCCTAAAACTTCCCGATTTGTTTTCTCCAAAGTGGTCGGCCGCAGTAGATTTTAACTGCAGTAAGGGGACCAAGTCTTGGCCACTGTATACAGCATAAAAATGATAGGGAGTGGCCACCTGAATTAGATAAGGAGTTTGTTTCTCTACATATTAATCTGGCGAATGCTATATCAATCTGGCTAATCAGTTTTGGTAAGAATTCGCCAGACTGGCTAATCCATAAAATGTCCTAGCGCTAACTCAGTCATGGACACCTTTTAGTAGTTGGAGTTTAATTGGAGTAAAAAATTAAGATATTTTTGGTTATTTATGGTATAAAAGTCGCCCAAAAAACTGGGTTTGTGCCCTTATTAGAGGGTGTGCGGTTATTACTTCAAATACGGTATATCTATGTCTGTGTTGGAAGTGTTAAAAGCTTTACATAAAACACATATTGCGGTGAGAACAATTCTATACTCGGGTTGGATAGGTTAAGTCCCGAAAATCGAAAATATATATCCTACCTGTTGTTGGCTGCCAGACACATACCCCACATGTGGTGTTTGTTTGCCTGTATCCCCTGATGACTTGCCTTTGTCTGGATTTCCACATTGTCCCAACACACACTGTATGAAGTGTCCTGCTGAGACAATGGCTTACCTCCCTGTAGTAAAAAGGTTGTTAAAATTGTGTTGTAAAAATCATGATATACTTTGTGCTCGGCTCTTATTATTGCCTCACCCTTACTAGTGACAGATGTGTGTAAAATACATAGATAGGTTTAGCGCTATTATTAAGCTGCATCTGTATTAGGTATCAAAATGAAGGATTTTTGTAGAAACTATATTATCCTTAGGCAGGTGTAGACAGGCAACTTATTAGCTATCCTACATGTACTTTTACTACTAATGTACCACTAATGTACAATGATGTAATTGGTCCGAGTTTTACGTATACTGTATGAATGGAATGGTTGCCAATACAAAGTAAACTTACTTTAATGCTATCCCGCCATTTGATTATTTCGTCCGCATGGTGCTCGCTCAGTGCCGACACATGATTTCGCACACTGGTTGGGCATTGACACAGTCCCATATCCTGGAGCATACTGTAAAGATACAATAGTCATAACTACCTTTTATAAAGAACGATGCACAAAAATATATATTTTCGCCTTCTGTTGAAGTCTAATAATTTGAGATTTGTTAGCAATGGCAGTCCGTATTTGAATAACTAATCGGACAAAATATGATATGAATTTGACAAAAATACCGTACACACCTGTAGGTTTGGTCTTTGCCTCCTTGCCGCCACAGAGCGACACCCATCATAGATTGGAACAGGCGGTTGCTATGATGGTTCCAGGCATGAAAAGCAATGGCAGAGACGACACCTTTTTTCTTAGTTACTTGTTGATATGCCTCATCAAACTCTCTGAAAACACATAGGATGATTAGGGTGATATCTGATTTACAGACAAACATGTATAGAATGTTGTAACAATTTGAAAGGCACGGCAAACCGCATGTGTGTCAACTGTCTGAGTAGGGGATTTAAAAGACGACAGGCACTGAGGATTCATGTGTCATGTGTGTGGTGTGTGATTTACAAGACGATGGCCACAGAGGATGCGCACAGTGGTCCACACAGAAGAGAAACGACATGTGTGTTCCGTGTGTGGTGGGGGAACACAATGAGCACGGACGATGCACATAGTGGTGCACATGGGGGAGAAAGCACACATGTCCTATGTGTGGTGGGGGATTTAGAAGATGATAGGCACTGAGGATGTACACGCTGGTGCACACAGTTGAGAAACCACATTAGATAACAAAAATAGATAACAAAGATATTACAATTTTTCCTATCACATTTGATGAAGGTAAAATAGATATTTTGAAAACGTTTGGAATTAAGACTATACCTAGTCTAGAACTGAATATACAGTGTGATCAGTGCTCGAAATGCTTAGCCTACTCCAATATAGAAATGGTAGACCAACTGGTTCAGTTTTTGTGATGTGGAATTAACACCTCTGTTGACCGTCAGGTGGTCAGGGGACCCCAAGGTGTTGCATGGGCGGCCCTCTACTGCCGCTGGTGCGCGCACCCAACACTTGGGGGCTGTAATCCGCACTCTAGAAAATGTATCATATTTTCACCCAGCTCAAAATGGCACTGGCCCAACTCCCAAATGCATGAAATTTGGTCTGTGTATCTTTGGATATTTAAAGGGTATGTGGGTATTGACATTTTTTATGTGCTTTCAAGTCAACTTTTTTTATCATACTTTCAATTTTACCCAAACTTTGGATGACCCTAGATCGGTCAATAATGGGTGTTTAATTTTACCAATCTCACTGAAAGATAGTTTGATATAAGACCTTTAAGACTGTCCATCAGTACCATCAGGAAACAGCCTAACAGTGCCTGAAATAACAATTCCTGCCGATGTGGAAATCGGGACACCTCCGAATTTGGACCAAAACTTTAGCACACCTTTCCCAGCGTTTCTGCTGTCGCACAGCAGTGTTATCAAAGTGCCTCACCACATGTGTGTCATGTGTGTGGTGGGTGATTTAGAACCCAATGGGCACTGAGGATTCACACGGTGGTGCACATAGGAGAGAAAGCACATGTGTGTTCCGTGTGCGGTATGTGATTTACAAGACGACAGGGGATGCAAGCGGTGGCGCATACCAGGGAGAAACCACATGTGTGTAATGTGTGTGGTGGGTAATTTACAAGTCGACGGGCACCGAGGATTCAGATGGTGGTGGACACATATGAGAAGTCACACATGTGTGTCATGTGTGTCATGTGATTTACAAGACGTCGGGCACTGAGGATTCACATGGTGGTGCACACGAGGGAGAAACCACATGTGTGTAACGTGTGTGGTGGGGGATTTAGAAGATGACGGGGACTGAGGATTAACACTATGGCCCACATGCCAGAGAAAGCACATGATTGTGTCACACGTGTGTGGTGGGTGATTTAAAAATATAATAGGCACTGAGTATTCACATGGTGGTCTACACGGGAGAGAAACCACACATGTGTTCTGTGTGCGGTGAGGTATTTAAAAGATGATAGGCACTGAGTATTCACATGGTGCTCCACACATGAGAGAAACCACACGTGTTCTGTGTGCTTTGGGGGATTTTAAAGACGTCAGGCACCGCATCATTGTGTCCACACGGGAGAGAAACCACACATCTGTTGGGTGTGCGGTGGGGGATTTTAAAGACGTCAGGCACCGCATGATTGAGTCCACAGGGGAGAGAAACCACACATGTGTTCTGTGTGCGGTGGGGGATTTTAAAGATGATAGGCACGGATAGTCTATGATGTACCAGAGACCACACATGTGTGTGATGTAATGTAAAGGTTTTACAATACTACAGGCACTCACCACTCCCAACCAAATCGACACTGGTTGTGAACTCACATTTGAAAACTTAAAGGTTTTACAAAAGGGCAGACACATAGAATTCCGATAAAGGTGCACTTTGGTGAGAAGCACACATGTGGCAGGTAATGAAGTCATGAAGAGTCAGCATCTTTATGATACAAAGTATGTTTACTCTACATTTCAATCAAGTTGCAATGCACATTTGGTGTATCAGCTCTATATTCACAAACCTTGTCTTGTCTTTTTTTGTAATGATTTCTGCGGAAGGGAAGATAGTGTCCAATACTTGTGACAGCACAGGGTTACCGTTCGCTATCTCCTCGCCAGTTACCTCCCAGTCGTGTGATTCTATGGTTGCCATTGTGGAGTCAACCTTCAGACTTGGGGGACAGTCGTGCATCTGAAAGAGGTAATAGAAAAGGCAGTAAGGTTTCTGTTTAATCTCTACTATAACATATGGCAACTTATTCAAATATATATATATCCTTATTATTTTGAAAAAAGTTGACTTATTCTGAGTGGTTTATGGTATACTGTGTAACATATTGTAGCGTCCGCCGTAATGTGGAAGGAGACAGAACTCGTTAATTACAGTTGAACCGGAGATACTTTATTGGCCTGGCTCTCTTGGTCAGACCAGCCAAGTCTTGTCGGAGATCCTCTCTGCTTGAAGCGTCAAACCAGACCGTTGGAACCCTCCGTTCCCCCTCCCTTATATAGCTTACTGACGTTTATCCAATGCCGGAGACGTTCCGTCATGGGGGCCGGGAAACTTTGCCAACGCCCCCGCTTCGAATGTCTCCGGGTCGGCGGGGATTCCGCTGCCGCCCCCCTTAATCAGGGGCGGAGCCAGCCGTCTCCTCCCCCACCTGGCGCATCAACTGTTATCTTATGTACAACCTACGCCGGGGCGATGGAGGGGGCCTGTGAACGCACAGCCCCCCCCCTCCGTCGCCCCTACCATATATTTTAAATACCATTGAAAAGCTGAATTTTATAGGAAATAAACTAGTCACCTCTCGTTCCAGGGACTTGAGGTCGCTAAACATATACAGTAAACTTCCGCTACAACGAATTTGGTTTTAAAGAATTTTCGGTGATAACAAATAATTTGCACAGCCCAAATTCTGCCCCATACATTTCTATAGTAAAAAAAAATCTCCTTATAAAGAATTTCTCCTATTATCAATTCGTTTACAACAAACTTTATTTGTCTATGCAATTATTTTGTAATTGGCAGGGAACTTCTTTCTTTGATATCCCCACCTATTAGGGTCGGGTATAGAGGCAGAGGACTTTTGATCCCCCCCCCCCCAACCTGGAGCCGGGTACGGGGGCACAATGAGACAGGAAACAGAGCACAATGGCCGGGTACAGAGACAGGAGGCCAGGCTGTGGTGAGCTGAGGGGGGCCAGGACTTCTCTCTGATGTGGCCTATAGGTATGGTGGGGGGGGGGGTGGGCTTCAGGTGAGCTACTCCCCGTCACTTTGCTGCACCTACCCCCTCTAGGCCTACCCGACCTGTTCATAATGTCTTCACTTTATACCAAAATCTACCTGTGCGCCTTTCTCTTAGTTTCTGCTTGTAGCCCACAATTAAACCAGGGGGGGGGGGGAAATTAAGCGGGGAGCGGACACATTGCCATCCCCATCCCTGGAGGTAAAAAATTGTGCCCCTCTGTAGCAAAGTAACGTGTGATTTTTGTTTGGCTCACAGTGATTGGAATTTTTAGGGACCCCCTCTACTTCAAATGAGAAGTGTAAAGGCATTATTGGAAAATCTATTGGAAAAAATTCCCAATTAGCTGGAAATTTGGGCTTCTATTTTTTCCCCCATTCATTTTTATAACATTTTAAAAAATCCCAAAAATTATCCGACCTACCCCCCCCCCCTTTAATATTAAAGTATAAAAACGACTTACCTCCTTCCTAAGAGCAACCATCACCCGGTTCACCATGTGGCGCCAGAGGGCGGGGCTATTGTGCTGGGCATAGGAGACAAAATCTTCGTAGCAGTGCTGGGCGAGATAGGAGCCAAGACGCTCGGTGGTGGTGGGCAGCTTGGGCTTCTTGGCTGGTGGAGCCTCAGGAGGGTCATCTACCAGTCTCCTCTTCTGAGACCTGGCTACACCAACTGTGGCATTCTTCAGTTTTCCATGACATTTCAGACATATCACTGTCTCAGGCCCCACATATTTTATTTGTGGAAACACCACAGATGTAACCTGTGGGCTATCTACGACCTTACATAGAGTGTAACTAGCATTTTGGTGCTTTTTCTTCGGTTTGACAATACTCTGACTACATGCAGCACACTCCATGCTGCCAGCCACTCCCAAAAGGACTGGTTTGGCCAGTTGAGGTCAACTAAGGGAGTGGTCAATATATAACGAAAGGGGGGGGGGGGGGGGTTGGTGGACTTATGCAGAGGGGTGGAAAACATTTATACCCCCCCCCCTTCAAGATGGATTGTTATTTTCACACACAGACACACCCCCCGACACGGCTTGGTATCCCTCCCCCCCCCCTTTTTGACAAAAAGGGGGGAATTTTTTTTTACCCCACCCCCTCCCCCTTAAAGGGGTGCACATTTTCTTCACCACTCCCTGTAAGGGCATTGAAATTTGTTGCCCCCCCCCCCCCATGTGGATAAACATTGACCACTCCCTAAGTCTTTTAAAAGCCCTCCCCCCACCCCCCTGCCCCCTTCTAGAGGGGTGCACCATTTCTCTACAACCCCCTCTACAGGGTTAAAAATCTCACCACCCCCCCCCCCCCCCCCAACATGTGGATAAACAATGACCACTCCCCAAGCCCCGGCCCCAAGCCTGACCACAACAAAGCCATGCTGCCAAAAGCACATGGCCTTGTTTGGCACTGGCAGTGCCACCTGCAGGGGGAATTCTCAACTACAATCACAGTTCCAACTTCCTCCACCAGATGACAGCACCATCGTTTTCATGGCTGAGCAGCCCAGAATGACAACATTTCCACCCCAGTCTACAAGTTTACCTGGATTTATAATATTCACACACAAGTGAGCACAAGTAAGGTAGACAACACAAACTAGAACATGTAGGGCACACACTGGACACACTTTATTGGTCAACTTAATTTTATTTGTGGGCAAAGAGACTGACTGTATTTCCACTTGCTCTGAATGCCTAGATCTATCACCAACTCTGCGTGCCGCAGAGCGGGATCGTAGAGTTGGCTTGCTGACTAGTGGCTTGTGGGTGTGTCTTCCTTTGAACCTTTCTCAGTTTCTGAGTTTTCTCAGCTCTGGGACTGAGCCTGTGATTTTGTGAAGTTGTGTGTGGTTTCTTCAATTTCAATTTCTTCCCCGCATGTTCACTCTTTCATCGTTAGTCTAACTAGTGTGTTTAATGTTTCGCAGTAATTTATACGGCTCAGCTACATTAGTATAGACCTCTACCGGTATTTAAAAATTGCATGATTCTATGAATACCGGTATGATTAAGGGAGTGATC